>JANAVB010033620.1:4656619-5185634 GCA_029216955.1 Iris pallida | reverse complement strand
CAAAACATAAATAAGGCAACCTAACCGTACTAAAGTGAACATGCAGTGAGAACAAACCTTTCGTTGCATGAGCATTGGCTGTAAATAGGATCTGGTATAGTTCCTACTGGGCACCAGTAACCTAAGCGCATGACGTTCAAAAACGACAGTGGCCAACCTGAGAGGCTCATACCCGTATCTCCAGCGGAGCTTCCAGGTTAAAAGGGATGTACAATCGAAGCCCATACGACAAGGAAATGTTCTCCCTATCCAATGTACCTGTCAAGTCGCATCCACGACCATGTACCTCTACTAACTGCTAAGTCTCGTAACACGCCTCTATTAGCAGTTAGCCCTAACGCATGCACATGGGAGATCAGCCCACACACAAGAACCTCTACATGTTACTCATCTCACACATCTTTGTGGTACAACCGTGTCAGGGTATATGCAATACACTACAACGGTAGTCCCTTAACTCTAGGTCCATATGCAATCAAAGGATAAATAACAAAGTACATCTAATATCACTGAGCAGGCAGTAAATCAAGAACTAGAAAAAAATGAACAGTGATATGTAATAAAATGCAAACTAAAAATAAAAAGTATAATGGCAAGGTATCTTTCCTGGTGTTACGCCTGGTGTGGTGCGATAATCCGACAAGTCATGTCCGTCCCGTAGCCATGTTCGATGTGTAGAGACCCAAAGTCCATGAGAAAATAGGCACGATTTAGTCATGATCAAAAATTGATAACTGATGGGTTTGTAGAAAAGGTGTTTATACCATGTTTAGAAAATATAATAGCTAAACTATATTTTTTATTAGTAAAAATATATTTTTAGAAAATACTTTAACAATCAAAAATCGTTTTAGGCTACCTCTATGTTTGTCAACACATATTTTTATAGATAAAAAATCATATTTTATTATTAACAATAATTTATATAAATATTAGTAAAATCATATAGGGTTCTAAAACCATATTTTGAAAAGGCCAAGCCAAGTATAATATTTATATATAACCTTGTAGATTTTTTTTACAAGTAAATTTGAAAAGATTTTTATATCTAAATACAAAATCAATTACTAATAATAATAATAATAATAATAATAATAATAATAATAATAATATCTATAATACATATATTATCATAATAATAATAATAATAATAATAATAATAATAATAATAATAATAATAATAATAATAATAGTAATAGTGTTAATAAATTAATAAGTATCAACACTTACAGCTCATAACCACTGTTCTCTAATTGAAGAGAGAGAGAGAGTCAGAGAAATCGAGAGAGAGGGAGAGGGAATACACACGAAGGGGCGAATGGGCGCCGGGCTCGGCTGACGGCGGACGATCGGTAGGTGGCTGCGCTGGGGACTCCGACGGAGGCGCTGGGATGTCGGAGGAGGAGGCTAGGAGGGGCAGTCGCGCGCTTGTGGTGGAAGGCGGTGGTGGAGCGAAGGGGAAGTCGCTGAGATCTGTGCCATGGCTGCGCTCCGGGCGACGAGAGCGGCGGAGTTGGGCGCCAACGGTGGAGGAGTCCACGGCGGTGTGGCAGATCCGAGATTTGGGCGGTCGGAGAGGATGGGGGAAGCCGCTCATTGGCGTTCATGAGGCGGCGGCGGTGGCACAGTGCTGGTGGAGGCTGGCGTCGGGAACCGGCGGTGAGCCCTCACGGTCGTCACCGAGGTGGTCGACGACGGTTCGACGATTGTCACGGTGGCGGACGACGGATGGGAGCGACAACGCTGGTGGTTTTTCCGGTGCGTCGGCAGAGGACGAAGGAGCTGGGTCTCTCGTCGACGGGTGGGCGGAGTCCCGTTCGCGCGAGTACGGCGGCGCGGATCTGAGCCTCGGCGGCGGCGCCCTGTCAGTAGTGGCGCGCTGGAGCGGGGGACACGGCAGATCGGCTCAGTTTTGGGTTTTCTTTTCCTTTCCTATTGTGGTGGTTTGTGGTGTTTGGGAAGGTCGGAGCTGGTGGTTTAGGTGATGTTGCTGGTGGTGATGGTGGTAGCGTTGGTCGGGGGATGGGCGATGCTTGGGGGAACGATCGGAGAGGAGGCATTGTTTTGTCAGGTGGAGAGCGGCTGTGATGTGGGGAGGAAGTCGGGCTTGGCCGAGGCCAAGGGATTGATGGTTCGATGATGACAGTGGGGTGGTGGTCAGGAGATGGCGACGGGGATGATGAAGGGTTTATGTAGATGTCCGGGGTTGTCGGGCATGGGAAAATCATTGTAATTGTAATAGAAAAAATAGTGGAGGGGATGAGGCACAAACACGATGCACCTGTGGATGCCAAATTTCTGGAGGAGTACCTCTCCTTTTATAGGAGGTGGGAATTCCCAGTTAGATAAGGATTGGAAGTATTTAAATCTCAATTAGATAAATACCCTATTAATTTTAAATCGATTTAAAATACTTCAATTTAATTCAAATCCAATCTACATAAATTCTATACTTAATTTAAAATATTTTAAATAAAGCCAATAAAATCTTTTGCAATTTAATTTACCATATTTAATCAAATATTAAAATTAACAAATCCCAAATATCATTTTCGTAATTAAATAAATATAGTAATAATTAATTTCGAAAATCACGATAAATACTTAAATATTAAATCATAAACTAGCTTTTATGAATAACAAAATTTATTAATAAACAAATTTTATATTTCGCAAAATATTAAACCATAATTTTCAAATCACAATTTATTTGTAAACGACGAATAAAATAACGTTTTTATACAAAATATACAAATTTATCACCTTTGTTTGAACATGTACTTTCCTATTAAAATAAAATTTATAATAAAAGGAAATGTTCTCCCCATCCAATGTACCTGTCAAGTCGCATCCACGACCATGTACCTCTACTAACTGCTAAGTCTCCTAACACGCCTCTATTAGCAGTTAGCCCTAATGCATGCACGTGGGGGATCAGCCCACACGCAAGAACCTCAACATGCTACTCATCTCACACATCCTCGTGGTACAACCGTGTCAAGGTATATGCAATACACTACAATGGTAGTCCCTTAACTCTAGGTCCATATGCAATCAAAGGATAAATAACAAAGTACATCTAATATCACTGAGCAGGCAGTAAATCAAGAACTAGAAATAAATGAACAGTAATATGTAATAAAATGCAAACTAAAAGTAAACAGTATAATAGCAAGGTATCTTTCCTGGTGTTACGCCTGGTGTGGTGCGATAATCCGACAAGTCATGTCCGTCCCGTAGCCATGTTAGATGTGTAGAGACCCGAAGTCCATGAGTAGGCACGATTTAGTCATGATCAAGAATTGATAACTGATGGGTTTGTAGAAAAGGTGTTTATACCATGTTCAGAAAATATAATAGCTAAACTATATTTTTTATTAGTAAAAATATATTTTTAGAAAATACTTTAATAATCAAAAATCGTTTTAGGCTACCTCTATGTTTGTCAACACATATTTTTATAGATAAAAAAATCATATTTTATTATTAACAATAATTTAGATAAATATTAGTAAAAGCATATAGGGTTCTAAAACCATATTTTGAAAAGGCCAAGCCAAGTATAATATTTATATATAACCTTGTAGATTTATTATTTTTTTACAAGTAAATTTGAAAAGATTTTTATATCTAAATACAAAATTAATTACTACTACTACTACTACTAATAATAATAATAATAATAATAATAATAATAATAGTAATAGTGTTAATAAATTAATAAATATCAACACTTACAGCTCATAACTACTGTTCTCTAATTGAAGAGAGAGAGAGAGAGAGAGAGAGTCAGAGAAATCGAGAGAGAGGGAGAGGGAATACACACGAAGGGGCGGATGGGCGCCGGGCTCGGTTTACGGCGGACGATCGGCGGGTGGCTGCGCTGGGGACTCCGGCGGAGGCGCTGGGATGTCGGAGGAGGCGGCAAGGAGGGGCGGTCGCGCGCTTGGGGCGGAAGGCGGTGGTGAAGCGAAGGGGAAGTCGCCGGGATCTGTGCCATGGCTGCGCTCCGGGCGGCGGGAGCGGCGGAGTTGGGCGCCAACGGTGGAGGAGTCTGCGACGGCGTGGCAGATCCGGGATTTGGGCGGTCGGAGAGGATGGGGGAAGCTGCTCACCGGCGTTCGTGAGGCGACGACGGTGGCAAAGTGCTGGTGGAGGCTGTCGTCGGGAACCGACGGTGAGCCCTCACGGTCGTCACCGAGGTGGTCGACGACGGTTCGGCGATTGTCACGGTGGCAGACGACGGATGGGAGCGACGACGCTGGTGGTTTTCCGGCGCATCGGCGGAGGACGAAGGAGCTGGGTCTCTCATCGACGGGTGGGCGGAGTCCCGTGCGCGCGGGTACGGCAGTGCGGATCTGAGCCTCGGCGGCGGCGCCCTATCAGTGGTGGCGCGTTGGAGCGGGGGACACGGCGGATCGGCTCAGTTTTGGGTTTTCTTTTCCTTTCCTATTGTGGTGGTTTGTGGTGTTTGGGAAGGTCGGAGCTGGTGGTTTAGGTGATGTTGCTGGTGGTGATGGTGGTAGCGTTGGTCGGGGGATGGGCGATACTTGGGGGAACGATCGGAGAGGAGGCAGTGTTTTGTCAGGTGGAGAGCGGCTCTGATGTGGAGAGGAAGTCGGGCATGGCCGAGGCCAAGGGATTGATGGTTCGATGATGACAGTGGGGTGGTGGTCAGGAGATGGCGACGGGGATGATGAAGGGTTTGTGTAGATGTCCGGGGTTGTCGGGCATGGGAAAATCATTGTAATTGTAATGGAAAAAATAGTGGAGGGGATGAGGCACAGACACGATGCACCTGTGGATGCCAAATTTCTGGAGGAGTACCTCTCCTTTTATAGGAGGTGGAAATTTCCAGTTAGATAGGGATTGGAAGTATTTAAATCTCAATTAGATAAATCTCCTATTAATTTTAAATCGATTTAAAATACTTCAATTTAATTCAAATCCAATCTACATAAATTCTATACTTAATTTAAAATATTTTAAATAAAGCCAATGAAATCTTTTGTAATTTAATTTACCATATTTAATCAAATATTAAAATTAACAAATCCCAAATATCATTTTCGTAATTAAATAAATATAGTAATAATTAATTTAGAAAATCACGATAAATACTTAAATATTAAATCGTAAACTAGCTTTTATGAATAACAAAATTTATTAATAAACAAATTTTACATTTCGCAAAATATTAAACCATAATTTTTAAATCACAATTTATTTGTAAACGACGAATAAAATAACCTTTTTATACAAAATATACATATTTATCACCTTTGTTTGAACATGTACTTTCCTATTAAAATAAAATGTATAATAAAAATATTTTTCTAAAGTATGTACCTCGACACATATTCGCACTCGTCGAGAAATTACGAACGCAAATCTTGCACGTTACGTAAATACGACAAAGCGACTCATGTGCGACGTATAGATACGAAATACAAAATGAATACAAAATAATAAAAAAAATCGTAATAGAAATTTAAGGGGTTTACATCCTACCCAACTTAAAAGAATTTCATCCTCGAAATTTAGAAAAACTTAGGATAGGTAGGACGAAGGGGATGGAAAGAGTTTATTCGAATAGATTTATGAGATTTTCTTGGGACGAGAATGCCAAACAAAATATTTGCCGAGGAGGTGAGCGACATTTCGATGGCAATATGTTATTTGATCAAAAATTCGATGGTTGTTTAGATTATGGTCAAGAATATGACAACCAATCAATGACTAAGCTCGATCATCCCTAACATTAACCTTAAAAAGGTGCAACCTCACAAGTAGGTAATAAACTCCTTAATTCTTTGATATCATCAATATTCACTTATCATAAATCGTTCTTCCCAAGAATTACTTTCGTACTACGCCCCCCTTAAAATTTAAACAAAACAAATATGATTATAATTGTACTCCAACTTCCTCTATCTCGTCATAGAATTTCAAATAGTCTCAAATTTTGAATCCCATAATCTCCATTATACTATCTCACTTATATATCTTCCCAAGTTAAATTCCAAAATCTTCAACCAATTTGGCCCAAGTAAAAGTTAAAATCTTCTTTCTACAATTTGTATTATCGGTCAATGTACGATGCATCCATAGGTATCAAAAATAAAAGTCCATATTCAATGATAAACCTCGAAAACTAGCAGTATACCTTCATAACTCAATCTTCTATCATCATAATTGATTTTTTTAATATTTATTAGTCTCTCTCGCGAAATTTTGAATTCAACAATCTCATCTTCTTGATGGTAGAAATGAAACTCATCTTAACTTCTTATTCATAGTCATCTTACAACTTAATTGTCCATGCAACAAAAATGTAAAGGTTTCTTTCTTCAACAATTAGTTATCCTTGAAAATATCATCATAACACTATATGTCATCGAAGGCAATGTCAATATTTGTCTTTATCAAAAAATTTCATCCATAAATTTAGTATATAAATTTGGTTCTTAAACCACCAAAACTTCAAAAATTCTTAACTCAATATTTTGTTACCTCGAAACAAATTTTGAATATTGAGAAGCCTATTTACCTTTGATGGTTTTATCAACACAATATAACATTTCTCACTCCATCTATTTGGATTTATTGCACATTTTCATTTATGTCCATTCTACACCTTGTAGTCTCGTAATTATCTTAATCAACTGTGTTATTTATCCTTACTGTGGGGTTCTCTAATCTACCTCTACTAACCCGAGATTGTCATGATCAATTTTTATTTCGCATAAGGGAATCATACAAGGAACAAGGTTGCATAAGCTAGGGAGGAATCATAGTAAAATATAAGTAAAGCAATTTAATTGGAAGGAAAAAAGGTAAGGGTTGCAATATTGAAGTACAAAAGGTGTTATGTGTCTAAGTGAATCGAGATAAGACATGAAAATAAAATGACAAGGGTGAAGCAGTCAAGAAAAAATGCAAGGTTAAGCATTTAAGGGATTTAGTAGATCGCGATCATATATGGGGTCGAAAAATTGAGTCGAGGTTGAGTCCATATACGTAGTCAAAATTATATCGGTGCCATGGTAAGGGTTATAGTTTAGTCTTTATGACCCGAAAGTCGTACCATAAAAATAGAGTACAAGGGGAAGTGTTTTAGTGGGACATGATATACCTACATGAAGGTGAGCTCGTCTAGGTCTTGTATGTAAAATTTGTTGGAAGAAAAAGTCTAGTGTTGTGCTCCAAATATCAAAATCAGGATAGGAAACGCCAATAGGTCTAGAATAGAAAGTGGGAGTTCATAAGGTGGCATTTACGCACAAATAAGATGGATCCAGTTAAAGCACAAAATAAAGATAATTAGGAAATCTCGTAGATCAAGGTAAAATAAGTTAGAGCACAGTTTCTAGAGGGAAAATAGTCTCATAGATAAGGGTATGGTCAAGGGGATGGTTATAATCATTTCTAAGTTTCAAACAATTAGATGTCACGAATAAAGATCTAGATTTGAGGGAAGGTCGAGTAAGCCAAAGATATGTTCATCGGTTTGGTCGATGACTAACTATACTCGTGTATATGCATTACCATAATCATAGGTGGTATGGCAATCTAATGTGGAATACTTCTATCTCACTAGGGTGACCTTACTTGTTTCTTGGTCCTTCACCAATATATGATATAATCTAAAATTTCAAGTTCCTCGAAATTTCTCAATAAAATTTCCAAGATATTCCACCAAATTTCCTAATCACCTTAGCTGTCAAGTTTAATCCAAATTTAAATTTCTAGTCAATCTCAAAATAACCCTTGTATATCACAAATCGAATTTTTTTTTCCAAAATCTTAAACTCAACATTTAAATACTTTTATCAGCCGAAATTCATACTACAAAATGAAACATTTAATTAACTCCCGAATTTAATTCTATATCCTTCAAATGTGTATATCTAGCTTCCAATAAGTCACAACTACTCTTCAATTTTTTTTTCACCAAAATTTAAATATCTATAATCAAGGTTTTAAACTTGAAATCTAAATAACTTTATAAATCATAGATCATATGACGTAATTTAATTCAAAAAATATTTTACCAAAATTTATCAATCATACTCAAATTTTGGTCAATGTAAATCATAGTTTAATTTTTTTTGATCCTTTTTAAATCAAATTTATATCCCTCAATAAATCATAAATGTTCAAAGATCGTCAAAAATTAAAACGCAAGATCAAATCAAGTTGTTTTCTCGATCTAGCTATTCTCTTGTGTATATCACCTTGTAATATCAAATTAAAATTCCAACTATCTTTTGGAAGCAGTAATATGCTACTACCCAACTTGGAATTAACTAATCCTTAAAATCATATTTCTAGGAAAATAATGCCTTTCAAATAAAACCCCAATGCATACTAATTGTCAATGCAGTCCATCTAGCCATGTATTTAACCTATGGGCATATACTAGTGTAGTCATCTTACTAAACACGAAACTAAGAATTCACGGTAGAAGGAGTCAAGGAAGATACAAATCAAGGAGGTCGAACGAGAGTTCGGAATTGGAAGTCAAGAAAGGATGTCAAGTAGGTGGATGAGATTCTAAACTCTAATCCTATATTACAGGCCCGTTCGGTACAGTCATGTAACCGAAACGGCAAACTAGACCTGTATGGGCCACCACAATTACGAACTCATGAGCGAAACTATCCTACCCACGACCTAGAGTTAGCTGCGGTGATTTTTGCACTCAAGTTGTGGAAACACTACTTATACGGAGAGTGTGTGAAAATCTTTACTGACCATAAGTGCTTGAAGTATGTGTTCACGCAGAAAGAGCTGAACATGAGACAAAGACGATGGTTGGAGTTGATGAAGGACTTCGACATCGATTTACAATATCACACCGGGAAGGCAAATGTGGTGGCGGATGTGCTGAGCAGGCATCCGATGGCATGGTATCTGATGATAGATCGACATTTGTGAGAAGATCTGGAGAAGCTCGGTATCGAGATAGTTCGACCAGGATCGGTGTTACAGATGATGGCGCTTGACATTCAGTCAGGTTTGATAGAGCAGATCAAGGAGGTACAGTCTACAGATGAGAGCCTTCGCAGACTTCAAGCCCAGGCTTTAGCTGGATTGCTAGATGAATTCACTATAGCAGATGATGGATCCTTGAGGCATGGCAGCCAGTTGTACGTGCCGAAGGGAGAGCTGATAGAGGTAGTCTTGCAGAAGGCGCACTGATCTCGATATTCTATTCACCCTGGTGCCAACAAGATGTACCGTGACTTGCAAAAACATCTTTGGTGGCACGGGATGAAGAGGGATGTATCACGTTTTATTTTGAGATGCCTAGTTTGCCAGTATGTTAAGGCGGAGCGTCAGAGGCCAGCTGGTCTATTACGGCCGTTACCCATTACCGAGTGGAAGTGGGAACACATTATGATGGACTTCGTTTCAGGGCTTCCTCGTTCCCAAGGAGGGAATGATGCCATTTAGGTCATTGTTGATAGGCTGACGAAGTGTGCACTTCATACCCTTCAAGGTGGGACTCTCCGTCGAGAAGTTGGCAGAGCTATATATACAGCAGATAGTTCGCTTACACGGAGTACCAGTGAGCATCGTGTCAGACCCAGATAGCAGATTTACGTCCCACTACTGGAGGAGCTTGAAGGAAGAGTTGGGCAGTCGGCTCAAGTTCAGTACAGCGTACCACCCACAATCAGATAGACAGTCTGAGAGGACGATACAGACGCTAGAGGACATGCTGAGGACCTGTGTGCTGGACTTTGGCGGATCATGGGAGAGCCATCTGCACTTGGTAGAGTTTTCATACAACAACAACTACCAAGCCAACATCGATATGTCTCCTTTCGAGGCACTATATGGACGACGATGCCGTACACCGCTCTTTTGGGACGATATTGGGGATAGAGTGATGCTTGGGCCAGAGATGACTACGGATGCAGCAGAGAAGGTCGGAATGATCAGAGACAGGCTCAGAGTCGCTCTGGACAGGCAGAAACACTGGACCGATGCTAGTCACAGACCGATGGAGTTCGCTGACGGAGATATGGTATTGGTGAAGATATCACCCACTAGAGGGACGATCCGGTTCGGACGAGGAGGCAAGTTGAGCCCCAGATATATTGGACCGTTCGAGATACTTGGCAGGATTGGAGAGGTAGCTTACAGGGTTGTACTTCCACCCAACCTAGCAGGAGTTCACGATGTCTTTCATGTGTCATAGCTGAGGAGATACGTTCCGGACCTCAGCCATGTGCTAGATCATTCAGAGTTGGAGATCAGACCGAGCCTTGTAGTTACTGAGCAGCCAGTGGAGATATTAGACAGGAGGGAGCAGAGGCTGAGGAACAAAGTTATACGCTTAGTACGAGTAGCTTGGAGCCGTCACTCTCCGGGAGAATCTACTTGGGAGAGGGAGTCGGACATGCGGGAGAGATATCCTTACTTGTTCGACTCAATAGCCGCGAGGGAACCACCCGTTCCCGCTTGATACCCTAGAGGTTAGTCTTAATAATAGCCTTAGTCATTTGTTTGCATTACTTGCTATATTAGAATGTTTGTAGAGTCTTCTATCCTTTTGAATTTCGAGGACAAAATTTTTCAAGGAGGAAAGATTTGTAAGCCCCTAGATTTTAAAAATATTATTTTTATAAATTTAAATAGCATTTATATCTTTAAAATTAATTATTAAATTATTAGAATTTTTTTAGAATTTTTAAATAATTTTTAGAACAAAATATATCATTTTGTAATTAATTAAATTATTTTAATATTATTTTACAATTATTTTATTTGTTTTAATAGTCTTTGCAAAATCTAATTTGTCTGTGCAAATTAAATTTTGCACAGAGCAAGGCGGTTGGGTTTTATTGCAATTATCGATTTGGAGGGGTTTTTTTTGCAAAACCCTAAACCCGATCGCCGCCCTATCGTCGTCTCCGACTAACCCCGGCCAAAACCCTAACCCTAATCCTAATCTAAAACCCTAATTCGGCCGACCTACTTCCCTTATAAAAGCCCCCGACCCCAAACCCTAATACTAGACTTCCTACGACTGCCCCAACCACCACCACAGCGCCACCCAACCCTATTTTCTTCCTCGACGATCGTCGGAACCCTAGATCTATCCTAGGCGCCGCCCCAGCCGTCGTCATCCTCTCCAACCACCGCCGTTCGGTTCGCCTTGACGAGACGAACTCAGCTGAATTTTCTCAGGCTGTCCCGACTTCTCCTCCGCTGTGCAACGCCCCCGAACGCCACCGCCTCTCGGATACGTACGTGTCTTCTAGTCTCTCGTGTTTACATCACTAGATTCGCTAGGACACGAGAAACCCAGTGATAGGCATGGACACGGCTAGTTCGAGTCGTGCGTGTCGTGTACGACCCGGACACAGGACTCGACCGTTCTTCGTGTCCTTAACTGTCAAGACACGAAGAATATGTTATTGGATTTAGTTTTGGGCTATCGGGTTTAAAATCCATTAACCTAAAACTCATAATAAAATTAACCCAAATCCTATCCCTAACAGCAAATCCGAGCTGACCCCCTGGCCGAGTTCGAGCCCCCCCTTTCCTTTCTTTTTATTTTGTTTTTATTTTATTTTATATATATATATGTATATATGTATGTGTATTTATATATATATTATTATATATACTATTATTTATATATAATCTGTATTTGTATATATATATATATATTTTATATTTAGTATTATATATATATGTATATTTATTATATATATATATATTCATTATATATATATACATAAATAACTATGTATTTATGTATAGATACAAATATAAATTGTTGTATATGTATATGTACTTCAAATTCAACTTTGTACAAAACATTATTGTGTATAAATTCACAAGTTATTTTATTAGGTAATTTTATGACTTGTATATTTTACCACTTTAAAATATATTATTTATATTTAAGTTACTGTATTTTATTAATCATGGCCATTTGATGTCCAAACCTAGCATAGGTTTTTGGGCCCAAATGTGTCCAATAAATTTAGAGCCTGTACAAGTCATATTGGACTTGATTCATGGCTTTGGGTCTCGTATCTAGACTTCGGTTCAATTTCGAATACGTGGACAAAATAGTAAATAATTAATTAATTATTTTCCAAAAATTGTTACTTGCTGTTTTTGAATTTTTATATATATTTTAAGTTCTGTAAAAATCTGGGAAAAATTGTATTTAAATACTATGTTAATTTAGCTAATTTATTATAATTTTTCCAGCATTTTGTAAGTAATGTTGGCATTTTATAGAAATAGGAAAACATAACTCATTTTCAGGATACCTATGTTTGCTGATTTGTAATAAATATCTATGAGGGTTTATAAATTCCAGAAAAATTAGTATAAATTTCTATAACTTACAAGGATCATTTTGGCACTTTATTTTATATAAAATTAAGCCTTTTGTCTATCTCAAAAATTTTTGGAACACAGTGTACAGTTTGATTTATTTATTGAATAGTTAAGACTTACAATGATTTGTGTTGTTTTGAGTTATTATAGTATTGGACCTCACCCCGCACTAGTGTAAAGGCCCTAAAAAATTAGTTTGGGTATTATGTCACCCCATATTGGTCTCATATGCTAAAGTCACCATTTGGCTAGGTGTCCAGTCAGAAAGTCGTGTCGCACAACTAGTATCTTAGTGTTTAACTTAGTGTGAAAACTAAGTTTATGTATTATTTCTATAGTGATGAGTCACCAGGCATCTGTAACATTTCTATCACTACCTTACTTTGCTAACGGCAAGTACCTCTACAAACTTTACATACTGCTATAACAACAAACTATAATTTTTTAACCATGTTAAATGCTGATCCTTGGGGTAGCAAGTTAAATCTTCACATGTTGTATTATTATCAATCCCTACCATGCTTAGGACAGTTATTATATCTCTCACATGCTTAAACAATGGGTTAAGAAGAAACTGTTAGTAGAGTACGTGATCATGCCCCCTTCTCCGTATGTATTTACCGAGCACATGTACATTTTATATGTAACTTTGCCGTAGTTCTGATCCCGCATTGGAGTATGGATATACACTGATGCCGTTTAGTGTACGTATGTACATATCAAAAAAACTTGATATGTACCACTGTACATCCTACTTACCTGTTGACCGATCACGTACATGCTACAGTTTTAAACTTTTAAACAAACATATGTTGCCATTTCTAAAGAACCAATTAAACCATAATATGCCATGATTCCAGTTATTACATTTCTATTCATTTTATGTTGCGTATATTTAGTTTGTTAGAATTAGTACTTACTTCCATCCTAACAGGATAAACGTTGTAGGTATACTTACTGAGGAGGAGTTGCTTTGTGATTCCTATTATGGAGTTGCTGCCGAGGACCAGGCTTTATCTTACGAGGATGTACCTGCGGGGAAACTCGTCTAGTTTGCGTAGTTGCTCGGGGTTCCGAGAGTAGTCATATTGTTAGACTATGTATTTTGTGACTGGACCTGTATCCAGCTTTACATTTTGGACTTGTACTTGGATCTTATTTATATACGAGACAACTTTTGTGTTTGGAACATTTCTGACTCTTTATTACATATAGAACTTTTAGCACACTTTAGTCTTATCTTGTTATCTTTAGAACAGCTTACTACATTTTATTCCAAGCGTAGGCTGGACATGACTCGGCCCGGCCCAACAATTTGGGTTGAGGATCGTGACATTTCTATCTTTTGATATTCAGACTTTATGAACTTTTGTCTACTCATTGAATATTATGGTATTTTGATTTTGTTTTTAGCTTGTGTAATATTCATGATATTAATCTTTATATTATTACTTCTTATTCAAGTTATTTACTGTCTACAACAGTAACTCTTTGTAGGGGGAAAGTCGGTAAATTTCTTCTTCTCAAAGCGTTTCTTCTCTTTAACCCTACGGTTATTTGATGGATACCCTCTGACGGCTTTAAAAGGGAAGAAATGAACGTTGATAAAAAGATCTAATATTTTGGAATTAGTTTCCTACGTTTGAAAATATTTCTCTGATTTTTAACTTTTTCAATACTATTTTTTTGGATATTGCCATGTAAAGGTGGAGTAATTAATGGTTTCAAATCAATTATTCCCTTGACATGATATATATCTAGAATACATTTTTCTTTAGACATTTAACTAGTCCTGTTTTATTTGTTCAAATAGACTATCTATAATCTATGGATTCTTTTAGTAAAATTGTTTTCATGATATAAAAATTCGAATCGTCGGCTGTCAGTCTGAAGACTAAATAGTCGCATTTGAACTTTTATTAAGATAATTTTTTTCATAATAAATTCTGCATTTCAAAGTCTTTTTGAATTATCCCTGATTTGTTGAATCTATCTGTTATTTGCATTGAAACAGTTTTCAAAAATCCTTTATTGTCTTGAATTTTTAGAGACATATTTTATTTGGAGACATATTTTGTATGTTCATCTTTAAGCATTTATTTATTGGATTTTTCTTTTAATTGCCTAAAGATGATATTTTGTTTTAAGTTTTGAACTTTATATGCATTTTGATCAAAGGGAAGAAAGATGCATATCTTGGATATTCCTTAGATCTTATGGTTATTGTTTTTCTTGCATTTAAATTACTTCAGAACTAGAATAGACATATTTTAAGGGAGAGCAAATTAATTGTTTCAATTTTTTTATGCCCTTAATATGTGGTATACCTAGTTCATCATGGACATATATTCTTTTACTTAAATATCTTATTGAGTTGTTCATGATATTTGAATTTGTGTTGGATTTATGAGAGAATATATGATTATTATTATTTCTTTTTGATTCTCTTATTTTATTTGAGTTTCTAAAAGTTATCTTGCCAAATATATTTGATTTTTCTTTGAGTTTAACTTAATTTTGGTTTTTCTTATTGAGATTTATCTCAAAGTTCATGATTATCTATATTTAGACTGATTATACTTGACGGGGGAGCATTCAAGTCGACTAAATTTCTCCTTCTAAAGTATTTTGTCTTAATTACCTTCATGTTTATCTAATGGATATACATATATCATGATAAGGGTAATTGAATTCAAATGCATGAACTTTGGTATATATTTTGTATAACTTCTAGTATATTTATTTTGAATTCTTTTCGATGATTATACTCTATATGGATTTGATTCACTAATTTGTATGGACAAATTATGGATCATATTTTCTTGTGATCATTGTTAAAAGTCTCATTTTGTTTTGATTTTTTAGTATATACTAGATTTGTGAATTTCTTATGATTTATTTATGACCAATAAGTGATTTCTACGTTATTGGTATCTATTTCAAAACAACAGTTTCATTTTATTCATTATATTGATTTTTTTTACTTTAGTTATGCAATTTCTAAACTTATCGGTATACTAATTCTTAATCATGATTATTTGCCTTCCTCCTTTACTTATTCTTGAGTTCCTTTTATCTCTTATTACGGGGAGCTTATTTTTTGATCATGTTAAAGGGGGAGAAATAAGTTTAAGTTAGCACAATATATATATCTTAAACTTAACCAATTTGCCATAATCAAAAGGGGGAAGATTGTTAGCCCAATGATTACATCATATTTTTGAATATGGCTAATCAATTAAGTTTAACTATTGAAGTCACTAATATTCATATAATCACTATCTTGTTGCTACTTAAACATAGCATTGTCCTTATGTTCACTATATCAATATTGCTATGCTTGTACCATATTGCTTTGTTCGTCTAACATGTTCTTGTAAGACATACAGTAAGCATGATCAAGCTTTGTCAAAGCAGGACATATACAATGAAGAATTAATGATCGGCCTATACAAGAAGATTTCCCTGTTTATCTTTGGACGATTGCCGTCAAGGAAAAATGCTTCTTGAATGTCAAGAAAAAGGTGTCATCATATGGGCTATTGGTTTTCATATTTATTCTGTATTTTTCTATTTATTGAGTCTAGATTATTTGTGAGTCAGGATCACTGGCAATTAAAAGTCTATCTCAACCCATCTTGATTTATTCCTTAAACCGAACTAAACCCAATTGAACCAAAAACCAACTTAGGTTGAACCAGAACCAAAGGAACCGAACTCGGCTAGAGTTCTGCTTGAACTCGGTCTGAACTTGGTCCACTTGAATTTCTCCTGGTTAGCAGCAAATTTCTACTCCTTTGGATCTGCAACGTTCAAAATTATGATCGTTAACCCTACCGAGTTCTGCCCGAACTCTGTCTTAAAAATTCCTATAAATAGAAAAGATTTTGTCATTTCTAAACACTCAATCCTTCTTCATCTTCTCTATCTATTCTAAAGTCTTCCTACCTACCAAGAGCTTTAAAACTTCCTATTCCTAAGACAACTTCTATTCTTCTAAGTGCCGGTGGTTTTCGATTAGGAATATTTGAGTTGTACAAGCTTGGCGTATAAAAGCTTTCTTCAGAAGGTGTTGAAGTTTGTTCGTGGGCTTCGGATAAAAACACGACGGTGTTGAAGTTGACGTGTTCTTCGAAGCAAAACACGTGGTGTAATCTCTATTTCAAATAGTGGATTCAACATCGGGTTGAGTACTCGAGAGTGGACTAGTCCTCTCAGAGGAAAACCACTATAAACCTTGGTGTTTGCGTTTTCTTTCTTAACTCATTTACTTTACACATTTACTTATATACTTCATGCTTTATATTTGTTTAGTCACTGCTATAAATATTTTTAAGTGGTGATTATTATTCCGCTGCACACACGCACTATATTTACTCCCCTCTAGAAGTGCTCAATGGTCCTACATCCTATACCTCTTTCTCTATGCCTTTCATATAACCAATCTTTGGTTGGTTTGGGTTACTGGACAAACTCTTCATCTTGTCAAAAGAAACCTTCCAGAAGTAAGAACCAGGCAAAAAGTTGCAATATGGTGTCCTTCGAACCTGTATCCGAAGAAGAGGCCTTAACTGGTACCAGGTCTGAAAGAACTTACCTGAAATACTATTCAGAAGGTCAAGAGAACCCTGCTCTAGCTCCAGAGGCTCCTCCAGCATCATCTTCTACTGCTATTAATGTTCCATCGGCTTCATCACCTCCAGTGGAACCAACTCCTCCCAAACCAACAACAGCTGACAAAGGAAAGCAGCCAGTCTGCTTTGACAAAGTATTGAAGAAGACTCCAGTTCTAGGACTCGAGAAGCCGTATAACTTTGATGTACTGGCTCAGCTGGCTAATTCACCGACAAGGTTATCAATTTTTGAGTTACTGCTCTTTCGAAGAAAACTCGAGAGACATTGAGCGAAGCCTTGATGCAAGCTGATATTTGTCTAGCACTCCTCAAGAAGCCAGAAGAGGAACCAGTAACTTTTTTTCATTGTCATAGTGTGATGGAGCTGATGCCCAACATCACCTTTACACAAGATGATATGCTATTGGAAGATAATCGTCATGACCGACCCCTCTACTTTACAGGATATGTCGATACTATGAAGGTTGATCGCATTTTGATCGGCCCTGGGTCTGCGCTCATCATCATGCCAAAGACTTTACTAGATGCATTAAAGATTCGCATACATAATCTTTCAACAACCATCACGACAATCTTGGGATTTAATTCTGGAAGAAGTGAACCTTTGGAAAAGATCCGTCTGAAAGTTCAAATAGACAATCTTCGTACAAATGTTACTTTTTACGTAATCGATAATCATGGCTCCTATAATGCCTTGCTGGGAAGACCCTTTCTGCATGACTATAACATTATACCATCCACTCTACACCAATGCTTCAAATATGTAGACGTCAAAGGAGAAGTACAGAAGAAAGTAGCTGACCTAAATCCTTTCAGGGGGATTGAAGCATATTGTATTGATTCTTGAATGTACATGGAAGAGTTTACGAAGGTCGTATTAGCGATAGATGGTGAGAAAGATCAGAAAGATACTTCAAAAGATGTTCTCATAATCCCCATCAAAGGACGTACTACTCGTCCCTCTTATTCACAAGCGAAGACTATCCATCTTTCCTCTCATAATAAACAGCCTCTTCTGAGCCTCTTGTTATCGACCTTCGTCGTAACAAACCTTTTCCTTCTCTTCCTCTGGTTATCAATCTTACTAAGCCTTCTGTTAAGGCCAAAAATCCTCCTTCTCCTCCTCTGGTTATCAACCTTACTAAGCCTACTAGCAAGGCTAAGAATCCTGTTGTAAATGATGATGTACAAATCAACAAAGTATCATCACTTTTACAATATACTGATATTTTTTATTATACTCGATGTTATTAAGAAATGCTAGATAACTTCGAACCACTTACCATAAGAGCAGTTCAACCTCTCCAAGACGAAGTATTGCCCGAACCAATATAGGACTCCTTCTTCTTAGTTCCTTCCAGGAAGAAAGATGAACTTCCTATACTTTTTAGTAAAGGAACATAACAGAAGATCACACTCGATAGTGAAGAAGAAAATCACGATAGCGGAAGGCTTCAACTACCTTGTTATAGTTAACAATCAAAAGATATCATTCAAAAGATGGGCTATAATTTTAAAGCTGGTCTCAATTGTGGTAATGGAAGGCGAACTCCTATTCGTATTCCCGCTCCAAAAGATATCATTCAAAAGATGAACTTCCTATACTTTTTAAAGCTGGACAGAATGGGTGAGAACATCACTCTGACGCTGCTGCGACGTCATGAAATCTCTCAAAACATCCACCCGTGCTCGAACAATACCCTCTGGCTGCTCTGGCTAAACTGGTACTGCTGGCTGAATAGGAGAAACTGGCGACTCCTCCCTTCGGTCCAATCTAGACTCTGCTTCCGAATGCTGATGATGCTCTTCCTGAACCGGCGAAACTAAGGGACGCTGATCTGCCATCGGCAAAGCCCGCACAGGCCGATCAGAAGGACCAGGAATGGTGCCCCTGAAAGTTTAAGGACACAAGGATTAGGTCGAGGGAACAAGAAAGATCAACGATCAAAGCAGATAACAGGTCAAAGATCAGAGGTAAAGAGTAATATTGAGGATATCAATGGTGAAAAATTTATGACTGAGATAACTACCAGCATCCCTTACATATCTGATAAATCAGACCTGCATGGGCCACCACTAAAACCTATGTTACGCCCCAGAACCAGAATACCGACAAGTATGGACGGACCAGGCCAGCTACGTATACCAAAGTACTCCAGTACTCTAAAACAACGTATAAGCTGTATAGATGGGGGTCACTTCTACAAACCAACAGTCAATCATTGGTCACATAATCCTAGATATCTCAGTCTCAGACAAGAAATAAGGTACAAGAATATGATTATCATGCATATAAGATGTTAAAGCATTCCAAACTATAATATATAGATGATCATGAAGCTAGTAATACAAAATGAAGAACTAGCAAGACTAAGTAATACATGATCAACTCTAGCTGCAGTCTAAAAATATAATATCATGCCTAAGCCCGTAGGCCAAATGTCAAGTCCGAAACACGAGCTAAATACGTGCTCGGTGGCTAAACACCTCAAAAGAATATGTACAGAAAAAGAGTGGATAAGAGAAAGAACACCCACTCAAGTCCCCTGGTTCTCCGGGTGGTCACCATCGAGTGGAAGGTTCGGAAGATCCTCGGGCTTCTCAAAGAAATCTGGTCAATACAAAACCAGTAGGGTCAGAACCCTAATCGCAAGTACCACAAAGGAAACCAAACTATGAACTAAAACCAGCATATAAATTATAACATCTCTAATATAAAGCAGTAAATGAGACTAGAATAGTAAATTGGTACCACAGTGTTTACGAAAGAAAACTGGAACATTCAAGAAGGATAGCAAGTGAATACATAGAATAAACTGGACATATGAGCATATGGTGAAGCCGAGCATATAGTAGAAAGAATAGCATGTAAGGAATGACAGAAAGCTAAGTACTGCAATAAGATAAACTGGAGCAAGACTAGACTAGACAGGAATGGACTCCATCCATCAATCACGGCCAATCAATTAGTACGGCTTGATACTTAGCTAACTAGGGTTGCCACAATCCTTATTACTAACACATGCAAGTTTGAGAAATTCGATTCCAGTGACCTGCCTGCTGCTACCTGAATGATCCAAGCCAAAAGAAAAATAAGTATAACAGACACACTATAGTAAGATACATGTGTCCTAGAGAAGTGCCCCACTCGACGGTGTGCTGGAAGAGTGCTCATCATGACAGATAGCTCCAAATCCCATGTATATATATAAGACCAAGACCAAAGGGGCAACAGGTAACCGAAAAAGTCTCCAATGATCTAGATAATCAAGCGAGTTGTTTAGTCCTTAACATTTTTTTGTTGGATTCTAGGTGTGGCATTCCACAGAATCCATCATAGATATTAGACATGCAAGACTGGACAAGACAAGCAAGATTATGCACTACAACAAGCCACAACAAGACATGATAATATCAAGACAAGAGTGCGCTACGACGAGCCACTATCAAGGAGCTAGACATGTACTAGAATCAAGAGTGTGCCATAATAGGCCACTATCATCAAAGCTAGGAAAAGATATGTTCAAGAGTGTGCCACGACGGGTCACTATCAAGTAAATATTGGATATGGCAAAGACTGTAAAGTACAATAAATCTGGAAGGACATAGCAATACATAGTGAGTATAGAGAACATATGAACATAAGCTAGTGTCAAGTGTATATAGGGTATACAATCATTCTCTAAGTATAAAGGGTCATCTAATCATGTTAAGAATTCATTATAATCAAAGAAAATATCAAAAAGGGACAAAAACGGACAGAAACGGACAAAAACAGACAAAAAATAGCCTAACCGGATCATCCGACGGATTACTGCAGATTACCGATGGATTTTTCGAAGTGTCACAGCAAGTTTAGTGGTGCAAATTCGGATTTTTCGACCTATTTTCTCGGATATCCGACGGATTTTCTGAACCGTCACAGAAAGTTGATTCTTGAAAACTCAAAACTTGTTTCGGCCATAAATACTTCGTTTTAAATCGAAATTCAGATTTTCAAAAGTCAAAATCGCATAATATTTAATTTCCTACAACATGAAAGAATTAGTTTTCATAAATTCAAAGATTTGATAGATCAATACCTCAAAATTCTCCAAAAATAGGTTTTCAGGAAACTGAAACGGGTTCCGATTTTCACCAAACTCAAAATCTATGTATACAAGCTTGGTGAGGACCTCATATATGCATATGTGACAAAGATCCATGATGGTAACACCAGTATCACTCTTGATACCGAGTTTTCTACTAAGTCAATATTGGATTTTAACAGAAAATCAAATCCTAGTTCTAACCAAATTTAGAAACATGCATATAAACGAGAATAACAAGAAAAACATTCTTAACAAAATGAGTTTAGAACAATTCTAAGCATTTAATACCAAAGAAAACAAAAATGGCAACAAAAATAATATTGTTCATAAATTTGGCAAGATGTACTTGCCTAGGTTAAGCTCCAAGCCTAATCTTCTACTCCACCACTAAGAGTGGTACGAAACCACACTCTAGACCTCAAGGCCAAGCCTTCCTAAGCACTTGAGGAAGAGAAATGAAAGTGAAGAGGGAAGGAAGAAAGAGCGAAAAGGGGATGGAGTGAGAAAGTAAAAGGGTATATATAGAATGGGAAATTAATCTTGACCATCGGATGGTGATCCATGTCAAGGTCTTGGTCAATCATGGCTATTCAAACAAAATCGAATATCCATTAGATAATAGGGTGCATCTACACTATTCACAAAAATATCTAAACACTATTCACGAAAATATCTAAACACTATTTACGAAAATATTCGAAACACTATTCACAAAATATCTGAAATCGAAAATATCTAAAGTGCAGAAAATATGTCCGGACGGTATGCCGTCGGTATACACCGGTATACTAGCGGTATACCGATCAAGGAGAAAACCTATAGTTTTGGAAAATTTTTAAAGTATTCCGAAAACCAAGAAAATATGAAATACACTGCAAAATACGTATCCGTATATAAATACCGATACTGTGAGACGAGTCTCACAACTCTCCCCTTAGAAAAATTTCGTCCTCGGAATTTCCTAAAGGTAATCAAAAGCGAGCAAGAAACCAAGAAAACATGCTATAAGGATCAAGATAGAAAACTCATAAAACATGAAATCCAACTAGAGTGATGTACAAGAAATATAAAAGCAATTTAAACATACGTAAACAACAGCATCGTGTATTCCTACAATCACACTCAAAAGGTAGGACATAGATATACGAATAAGTATACCTCACGAGTCAAATAGATACGGGTAACGAGCTCGGATATCATCCTCGTGCTACAAAGTCGACTCATCCGGTGAGTGATAATCCCAGGAAATATGAACTAATCGGATAGTCCGGTTCTTGAGAATCTTCTTCCACCGGTCCAAAATTGATACAGGTTTCTCCTCATATGATAGGTCAGTACCAACGACCATCTTGGAATGATCTAGGATATGGCTCGAATTCGGAACATGCCGACGTAGCTAAGATACGTAAAATACGTCATGTACCTCGCACAACGACGACGGAAGAGCAAGGCGATAAGATACATCCCCTACTCGCTTGAAAATATCGAACGGCCCAATAAATCTTGGACTAAGCTTTTTCCGTACGCCAAACCTGATGACACCGTGGGTAGGCAAATTTCAAAGAAGTACGTGGTTGTCAACAGAGAACTCAAGATGGCATCGATGCTGATCTGCCCAATGGCGCTGTCGATCCTGAGCTACTCTGAGATGCTCTCTGACCTGCCTGACTACTCTAACTGACTGAGAAATCATCTTTGGACCAAGCATCTGCCTCTCTCCAATGTCATCCCAAGCTAGGGGTGACCTACATCTCCTACCATACAAAGCCTTGAAAGGTGCCATCTGAATGCTCACCTGGAAGCTGTTATTGTATGAGAACTCCACCAAATACAAATGATCCTCCCAAGAACCACTGAAGTCAAAAGTGCATGATCGAAGCATATCCTTCAAAGTCTGAATCATATGCTCTGACTGACCATCTGTCTGAGGATGGTATGCTGAACTGAAGCTCAAACGGGTATCCAAACTCTGCTGAAGACTCTGCCAGAAATGAGAAGTGAATCTGGAATCCCGATATGAGACTATGCTAACTGGCACCCCATGGAATCTAACAATCTGCCTCATGTACAAGTCGGCCAACTGCTCTGTAGACTGACCAACTCTGAAAGGTAGGAAGTGGGCAATCTTTGTGAGTCGATCCACTATAACCCAAATGGCATCTCTACCAGTCGGGGTTCTAGGAAGACCAGTCATGAAGTCCATAGTAATATGATCCCACTTCCACTCCGGAATCGGTAAAGGCTGAAGAAGTCCGACCGGTCTAGTGCTCAGCCTTGACCTGCTGGCAAACTAAGCATCGAGGGACAAACCGAGCTATCTCCCTCTTCATACCATTCTACCAGAAATGCTGACGAATATCTCGGTACATCTTCGTCCTTCCTGGATGAACAAAATACTGAGAACTGTGGGCCTCCGACATAATCTTCTGTCGAATATCTCCACTCGGCACACAAAGACGACTCCCAAATCGGAGTGTCCCATCCTCATGGATGCACAACTCTACTCTGTGCCCTGCCACACACTCTGGTCTGAGCTACTGAAGCCTGGCATCCCCTGACTGAGCTGCTCTGATCCTATCCACAATGGTAGACTGAACCTACAAGCCTTTCATCATAGCTGCCTCACCAGGTAACACTACCTTAATGCCCATCTTCTATAGATCCTCCTGAAGGTGTCGTTGCTCCTTTAAGAAATAGACTCCGGGTCTCATGTTCAAAGCGTCTGCAATAACGTTTGCCTTTCCAGGATGATACTGAAGATCAATATCATAATCCTTCAGTAACTCAATCCATCTCCTCTGCCGTATGTTCAGATCCCTCTAGGTGAATACATACCTTAAGCTCTTATGGTCAGTAAAAATCTCTACTCGATCACCATACAGATAATGCCTCTAAAGCTTGTGGGCAAACACAACTGCGAGCAACTCAAGATCATGCGTCGGATAGATTTTTTCATGGTTCTGAAGCTGCCGAGACGCATAAGCTATCACTCGACCGTACTGCATAAGGACACAACCAAGTCCCCGGCCTGACAGATCATAACACACCGTGAACCCACCTGGTCCGACGGGTAATATCAGAATATGAGTGAAATCAAACTCTGCTTAAGTTTCTCAAAAGAAACCTGACAAGCATATGACCACTCAAAGCACACATCCTTACACGTTAGCCGTGTCAAGGGTACGGAGATCCTAGCAAAGTCTGCCATAAACCGTCTGTAGTAGCCTGCTAATCCTAGAAAGCTGCATACATCTGAAGCTGTACGAGGTACTGGCCAACCCTCGATAGCCTCAACCTTCTTGGGGTCCATCTCAATACCACCTCCGGCAATAATATGACCCAAGAAAGAGACTCGATCGAGCCAAAAATCGTACTTGCTGAACTTCGCGTAAAGCTGATGGTCCCGAAGAATCTGAAGAACCACGCGAAGATGCTGCTTGTGCTCTGCCTCAGTCCGACTATAGACCAAGATATCATTAATAAACACTTTCATAAACTGGTCTAAGTAGGACATGAAGATGCGATTCATGAGATCCATGAAGATCGCTAGCGCATTGGTCGCTCTGAAAGGCATAACAAGGAACTCCCAATGGCCATATCGAGATCTAAATGCCGTCTTGGGTTTATCTTGCTCTCTGACTCTGATCTGATGGTACCCAGACCGTAATCGATCTTCAAAAATACAGTCACTCTACTAAGTTGGTCGAACAAGTCATCTACCCTGGGCAAGGGATACTTGTTCCTCACAGTCACCATATTAAGCTGACGATAGTCAATGACCATACGCGATGAACCATCCTTCTTCTTCACAAGAAGGGCTGGAGCTCCCCAAGGCGATCCACTCGGATGAATGAATCCCTTGGTCCTAAGCTCCTCAGTAGACTGATACAACACAAACTACTCTGAAGGAGACATCCTATAGACTCTCGCTGACACTGGCTCTGCTCCCGGAACTAAATCAATATAATACTCAATCTTTCGAACTGGAGGTATACCCGAAAGCTCATCGAAAAACACATCAAAAAACTCGTAAACTACTCTGGGCAACTGAACCTCCTCGGCTACTGCCATCCATATGACCGCCGGTGAAGGCTCAACCTCGCCTCTAGAGAATGAGAACTCTTTCTCATTCAGAACACGAAAGATAACCTTGCCAGTATGGCAACCTATCGAAGCGTGTCGAGCACTCAACCAATCCATACATGGGACGACATCATAATCGCCTATAGAAAAATCTATCAACCTAGCAGAAAACTCTCTCCTACATACTATGACCCTACATAAGACAGACTCGGTCTACTCCTACTAGACCGTTACCAGTAAGTATATTCAACCTTACAGGTAAATATTCTGGCTCTAAACCCACATGTGTCACAAATTGTGCAGATATAAACGAATACGAAGCACCAGAATCAAATAAAGCTAAAGCTTAATGAGAGAGAACAAGAATGGTACATGCGACCAACTCCCCTGCTACTAGCGCCTCCTCCATAAAAAACGTTAAAGCCTGACCCTGAACTATGGTTGCTGGACCCCTCTGCCTCTGAGCTTGAGCCTGAGCACACTGCTGAGGCCTCTGCTGCTGGAACTGTTGAGACTGCGTCGATAATGGCCTCTGGGCCTGCTGCTACTGAACCAGTACTGGTGCCCTAAACTGATAAACTGCTGGCTGGAAGGGTGCTGATCAAGCCGAACTACTTCTAGGACAAGCCCCTATCTTGTGGTCCGGTGCTCTACAAGCTAGGCAGAAGCCTTGTGCCCTACGACACTCTGATAAGACATGCCTTCCTTTCCTGCAATGAGAATAACCAACTGAGGAAGACTGCCTCTGCTGCCAAGGACGCGGCTGAGACGACTGCTGAAAGGAAGCTGTTGGAATCGGTCCCCTCGGAGATCCAATCGCCAAAGCTCGGACTGCTGGAGCTGGTGCCGACGACTGGGAGGAAGATCCCCTCTGAATGTGAGGCCTCTTCTGACCTTCGACTCTATTAATGATCCTCTGCGAGGTGTACTCATGTCTCCTAGCCGCCCTCATTACTGCATCAAAAGTCTGGAACTCATGCTGCTCAACTGCCAATATGATCTCCAGATGAAGCCCCTGCTGGAACCTCCTCGTCCGGTCCATCTCGGTCGCTATTAAGGAAGGGGCAAACTGACTGAGCCTGCTAAACTCTGCCGCAATAGCCGTCGACGGTCCTGCTCATCTGCTATAAGCCAATGAACCTCTGATGCAGATCATAACACAATAATGTATCAAAATAGCGAGTCTGAATCCTTTCGCTAAAATCGGCCCAAGCTATCGGTGTCACAAGTGACACCTCATGAGCCGCCCACCAGTCGTGGGCCAAATCCAAGAGCTACAACCTGACAACTGCCATACTCTCCCAAGCCGGAATCCCAGTCGCCTCCAGAATGGCCTCAGTATCCTGAAGCCAGGCATCAGACGCAATAGCATCCTCTGTACCATAGAAATATGGGGGATGGAGATGCCTTAAGCTGCTCGCAGAATTGTAGACCCGTGCACCACCCCTCTCCAAATCCTTCTGAACAGAATGGGTGAGAACATCACTCTGACGCTGCTGCGACATCATGAAATCTCTCAAAACATCCACCAGTGCTCGAACAATACCCTCTGGCTGCTCTGGCTGAACTGGTACTGCTGGCTGAATAAGAGGAACAAGCGACTCCGCCCTTTGGTCTACTCTAGACTCTGCTTCCGAATGCTGAGGATGCTCCTCCTAAACCGGCGAAACTAAGGGACGCTGATCTGCTATTGGCAAAGCTCGCACAGGCCGATCAGAAGGACCGAGAACAGTGCCCCTGAAAGTTTAAGAAGACAAGGATTAGGTCGAGAGAACAGGAAATGTAATGCCCCAGTCCCAAAATAATTAGGACTAAGAACGTATTCATGCCAGTTGTATACATACGAAGTATATGGACCGTCGTATGTATGCATAAGCTGTAAAATATAGTAACCAAGATACTAAATCTCATCCACAAAAATAATGATATAAAAGCAACTTTGAATTTGTCATGTATATAATCGTTGGGCGGAGACAAATCCACTACCAACTAATTTTAATAGGAAAGAAATATACAAGGAAAAAAATTTGGTAGAGCGAAGAAGATGACGATCCAAGAGCAATATCTCGAAGAATAGAGCGCAAGTCATGGCCTTAGCTAGAGAACCTGCAGAAATCACAAGAGCACACACCTGGCAAGATAACCAGGTCCTCAGAGGGACGTAACAAGATACATAAAGAACATGCGACATAACTGAATATATACTATGTCATAAATCACAAGTAAAGTAAATAGTCCCACTCGTAACAAGATCCAATACCTCATCATCGAAATAGTGGACTACCCCTACAACCACACAAGGACAAGGGGTAGCACGCTATACCGCGATGAAACATTATCCCAAGCTACTAATGGGATGGGGTGATATGACATTGACGAGGGTTACCTGACCATTCTAATGTGTTTATGCAGTAAGAACAAACCTTCAATGCATGGGCATCTGGCTCAGGAGCAGTAATCTCAGGTATGGTCCCATCAGGATACCAGGGACCTCAAAGCATAACATTCTTCGAATGTCAGAGGCCAGCAGGATCAGTAATAGGTAAGTGCATAAGGACCCATACGTTAAGGAACTGTTCTTCCCACCCAATGCCTAACAGAGTCACATCTATGTCTCATATACCTCTACTAACTGCTAAGTCTCCTAACATGCGTCTATTAGAAGTTAGCCCTAACGCATGCACATGGGGGATCAGTCCACATGCAAGAACCTCTACATGCTACTCATCTCACACATTCATGTGGTACAACTGTGTCAAGGTATATGCGATACTCTACAAACGGTAGTCCCTTAACTCTAGGTTCATGTGCAACTAAAGGATAGTAACAAAGTAAAATAATAATCACTGAGCATGTAGTAAATCAAGAACTGTAATAACTAGAAATAATAAACAGTGATATGTAATAAATGTAGACTGAATATAAACAGTATAATGGCAAGGTATCTTGCCTGTGGTGTCTCCTGGGGTGATGCGATATTTTATAAATTTCTAGTTGCCTAATCGCCATATCCGATGGGGAAGAGTCCGAATTCACGAGAAAACAGGGATGGATGATTAGTCATGATAACAGTGATAATCAAGGAGAAGTTTTGGAGATTACGTATACAAATTTCTAAAATATTTTTATGTAAATTCTTGAAAATACTTTATATATATATCCAATTTGAAATTTACATTGTTATTAGTCAAATATACGTTTAGATGAATACTTGAAAAATCGTAATTCGTTTTTAGGTTAAACTCAAACATTTAAAAAATATATAATACATATATTGTAGAAAAGTAAATTTTTGTTAGTCAAAATATTTTAATAGAATATAGGAAAATAATTTTAGGGCTATTGAGTGTTGTCAAAATAATTTATATTTATTTAAATAAACAGAAGATTACAATAAAAATTCTAATAATAAAATCATACTCATAACAAAAGTTTTAAAATAATGATAATGATATAATAATAACAGAAATAATAATATAATAATAATACTAATAACAATAATAATATCAGTAACAATAATAATAATAATAATAATAATGATAATGATAATAATAATAATAATAATAATAATAATAATAATAATAAATAATAATAATAATAATACCACAACAGTTCTCTATTTTAAAGAGGAAAACCAAAAACATGGAGAGAGAGTGTAATCGAAAAAGAGGGAAAAAGCGGGGAGAGAAGGGTTTCACCTGCGGCAGATGGTGCGGTTGGCGCCGGACGGAGACTCGTCGGGTAGGAAGGGCGTAGGCTCCAGTGGCGAACAGTGCCGGAGGGAGGGTTTTACCAGCGGTCGCTAGGAGCGCTGGTGGCGCGCCTGCTCGTGGCGGCGGGGGAGTCTCGATAAGGCGGCAGCGGTCGCGTGCTGGCGCGTCGGACGGTGCATCACCGGAAGGAGGCGGCGCGTTGGGATTCGCGGAGGATGAGTCTCGATATTGGTCGGGCCGAGACACGCAGGCGGCTAGGGTTGCTGGGATGGGAAGGAGCCACCGCGTGGTCGTCGATGCACGTGCTACGGTGGCCGGACACGACCTGGACTGAGGAGAAATGTACAACGCATTCCGAACTGGAGGTACGGCGCCGTCGAGCCGAGCATGGTCGCTGGGAACGACGCCGACAAGGTCGAGATCTCGACGGGGAAGTCGATGCTGGTGGTAATTGGTGTTGGGGCTCGTGAGGGTGGTGTCTCTGGGGATATGATTTGCCTAACGTGACGGCTAGTCGGTGCGGTGGCTGCGCCGAGTACGATGGGGACGACTGGCTCAGGTTAGATTTCCCCTATTTTTCCATTCTTTGTGGTGAGGGTGGCTAACACCGGAGATGGTAGTGGGTTCGATTTGTGGACGGGGAAGGAGATGGTGGTGATCGGGTTGAAGGTGGCGATGATGGCGATAGTGACGAGACGGTGGCGGCGGTGGTTCTTTATGGAGGGCTGCAAAAGTCAGGAAAGGTGATTGTGGTGGCGGTCTGGCGCCATGGAGGGTGATCGCTGGTTGCTGGACGGAGAGGGGTCGGTGTGTGACGTATGGCTGATGGCGTAGGTGGATGGATGTGGGTAGGGTTAGGATTGTTCGGCGGTATCGGGTGTGTCGTGTCGGGGGTATATCCCGATACGAGATGGATGAATGTAAATAACTGGAATAAGATTTGGTTGTCACAGACACGATGCACGATATGATTGTGGTATGAAAATTGGAGGAGTATCTCTCCTTATATAGGAGGTAGAAATTCCCAGTTGGATAAGGACTAGGATTTATTTAAACCAATTAGATAATTCAATTATTAAATCAAATCCCTTCACAAATTTCAAATTCAAATCTAAATCAATGTAAATATAAATACATTCTATCTTTCAGTTTAAAAATCAAACACGATAAATCAAATTTCAAATTTTAAATCAATCCATAAATCAATCGAGATTTAAATTGCCACAATAATTTCAAAATATATTTTCCAAAATACTAATAATAATAATTTTGAAAATTACATTATTATTTAAAATAACTAATAAATAATTTATGAAATATATATGTATGCACAAATAATATTTGCATAAATATACTTTTCTAGTATACCATTCTATAACAATATTATTTATTACTATAACTGTATAAATGAAAGGCTTTTCATAAATAAATCATAAACTTGAAAATTTTGGTACGATAGCTAAAATAATTATTATATATATTATTTTGAAATTATAAAATAGAAAAATATTTTTCAAAACAAATATGTACGCTCGCACATATTCGCATTCATCGAGCAAATTCGAAACGCAATTCTCGCACGCTACGCAAATACGACAATGCGAACTTGTATGCGACATACATATACGAAGAACAAAATAAATACAAAAAATATTTTAAAAAATTGCAGTAGAAATTTAGAGGGTTTACATCCTACCCAACTTAAAAAATTTCGTCCTTAAAATTTAGGAATAGGTAGGGTACAAGAGTTTGACGATAAGAAAGTATGAACAATTTATTTGGCGAGGTAACAAAATGTAACATAAATGTGCTATTAGAAGTCATGAATTCATTAAATAGAAAAATAATTCACGAATATGGTAATGGACGAGGGTCGCTAGCTAAGATAATCATGATAACACAATTCGAGAAATAATAAGGCATTGGGTGGATCAAAGAGAATAGCTTAGGGACTTGGAAGGTATGGTTCCTGGAGAAAATATGGTCGTCTGGGTTTAGGTTTGATTAAAGAAATGATTTGAATCATTCTTAAGTCTCAAGAATGATTAGAAAGTCGTGATAATGAATCTAGTGTCACGAGGAGGACGATTTACTCAATATGGGGTTATAATCACGTCGATTGGTAACTGGCTAACTATCTTGGCAATAGTCAGTGGACAACTAAGAGAATATAAAGTATGGGTGTTTGTTTTTCTAAAATAGGTGAAAGGCAAAAATAAAGAGTTCGAAGAAGACATTATCGAATTCAAATGAGTGGTTCAAAGACGACTGAATAAGTTCCAAAAAGAAATGCCAAGGCAGTCGCGGGTGAGACTCTAGGGCCAAGTTTAACTATGTCTCCATCTACGTTGAACAATATACAAAAGCGAACCAAGTGCACTATAGTTGATCAGACCATAATACGCCAGTTCTGATTAGACAATGTATTAGTAGGCGCCCACAATAAACGTATGTCACGAACAAGCTCGATAAAGAGTAAGCTTGCAAAACTAGACTATAATAGCAACATAAGATGGTCAAAATATAAGCAGTGGATGATGAAGGAAATTAAATAGTCCAAGATCCTTTAAAATTGAGTCTTCCTGAAGTTCGGGCCTATGCAGTGGCTCTAGTGTTTCCTTATCTATGACTTGGTTGGTTAAATGGGTTAGAGTCCTACAAATTCTATAATCTAAGTAAGCTTATCCATATGGGTCACAAGGGCAAGGGTTTGTTAGGTTGTGAGGTACTCTACCCAACTTACAAGAGTTAAACTAGTGGTGTGATGGGACAATGGGTAAGGCACAAAGTTAAGCATTTAAGAAATCAAGTAGAACACAATCATATATCGGTCGAAAGATTTGAGTCAATGTTGGACCCTAATTTTGGTATCATGGTAAGGGTTATTGTTTAGTCTTTTTGACCAGAAGTCATATCAAGAAAATAGAGTACAAGGATACGGGTTTTGGTGGAACATGATATACCTACATGAAGGTGGGCTCGTCTAGGTCTTGTATATGGAATTTGTTGGAAGAAAAGTCTATTATTTTGCTCCAAATATCCAAGTCACGGTAATGGACACAAGAATTTAAAATAGAAAGTGGGAGTTCATGAGATAATGATTATTGCCCAAACTAAATGACCAAGTTAAAGCATAAAATAAAGATAATTCAAATTCTAGTAGATCAAGGTAAAATAAGTTAGGAATACAATTTCTAGAGATATGATAGCCACTTGATAGGGTATGATCAAGGAGCAATCCAAATATTTCTCAACTTTTAAATGGTTAGAAAGTCACGATTAAAATCTAGATTCGAGGAAATGTCGAGGGAAGTCAAGATTGAAATATATGCACATGATCTTGGAGACGACTAACAACACTTGTGTATACACTACTATCATGGTCGTGGAGGATATGGCAATTAAGGTGAAATCCTTCGAACTTGTTAGAGTTATCTTGGTGGCCTACCATTTAAAACTCAAATTTCCTTCAAAAGTTTCTAATTAATTTCTCCAAAATGAACAACCATATTTGTTTTCACTCCAAGCCGTTTAATTTAATCGTTATTAAGAGTTTAATCCCTTCCATAATTCTATAAGTGAACTTTCATCATGTTACTACTAACTTTTTCAAAATTTAACATTTTTACTCCAACTTTAAAACTTAAGAGTTCATAAATCATGAATTTATAAAATTTAAATATTACTTCTTAACTTTAAACTCCAATCCTCAAGATAAATCCTTAGCATATCACGAGCAATCTGAAATTTACAGCTCAATATTTTAACGCACTCATCAATCATAACTTCTATTTCTAAGTCATTCAAACATAATCATAACTTTTAAATGGTAAATTCCTTTAATCAATCAAAGTAACTTTTCTTAGGAAACCAACTTAAACTCAATATTCAAATGGTCCTATCAGTCATAATCATTTTTTTCCTCAAATTTTATATCCATGATCACAACTCTTCAAACCCAAAATCTACTTAGATTTGTAAATCTTAAATCAAAGTGCACAATTTCAAATTTGAAAATTTTCCTCAAGAATCATTCTCACATCTTCCAAATATTTTAAACAAATATTTTTTTTACCATCATCTCTTCAAACTCAAAATTAAATAAACTTATAAATTGTACGACTCAATTTAAAATCTCAAGCTCTTTAATAAACCGTAAATCATAAACCCTCCATATTCTCTAGTCATTTACAAAATCATAACTTATAATTTAAAACTCTTTAATAAATTTCGAGATAAACTTTAACATATTACATTCCAAACTTGAACTTAACCGTATATCATGTGTCACAATTTAAAGATGTTTTTCAAATTGATTTCATATTCCAATAAATCATAAACTATTTCGCAATTTCCAAAAATCATAAATCATAAATTTGTTTTCTCGATCTAGCTATCCTCTTGTGTATACCACCTTGTAATAGCAAAATAAAATTCCAACTATCCTTTGAAGGCGGTAATATGCTACTACCCAATTGGAATTAACTAATCCTTAGAATCATACTTTTAGGAAAAAAATGTCTTTATAACTCAATAAGACCTCAATGTACACTAATTGTCAATGTAATCTTCCTAGCCATGTGTTTGACCAACGAGCATATAATAGTGTAGTCATCTTCCTAACTTTCTCTAAGCACGAAAGATAAGAATTTACGGTAGAAAGAGTTCAAGCAGGATACAAATCAAGGATGGTAACGAGAGTTCAAAACTTGAAACAAGGAAGGAGGTCAAGCTTATGGATGAGATTCCTAGACACTAATCCTATATTGCAGGCTCACATCGGTACAATTACATAACCGAAGTGACAAACTCGACCTACATAGGCCACCACAAAAACATGTAACGTCCCAGTCCCAAAATAATTAGGACTAAGAACGTAATTATGCCATCTGTATACATACAAAGTATATAGACCGTCGTATGTATACATAAGCTGTAAAATATAGTAACCAAGACACTAAATCTCATCCACAAAAATAATGATATAAAAGCAACTTTGAATTTGTCATGTATACAATCGTTGGGCGGAGACAAATCCACTACCAACTAATTTTAATAGGAAAGAAATATACAAGGAAAGGAATTTGGTAGAGCGAAGGAGATGACGATCCAAGAGCAACATCTCGAAGAATAGAGCGCAAGTCATGGCCTTAACTAGAGCACCTCTAGAAATCACAAGAGCCGACACCTGGCGAGATAACCAGGTCCTCAGAGGGATGTAACAAGATACATAAAGAATATGCCACATAACTGAAAATATACTATGTCATAAATCACAAGTAAAGTAAATAGTCCCACTCGTAACAAGATCCAATACCTCATCATCGAAACAGTGGACTACCCCTACAACCACACAAGGACAAGGGGTAGAACACTATACCGCGATGAGACATTATCCCATGCTACTAATGGGACGGGGTGATATGACATTGACGTGGGTTACCTGACCATTCTAATGTGTTTATGCAGTAAGAACAAACTGTTGGCACATCGATTTTGATTATTGTTCACAATAACCCTTGTACGTCTTTAGTTTGTACTTTTCACAGACAAGAATATAAGAAATGATTCTCCACTCCATGACGCTAATCAAAGACCATAGAGCTCTGTATTTCTCCTTTATCAGATATGCCAAAGACCATGAAGCAGCTTGGAGACTACAAAGAAGACGGTTCTTCTCCATGTTCTTTTCCTGAGTCTGTAAATGTCAAGAAAATCTTTGTACGTACTTTGTTAGGATGACAATGTTAAAGAAAGAAAATGGTGAAATAGACTTTCAAAAGAGGCGAAAAATTTGTTGGATTTTCGGAGAAATCCACTGGATAATCCGATCACTCACAGCAAGTTAGTGAGACAATGATCGGATCATCCGACGGACATCCGCGGAAATCTGCCGGATTATCCGATCACTCACAGCAAGTCAATGAGCCAATGTTCGGATAATCCGACGGACTTCCGCATAAATTCGTCGGATAATCCGATCGCTCACAGCAAGTTAGTGAGCTAAATGTTCGGATTATCCGACGAACATCCGCGAAAGTCCGACGGATAATCCGAGCCTCTCACAGCAAGTCTGTAAGCTATTGTTCGGATCATCCCGCCGGATTTCTGCTGAAATCCGACGGATAATCCGCTTGACTTATCTGCAACTTTTGAATTCAAATCCAACGACATCTAGCATGTGCATTTAATGCATCTAACGGCTCTTTTTATGACCGTTACTATTGACCGAATAATCCGACAGATTTCTGCTGAAATCCGACGGATAATCCGGTTGACGGCTGATTTGCCTTTATGACTTTGGATTTGTATAAAAGGAGCTTTACTCCCTCCTCTTAAAGGCTATCTCTTACAAGCTTTAAATTTTCTCAACCACAAAAGAGCTTCACCATTAATACTCCACCAAGCTTTCAAATTATCATCCTTTCCCAAAGTGCTAGAGTATTTACGAGTTGTAATCTTCGATCTTCACGTGTTAGAAGATCAACAAGTTCTCTTCTCATTTGTTTGAAGTTGGTGAGCCTTCGTAAGAAACCTCGTGTGTTGAAGTTGGCGAGTCTTCGGATCCAAACTCGTATTGAAGTTGGCGAGTTCTTCAGATCCAAACTCGTGTGTACTATTTGATTAAATAGTAGATTTAAGCCGGAGAGAGTTCCGGGACTGGATTACCTCAAGCGAGGATACCAGGATACATCTTGGGTTTGATCTTCCTTCTTTTTACTTTTATTTGTCATATATTGCTTCTATTGCTCTAGATTTATTTTATCTCCCTATTCACCCCCCCTCTAAGGTTCTACAATTGGTATCAGAGCTTTGTTCTCTTGATTTGGATTTAAACCCTTTGAGTGATCCATGGCCTCTAACCCTAGTATCAACACCTTCCACAATAAAGGACACTCCACAAATAGGCCTTCCCTATTTGATGGAACCAACTATAACTACTGAAAGATTATGATGAGCATTTATCTGAAGTCCATAGATTTCGATTTATGGGATTGTGTGATAAATAGTCTTCCTACTCCATCCAGAGTTATTGAGGATATTGCTTCTGACACCCTCAGGGACACACTTACTGAAAACACCAAGAAGCTTACGAGTCGAGATGCCAAGGCAATGAATGCTCTTTATTGTGCTCTCGACAGTAGTAAATTCAACCGAATATCTACTTGCAAGACTTCCAATGAGATTTAGAAGTTACTTGAAGTCACACACGAGGGAACTTCACAAGTGAAGGAATCCAAGATTAGTAGACTCACGCAAGAATATGAGTCCTTTAAAATGAAGCATGATGAATCTATCACTTGTATGTTTACTCATTTTGGAGACATTATTAATCCTCTCTCTTCTCTTGGTAAGGAATATCCTGCTCATGAAAAGATCAGAAAAATTCTTAGAGGATTGACGAAAGCTTGGAGTCCTAAAGCTACCGCAATCATTGAGGGGAACGATCTAACAGTCATGAACCTTGAGACCCTCATGGGTAAGCTAATGACTCATGAGCTCGATATGAAGGATCAAGAGGAATCCTCCATATAAGAGAAGGAAAATGAGAAGACCAAAGAGAAGGAGAAATCTCTTGCTCTCAAAGCTACAAAGTCCTACTCCAAGGATAGCTCCGACGACAATGAGTCGGACGACGATGAAGATATAGCTCTCACAGCTAAGCACTTCTGAAAGTTCCTCAAATTCAACAAAGCCAACTGCTTCAGATGGGACAATGAGGAGATCCAACGTGCTATCAATGCAGAAGAACCGAACACATCAAGAGGGACTGTCCGATGGTAAGAAGAGACTCAAGCAAGTACGAGAAGCCTAGCAAAGGAAGCTCGTCCTCCAAGAAATTCGCCAACACAAGCATTTGGTGTGAGAGTGAAGCAAGTGACTCCGACAACGACAAGGAGTGCAAGCACAATGCCAACGTCTGTCTCATGGCAACCGATGAGGTACTTGATGATCTCCCCTTAAACACTCTTACCTATGATGATTTGGAGAAAGCTATTCTTGAATTGCATGAAGAACACAAAGGTGTTCAAAATAAATACAAGAAATCTCTTAAAGAGGTTGAGGCTCTTCAACTTGAAGTAGAGAGGCTCTCAAGAATCATTATTGATGTGAAGGAAAAATCTCTTGCTTCTGACACGGATGAAATAGTGTCTTTACGACTTAAGTTTCAAGAATCTCTTGACACCATCAAGAAAAAGGATGATGAGATTTAATCCATGAGAAGCTCTTATGAATTTGCTATACACAAAGTTCAAGATGCTAATAGGAGAGAATATGACACTTCTATTAAGTATAATGATCGTCTTATACAGTGTAAGAAATTTGGTAATAAGGATATTACTCACATGCATGCTCCTAGACATCTCCACACTCATCACAATGCTAGGCATACTTCTTACATGAACACTACACACAAATCCTTTCCCAACACAAGGAAAGGACCTTTTGTTAAGAAAAACACTTCGTATCATGCTTTTTACTATCATCATCACAATACTAATGCTAGAGCTCCTCGCACTAGAGATTCACATATGCATGATTCTTACGTAATCCTCTATGATTTGCAATTATTGTGGCTTGCATGGACATACAACCAATTATTGTCATACAAGGAAACTTGTTGACATGAAAATTTTTATGTGGGTTCCTAAGACTAACACTCAAGGACCCATAAGATCATGGATACCAAAATGTTCATCTTTAACTTATGTTGTAGGTAAAGAGTCCTTCTTATGCTAGAAGCAAGTGGATTCTCGATAGCGGTTGTTCACGGCATATGACCGGGGATGCTTCATTATTTACAACGCTATCGATGAAGAAGGAAGGACACGTCTCTTTTGGTAACAATCTCAAAGGTCACATTATAGGGAATGGTAACATAGGTTCCCCTCCTTATCCTTGCATTAAGAATATGTGTCTTGTTACTAATCTTAAACACAATCTTCTTAGTATTAGTCATCTTACCGATAATGGTTATGATATCAAGTTTGTTAAGCTCAAATGCTTCATTACAGATAGCTCTAATGGATCTATTGTTTATGAAGGGATTAGAGAAAACAATATCTGTTTTATATCTTGTTGAAGACACTAACAATGACAGGTGCTTAGTTGTTAAAAATGATGAGAGTTGGCTTTGGCACATAAGGCTGGGACACGCCAATATGGATACCATCTCTAATCTTGCTACAAAGAAGCTCGTAAGAGGACTCCCAAGTATCCCGTTCAAAAAGGATATAGTATGTGAAGAATGCGAGAAGAGTAAGTTAACAAAGTCGTCTTTCAAATCGATCAACTCTGTGAGTACTTCTAGACCTCTTCAACTTATCCATATGGATCTTTTTGGTCCTAGTAGAGTTGCTAGCCTTGGAGGCAAGCTTTATGCTTTTGCTTTAGTTGATGATTTTTCGAGATTTACTTGGGTTATTTTTCTTTCTTGCAAAAGTGATACGTTTCGTGAATTTTTTGCTTTTTGTAAACGTGTTCAAAATGAGAAAGGTTTTTCCATTAACAAGATTAGAAGTGATCATGGAGGAGAATTTGACAATGCTGATTTCAAAAGATTTTGTGAAAAGAATGGTTTTGGACATGATTTTGCTTGTCCATGAACTCCTCAACAAAATGGTGTTGTGGAGAGAAAGAATAGAACCCTTGGCGATATGGCTCGGGTTATGTTAAACCAATATAAGCTCCCCCAATATTTTTGGACGGAAGCCGTTAATACGGCATGTCATGTTATAAATAGGGTCTTGATTAGACCTATTTCTAAGAAGACTCCTTATGAGCTTTGGTTTGACAAAATTCTCTCTATTGAATATTTCAAAGTTTTTGGTTGCAATTATTTTATTTTGAAAACCAAGGATAACCTAGGCAAGTTTGAAGAAAAACCTATGAAGGAATATTCCTTGGATGCTCTACTCATAGTAAAGGTTTTCGTGTTTTTAATAAAAGAAGTCTTGTTGTCGAAGAGTCAATCAATGTCTCTTTTAATGAACTCAACTCTTCTACATTCTCCACTTCCGAGGATATTGATGACATCTCATTTGGGTTGGAGAACTCTTCTATTGAAGATCGTCCTTCTTCATCTAACAATGAAGTTGTGACTCCATCAAAAGAGTCTCCTCCTCTTGAGCCTCCTAAAAAAGGTCTCCCAAAAGAATGGAGATTTGTCACCAATCATCCTAAGGAGCTTATCATTGGGGACCCTTCCTCCAGTGTTAGCACTAGATCTGTCACTCGTGATCGTTGTACAAACATGGCCTTTATCTCTCAAATAGAGCCTAAAAATGTTAATGATGCTTTTCTTGATGAATTTTGGATGATGGCTATGCAAGAGGAGCTAAATCAATTTGAGTGAAGCAAGGTTTGGAAGCTTGTCCCAAAACCTAGCAATCACCCCATTATTTGAACAAAATGGGTGTTTCGTAACAAACTTAATGAAGATGGGTTAGTGACTCGTAACAACGCCCGATTGGTTGCTCAATGCTATAACCAAGAGGAAGGCATTGACTACGACGAAACCTATGATCCGATTGTACGACTTGAATCCATTCGTATGCTTTGTGCTTTTGCTTGTTTTAATGACTTTAAGCTCTTTCAAATGGATGTTAAGAGTGCTTTTCTGAATGGTATTATTAAAGAGGAAGTTTATGTTAAATAACCTCCCAGTTTTGAAGATTTTCAATTTCCTAATCACGTGTTCAAACTTCACAAAGCCCTTTATGGCCTCAAACAAGCTCTCCGTGCTTGGTATGAGCGCCTTAGCTCCTTTCTTATTTCTCACAATTTTTCAATGGGGAAAGTCGATACAACACTCTTTATCAAATCCCATGATGGCACTCTTTTATTGGTTCAAATTTATGTTGATGACATTATTTTTGGTTCTACTAACAATACACTTTGCGTAGAATTTGCTAAAGTTATGCAGGAAGAATTTGAAATGAGCATGATGGGTGAACTTTCATTCTTTTTGGGCTTACAAATCAAGCAAGGACCCAAAGGGACCTTCATCAATCAAGCAAAATATACAAAGGATCTCCTCAAGCGTTTTGAACTTGACTCATCCAAATCAATGAGGACTCCTATGGCAACAACGACAAAGCTTGACAACGATGAAGATGGCACATCCGTCGACATTCGTAAGTATCGAGGTATGATCGGTAGTTTACTTTATCTTACTGCTAGCCGTCCCGACATTATGTTTAGTGTGTGTCTTTGTGCTCGATATCAAGCAAATCCCAAAGAATCTCACTTATGTGCCGTAAAACGCTTTTTTCGGTATCTCAAGGGCGCCTCGATATCTCTATTTGAAATCTTTTTGTCTTTCACGAATTTTCCGAAGGATTTTTGCAATAATCCGCCGAATTTTCCGTCCAATTCCAGCAGCTTTCTGATGTACAAGTTCGGAAAATCTGCCGAATTTCTGCTGAAATTTGATGGATTTTCCGCATTTATTGTTCTCCACCAAACCCGGCCGCGAACGGCTACCTCATTAATTGGACGTGACCCACCACCTACCCGCATTTAATTCGTTCTTATCTTCATTCGGATTTTTCGCCGGATTTTCGTATAAATCTGCCGGATTTTCCGTTTTTGCGGTACAGGCGCAGAAAACGAAGTGTCGGCTGCCTTCCCATCCGCTCCCTTTTCTCTCTATCCATTCCCCTTCATCTCTATCCGTTCCCAACCATTACATCCCTTCATTAACACCTCTCCACCCACTATATACTTCATCCCTTTCCTTCCATCCTTCCATTCTTCTCCAAATAACTCTCTCTCACTCTCTCTTCCTCCATGGCCTCTCACACCAAACGTCAACGCCATGACGGGAGCTCCTCCTCCACTCAGTCTCCTCCCCTTGCTATGTTTGTTCCTCCTTCCACGCAAGGCCATAATCCACTCGTCTTTAAGTCGGCTTCCCACTCCCGGAAATGGTTTTCCTTCTACCACAAAGCTCCAGTCTGCTCCGGAAAACCTATCTCATGGCTCGGCGTGAAGATCACCGTCAATGCCGTATCCTTGGCCACCATCCTTGGTCTCGAAGAACGCAAGGTCCATCGTTCCCTTCCAGGCACCATCGACCACATCTCCTTCTCTCCTGACATGACTTATAAGGAGTTCCTTTTTAACATCTGGGGGGGCTCTCTTGTTCAGCGCCCGGAGGACAAGGATCTGAGTCCCTTTTTCTATGACATGCATCTCATCCTTTGCCACACTCTCACCCCGATGTCTGGGAATATGGACAGCATGACTGCTGAGGAGCTCAACTGCATGTATTATCTGGTCGCCCGATAACCCTTTTTGCTGTCCAAGTCCATCATCTACACCATGATGCTCATCAGGGAATCTTCTCATCGTTTCCTACTCTTCGGTATGTATATCACCATAATCCTTGAAGCAAATGGTGTTGACCTAACTTATTGCCCAGTTGGTGATCTTTGTCCCTCCCTTCATGCCAAATCGAAGGGACGTGGTCGTGCGGCTCCTGCTGTTGCCCCTACTAATGCTCCTGCTGCTGTTGCTGTTGCCGGTGGACCTGCATCTCGTCCGGTGACTCTTCTCACTTATGACGTGCATCGCTATATTGATCACAAGTTTGCCGATCTCTCTCTCTACCCATGAGCGTATTCAGGCCGACACTCGGGGACTCGACACTCTTATCCACCATGGCTTCATGGACCAGGCATACTACATTCAGCGTATGTTTGAGGAGCATACTCCCTTTCTCAACCCTAACACTCCTCATCCAGACTTTTCGGGGCCTCGCTTCACTGATCCTAACGTTTATGGCTTCATGTACCCGGATGGCGTCGACCCTTATAGCGCCTTCACCACTACTCCCGGGGATGATGAGGATCAGGAGGCCGGCCCATCTCATGCGCCTGACAGTTGATGATGCCCTATTTAGTCTTGTTTTGTGTGGTCCTTCGGGGACTGGTCGTATGTGCTTTGTGTGGTCCTACGGGACTTTAAAAATTGCTTTTAGTTGTGTGTTCTGTTGGGCTTTCATAGCCTCGTTATTGTACCCCTGCCTTTTATTAAATGAAAGTTTTGTTATGCTTTTCTGTTCAAATATATGTTCTATCTTTCTCACCATCTTTGATTAACTGACAAAGGGGGAGAAATCGTATTGAGGGGGAGATCCTTAATTACGGGGGAGCTATTTACTTTCTTTATTCTTATTGTTTGTCAATTATCAAAATGGAGGAGTTTGTTGACACATCGATTTTGATTATTGTTCACAATAACCCTTGTACGTCTTTAGTTTGTACTTTTCACAGGCAAGAATAGAAGAAAGGATTCTCCACTCCATGATGCTAATCAAAGACCATGGAGCTCTGCATTTCTCCTTTATCAGATATGCCAAAAACCATGAAGCAGCTTGGAGACTACAAAGAAGACGGTTCTTCTCCTTGTTCTTTTTCTGAGTCTGTAAATGTCTAGGAAATCTTTGTACGTACTTTGTTAGGATGACAATGTTAAAGAAAGAAAATGGTGAAATAGTCTTTCAAAAGGGGCAAAAAATTCGTCGGATTTTCGGAGAAATCCGCCGGATAATCCGATCACTCACAGCAAGTTAGTGAGACAATGATCGGATCATCCGACGGACATCCGCGAAAATTCGCCGGATTATCCGATCGCTCACAGCAAGTCAATGAGCCAATGTTCGGATAATCCGACGGACTTTCGCATAAATTTGTCGGATAATCCGATCGCTCACAGCAAGTTAGTGAGCCAAATGTTCGGATTATCCGACGAACATCCGCGAAAGTCTGACGGATAATCCGAGCCTCTCACAGCAAGTCTGTAAGCTATTGTTCGGATCATCCCGCCTGATTTCTGCTGAAATCCGACGGATAATCCGCTTGACTTATCTGCAACTTTTGAATTCAAATCCAACGGCATCTAGCAAGTGCATTTAATGTATCTAACGGCTCTTTTTATGACCGTTACTATTGACCGGATAATCCGACGGATTTCTGCTGAAATTCGGCGGATAATCCGGTTGACGGCTGATTTGCCTTTATGACTTTGGATTTGTATAAAAGGAGCTTTACTCCCTCCTCTTAAAGGCTATCTCTTACAAGCTTTAAATTTTCTCAACCACAAAAGAGCTTCACCATTAATACTCCACCAAGCTTTCAAATTGTCATCCTTTTCCAAAGTGCTAGAGTATTTGCGAGTTGTAATCTTCGATCTTCACGTGTTAGAAGATCAACAAGTTCTCTTCTCATTTGTTTGAAGTTGGTGAGCCTTCGTAAGAAACCTCGTGTGTTGAAGTTGGCGAGTCTTCGGATCCAAACTCGTGTTGAAGTTGGCGAGTTTTTCGGATCCAAACTCGTGTGTACTATTTGATTAAATAGTGGATTTAAGCCGGAGAGAGTTCCGGGACTGGATTACCTCAAGCGAGGATACCAGGATACATCTTGGGTTTGATCTTCCTTCTTTTTACTTTTATTTGTCATATATTGCTTCTATTGCTCTAGATTTATTTTATCTCCCTATTCACCCCCCTCTAGGGTTCTACAATTGGTATCAGAGCTTTGTTCTCTTGATTTAGATTTACAACCTTTGAGTGATCCATGGCCTTTAACCCTAGTATCAACACCTTCCACAATGAAGGACACTCCACAAATAGGCCTCCCCTATTTGATGGAACCAACTATAACTACTGAAAGTTTATGATGAGCATTTATCTGAAGTCCATAGATTTTGATTTATGGGATTGTGTGATAAATAGTCTTCCTACTCCTTCCAGAGTTATTGAGGATATTGCTTCTGACACCCTCAGGGACACACTTACTGAAAACACCAAGAAGCTTACGAGTCAAGATGCCAAGGCAATGAATGCTCTTTATTGTGCTCTCGACAGTAGTGAATTCAACCGAATCTCTACTTGCAAGACTTCCAATAAGATTTGGAAGTTACTTGAAGTCACACACGAGGGAACTTCACAAGTGAAGGAATCTAAGATTAGTAGACTCACGCAAGAATATGAGTCCTTTAAAATAAAGCATGATGAATCTATCACTTTTATGTTTACTCATTTTGGTGACATTATTAATCCTCTCTCTTCTCTTGGTAAGGAATATCCTGCTCATGAAAAGATCAAAAAAATTCTTAGAGGATTGACGAAAGCTTGGAGTCCTAAAGCTACCACAATCATTGAGGGGAACGATCTAACAGTCATGAATCTTGAGACCCTCATGGGTAAGCTAATGACTCACGAGCTCGATATGAAGGATCAAGAGGAATCGTCCATATAAGAGAAGGAAAAGGAGAAGACCAAAGAGAAGGAGAAATCTCTTGCTCTCAAAGCTACAAAGTCCTACTCCAAGGATAGCTCCGACGACAATGAGTCGGACGATGATGAAGATATAGCTCTCACAGCTAAGCACTTCTGAAAGTTCCTCAAATTCAACAAAGCCAACCGCTTCAGACGGGACAATGAGGAGATCCGGCGTGCTATCAATACAGAAGAACCGAACACATCAAGAGGGACTGTCCGATGGTAAGAAGAGACTCAAGCAAGTACGAGAAGCCTAGCAAAGGAAGCTCGTCCTCCAAGAAATTCACCAACACAAGCATTTGGTGTGGGAGTGAAGCAAGTGACTCCGACAACGACAAGGAGTGCAAGCACAATGCCAACGTCTGTCTCATGGCAACCGATGAGGTACTTGATGATCTCTCCTTAAATACTCTTACCTATGATGATTTGGAGAAAGCCATTCTTGAATTGCATGAAGAACACAAAGGTGTTCGAAATAAATACAAGAAATCTCTTAAAGAGGTTGAGGCTCTTCAACTTGAAGTAGAGAGGCTCTCAAGAATCATTATTGATGTGAAGGAAAAATCTCCTGCTTCTGACACGGATGAAATAGTGTCTTTGCGACTCAAGTTTCAAGAATCTCTTGACACCATCAAGAAAAAGGATGATGAGATTCAATCCATGAGAAGCTCTTATGAATTTGCTATACACAAAGTTCAAGATGCTAATAGGAGAGAATATGACACTTCTATTAAGTATAATGATCGTCTTATACAGTGTAAGAAATTTGGTAATAAGGATATTACTCACATGCATGCTCCTAGACATCTCCACACTCATCACAATGCTAGGCATACTTCTTACATGAACACTACACACAAATCCTTTCCCAACACAAGAAAAGGACCTTTTGTTAAGAAAACACTTAGTATCATGCTTTTTACTATCATCATCACAATACTAATGCTAGAGCTCCTCGCACTAGAGATTCATATATGCATGATTCTCACGTATCTTCTTCTAAATCCTCTATGATTTGCAATTACTGTGGCTTGCATGGACATACAACCAATTATTGTCATACAAGGAAACTTGTTGACATGAAAGTTTTTACGTGGGTTCCTAAGACTAACACTCAAGGACCCATAAGATCATGGGTACCAAAATATTCATCTTCAACTTATGTTGTAGGTGAAGAGTCCTTCTCATGCTAGAAGCAAGTGGATTCTCGATAGCAGTTGTTCACGGCACATGACGGGGATGCTTCATTATTTACAATGCTATCGATGAAGAAGGAAGGATACGTCTCTTTTGGTAACAATCTCAAAGGTCACATTATAGGGAATGGTAATATAGGTTCCCCTCCTTATCCTTGCATTAAGAATGTGTGTCTTGTTACTAATCTTAAACACAATCTTCTTAGTATTAGTCATCTTACCGATAATGGTTATGATATCAAGTTTGTTAAGCTCAAATGCTTCATTACCGATAGCTCTAATGGATCTATTATTTATGAAGGGATTAGAGAAAACAATATCTATGTTTTATATTTTGTTGAAGACACTAACAATGACAGGTGCTTAGTTGTTAAAAACGATGAGAGTTGGCTTTGGCACATAAGGCTGGGACACGCCAATATGGATACCATCTCTAATCTTGCTACAAAGAAGCTCGTAAGAGGACTCCCAAGTATCCCATTCAAAAAGGATATGGTGTGTGAAGAATGCGAGAAGAGTAAGTTAACAAAGTCGTCTTTCAAATCAATCAACTCTGTGAGTACTTCTAGACCTCTTCAACTTATCCATATGGATCTTTTTGGTCCTAATAGAGTTGCTAGCCTTGGAGGCAAGCTTTATGCTTTTGTTTTAGTTGATAATTTTTCGAGATTTACTTGGGTTATTTTTCTTTCTTGCAAAAGTGATACGTTTCGTAAATTTGTTGCTTTTTGTAAACGTGTTCAAAATGAGAGGTTTTTCCATTAACAAGATTAGAAGTGATCATGGAGGAGAATTTGACAATGCCGATTTCAAAAGATTTTGTGAAAAGAATGGTTTTGGACATGATTTTGCTTGTCCATGAACTCCTCAACAAAATGGTGTTGTGGAGAGAAAGAATAGAACCCTTGGCGATATGGCTCGGGTTATGTTAAACCAATATAAGCTCCCCCAATATTTTTGGGCGGAAGCCGTTAATACGGCATGTCATGTTATAAATAGGGTCTTGATTAGACCTATTTCTAAGAAGACTCCTTATGAGCTTTGGTTTGACAAAATTCTCTCTATTGAATATTTCAAAGTTTTTGGTTACAATTATTTTATTTTGAATACCAAGGATAACCTAGGCAAGTTTGAAGAAAAACCTATGAAGGAATATTCCTTGGATGCTCTACTCATAGTAAAGGTTTTCGTGTTTTTAATAAAAGAAGTCTTGTTGTCGAAGAGTCAATCAATGTCTCTTTTAATGAACTCAACTCTTATACATTCTCCACTTCCGAGGATATTGATGACATCTCATTTGGGTTGGAGAACTCTTCTATTGAAGATCGTCCTTCTTCATCTAACAATGAAGTTGTGACTCCATCAAAAGAGTCTCCTCCTCTTGAGCCTCCTCAAAAAGATCTCCCAAAAGAATGAAGATTTGTCACCAATCATCCTAAGGAGCTTATCATTGGGGACCCTTCCTCCAGTGTTAGCACTAGATCTGTCACTCGTGATCGTTGTACAAACATGGCCTTTATCTCTCAAATAGAGCCTAAAAATGTTAATGATGCTTTTCTTGATGAATTTTGGATGATGTCTATGCAAGAGGAGCTAAATCAATTTGAGTGAAGCAAGGTTTGGAAGCTTGTCCCAAAACGTAGCAATCACCCCATTATTGGAACAAAATGGGTGTTTCGTAACAAACTTAATGAAGATGGGTTAGTGACTCGTAACAAGGCCCGATTGGTTGCTCAATGCTATAACCAAGAGGAAGGCATTGACTACGACGAAACCTATGCTCTGGTTGCACGACTTGAATCCATTCGCATGCTTTGTGCTTTTGCTTATTTTAATGACTTTAAGCTCTTTCAAATGGATGTTAAGAGTGCTTTTCTGAATGATATTATTAAAGAGGAAGTTTATGTTAAACAACCTCCCGGTTTTGAAGATTTTCAATTTCCTAATCACGTGTTCAAACTTCACAAAGCCCTTTATGGCCTCAAATAAGCTCCCCGTGCTTGGTATGAGCGCCTTAGCTCCTTTCTTATTTCTCACAATTTTTCAATGGGGAAAGTCGACACAACACTCTTTATCAAATCCCATGATAGCACTCTTTTATTGGTTCAAATTTATGTTGATGACATTATTTTTGGTTCTACTAACAATACACTTTGCATAGAATTTGCTAAAGTTATGCAGGAAGAATTTGAAATGAGCATGATGGGTGAACTTTCATTCTTTTTGTGCTTACAAATCAAGCAAGGACCCAAAGGGACCTTCATCAATCAAGCAAAATACACAAAGGATCTCCTCAAGCGTTTTGAACTTGACTCATCCAAATCAATGAGGACTCCTATGGCAACAACGACAAAGCTTGACAACGATGAAGATGGCACATCCGTCAACATTCGTAAGTATCGAGGTATGATCGGTAGTTTACTTTATCTTACTGCTAGCCGTCCCGACATTATGTTTAGTGTGTGTCTTTGTGCTCGATATCAAGCAAATCCCAAAGAATCTCACTTATGTGCCGTAAAACGCTTTTTTCGGTATCTCAAGGGCACCATTAACTTGGGGCTATGGTATCCAAAATCCTTATCTTTTGAGCTTCGTGGTTTCTCGGATGCGGATTTTGCCGGATGCAAACTTGACCGAAAAAGCACTAGCGGCACATGTCACTTCTTGGGTAAATCCTTGATATCTTGGTTTAGCAAGAAACAAAACTCTGTCGCTCTTTCTACCACCGAAGCTGAATACATAGCGGCAGGGTGTTGTTGTGCACAAATTCTTTGGATGACACAGACACTAGTAGATTATGGTATTTCTTCTTCATGTATCCCTATTAAATGTGATAATACTAGCTCCATTAATCTCACGAAAAACCCAATTTGTCACTCTCGCACTAAACACATTGAGATAAGACATCAGTTTCTACGGGATCATCAACTAAAGGGTGATATTTGTCTTGAATTTATTGACACCACTCATCAACTTGCTGATATTTTTACCAAACTTCTCTCTGAAGATCGATTCACTTTTATTTGTCGAGAAATCGGGCGCCTCGATATCTCTATTTGAAATCTTTTTGTCTTTCACGAATTTTCCGGAGGATTTTTGCAATAATCCGCCGGATTTTCCGTCCAATTCCAGCAGCTTTCTGATGTACAAGTTCGAAAAATCCGCCGGATTTCCGCTGAAATCCAACGGATTATCCGTATTTATTGTTCTCCACCAAACCCAGCCGCGAACGGCTACCTCATTAATTGGACGTGACCCACCACCTACCCGCATTTAATTCGTTCTTATCTTCATTCGGATTTTTCGCCAGATTTTCGTATAAATCTGTCGGATTTTCCGTTTTCACGGTACAGGCGCAGAAAACGAAGTGTCGGCTGCCTTCCCATCTGCTTCCTTTTCTCTCTATCCGTTCCCCTTCCTCTCTATCCATTTCCAACCATTACATCCCTTCATTAACACCTCTCCACCCACTATATACTTCATCCCTTTCCTTCCATCCTTCCATTCTTCTCCAAATAACTCTCTCTCACTCTCTCTTCCTCCATGGCCTCTCACACCAAACGTCAATGCCATGACGGGAGCTCCTCCTCCACTCAGCCTCCTCCCCTTGCTATGTTTGTTCCTCCTCCCATGCAAGGCCACAATCCACTCGTCTTCAAGTCGGCTTCCCACTCCCGGAAATGGTTTTCCTTCTACCACAAAGCTCCAGTCTGCTCCGGGAAACCTATCTCGTGGCTCGGCGTGAAGATCACCGTTAATGCCGCATCCTTGGCTACCATCCTTGGTCTCGATGAATGCAAGGTCCATCGTTCCCTTCCGGGCACCATCGACCACATCTCCTTCTCTCCTGACATGACTTATGAGGAGTTCCTTTTTAACATCTGTGGGGGCTCTCTTGTTCAGCGCCCGGAGAACAAGGATCTGAGTCCCTTTTTCTATGACATGCATCGCATTCTTTGCCACACTCTCACCCCGAAGTCTGGGAATATGGACAGCATGACTGCTGAGGAGCTCATCTGCATGTATTATCTGGTCGCTCGATAACCCTTTTCGCTGTCCAAGTCCATCTTCTACACCATGATGCTCATCAGGGAATCTCTTCATCGTTCCCTACTCTTCGGTATGTATATCACCATAATCCTTGAAGCAAATGGTGTTGACCTAACTTATTGCCCAGTTGGTGATCCTCGTCCCTCCCTTTATGCCAAATTGAAGGGACGTGGTCGTGCGGCTCCTGCTGTTGCCCCTACTACTGCTCCTGCTGCTGTTGCCGGTGGACCTACATCTCGTCCGGCGACTCTTCTCACTCATGTCGTGCACCGCTACATTGATCACAAGTTTGCCGATCTCTCTCTCTACCCATGAGCGTATTCAGGCCAACACTCGGGGACTCGGCACTCTTATCCACCATGGCTTCATGGACCAGGCATACTACATTCAGCGTATGTTTGAGGAGCACACTCCCTTTCTCAACCCTAACACTCCTCATCCAGACTTTTCGGGGCCTTGCTTCACTGATTCTAACGTTTATGGCTTCATGTACCCGGATGGCGTCGACCCTTATAGTGCCTTCACCACTGCTCCCGGGGATGATGAGGATCAGGAGGCCGGCCCATCTCATGCGCCTGACAGTTGATGATGCCCTATTTAGTCTTGTTTTGTGTGGTCCTTCGGGGACTGGTCGTATATGTTTTGTGTGGTCCTACGGGACTTTTAAAAATTGCTTTTAGTTGTGTGTTCTGTTGGGCTTTCATAGCCTCGTTATTGTAACCCTGCCTTTTATTAAATGAAAGTTTTATTATGCTTTTCTGTTCAAATATATGTTCTATCTTTCTCACATCTTTGATTAACTGACAAAGGGGAAGAAATCGTATTGAGGGGGAGATCCTTAATTACGTGGGAGCTATTTACTTTCTTTATTCTTATTGTTTATCAATTATCAAAATGGAGGAGTTTGTTGGCACATCGATTTTGATTATTGTTCACAATAACCCTTGTACGTCTTTAGTTTGTACTTTTTACAGGCAAGAATAGAAGAAAGGATTCTCCACTCCATGATGCTAATCAAAGACCATGGAGCTCTGCATTTCTCCTTTATCAGATATGCCAAAGACCATGAAGCAGCTTGGAGACTACAAAGAAGACGGTTCTTCTCCTTGTTCTTTTTCTGAGTCTGTAAATGTCTAGGAAATCTTTGTACGTACTTTGTTAGGATGACAATGTTAAAGAAAGAAAATGGTGAAATAGTCTTTCAAAAGGGGCAAAAAATCCGTCGAATTTTCGGAGAAATCCGCCGGATAATCCGATCACTCACAGCAAGTTAGTGAGACAATGATCGGATCATCCGACGGACATCCGCGGAAATTTGCCGGATTATCCGATCGCTCACAGCAAGTCAATGAGCCAATGTTCGGATAATCCGACGGACTTTCGCATAAATCTGCCGGATAATCCGATCGCTCACAGCAAGTTAGTGAGCCAAATGTTCGGATTATCCGACGGACATTCGCGAAAGTCCGATGGATAATCCAAGCCTCTCACAGCAAGTTTGTAAGCTATTGTTCGGATCATCCATCGAATTTCTGCTGAAATTCGACGGATAATCCGCTTGACTTATCTGCAACTTTTGAATTCAAATCCAACGGCATCTAGCAAGTGCATTTAATGCATCTAACGGCTCTTTTTATGACCGTTACTGTTGACCGGATAATCCGATGGATTTCTGCTGAAATCCGACGGATAATCCGGTTGACGGCTGATTTGCCTTTATGACTTTGGATTTGTATAAAAGGAGCTTTACTTCCTCCTCTTAAAGGCTATCTCTTACAAGCTTTACATTTTCTCAACCACAAAAGAGCTTGACCATTAATACTCCACCAAGCTTTCAAATTGTCATCCTTTCCCAAAGTGCTCGAGTATTTGCGAGTTGTAATCTTCGATCTTCACGTGCTAGAAGATCAACAAGTTCTCTTCTCATTTGTTTGAAGTTGGCGAGCCTTCGTAAGAAAACTCGTGTGTTGAAGTTGGCGAGTCTTCGGATCCAAACTCGTGTTGAAGTTGGCGAGTTCTTCGGATCCAAACTCGTGTGTACTATTTGATTAAATAATAGATTTAAGCTGGAGAGAGTTCCGGGACTGGATTGCCTCAAGCGAGGATACCAGGATACATCTTGTGTTTGATCTTCCTACTCTTTACTTTCATTTGTCATATATTGCTTCTATTGATCTAGATTTATTTTATCTCCCTATTCACCCCCCTCTAGGGTTCTACACAAACCTTCAACGCATGGACATCTGGCTCAGGAGCAGTAATCTCAGGTATGGTCCCATCAGGATACTAGGGACCTCAAAGCATAACATTCCTCGAATGTCAGAGGCCAGCAGGATCAGTAATAGATAAGTGCATAAGGACCCATAGGTTAAGGAACTGTTCTTCCCACCCAATGCCTAACAGAGTCACATCCATGTCTCATATACCTCTACTAACTGCTAAGTCTCCTAACATGCCTCTATTAGCAGTTAGCCCTAACGTATGCACATGGGGGATCATCCCACACGCAAAAACCTCTACATGCTACTCATCTCACACATCCACGTGGTACAAATGTGTCAAGGTATATGTGATACTCTACAAACGGTAGTCCCTTAACTCTAGGTTCATGTGCAACCAAAGGATAGTAACAAAATAAACTAATAATCCCTGAGCATGTAGTAAATCAAGAACTGTAATAACTGAAAATAATGAACAGTGATATGTAATAAATGTCGACTAAATATAAACAGTATAATGGCAAGGTATCTTGCGTGTGGTGTCTCTTGGGGTGATGCGATATTCTGTAAAGTTCCAGTTCCCTAATCGCCATATCCGATGGGGAAGAGTCCGAATTCACGAGAAAATAGGGGAGGATGATTAGTCATGATAACGGTAATAATCAAGAAGAAGTTGTGGAGATTACGTATACAAATTTTCTAAAATATTTTTATGTAAATTCTTGAAAATACTATATATATATATATATATATATATATATATATATATATATATATATATATATATATATATATATATATATATATCCAATTTGAAATTTATATTGTTATTAGTCAAATATACGTTTAGATGAATACTTGAAAAATCAAAATTCGTTTTTAGGTTAAAATCAAACATTTAAAATATATATAATACATATATTGCAGAAATGTAAATTTTTGTTAGTCAAAATATTTTAATAGAATATAGGAAAATAACTTTTGGGCTATTGAGTGTTGTCAAAATAATTTCTATTTATTTAAATAAACAGAAGAATACAATAAAAATTCTAATAATAAAATCATAATCATAACAAAAGTTTTAAAATAATGATAATGATATAATAATAACAGTAATAATAATACTAATAACAATAATAATAACAGTAACAATAATAATAATAATAATGATAATAATAATAATAATAATGATAATAATTATTATAATAATAATAATAGTAATAATAATAAATAAATAAATAATAATAATAATAATAATAATACCACAACAGTTCTCTGTTTTAAAGAGGAAAACAAAAAACATGGAGAGAGAGAGAGAGTGTAATCGAGGAAGAGGAAAAAAGCGGGGAGAGAAGGGTTTCACCTGCGACGGTTGGTGCGATCGTCGCCGGGCGTAGGCTCGTCGGGTCGGAAGGGCACAGGCTCCAGCGGCAAACAGTGCCGGAGGGAGGGTTCTACCAGTGGTCGCTTGGAGCACTGGTGGCGCGCCTGCTCGTTGCGGCTGTGGAGTCTCGACAAGGCGACAACGGTCGCGTGCAGGCGCGTCGGGCGGTGCGTCACCGGAAGGAGGCAACGCTCGGGGATTCGCGAAGGAGGAGTCTCGGTGTTGGCCTAGCCGAGGCGTACAGGCGGCTAGGATTGCTGGGATGGGAGGTGCCACCGCGTGGTCATCGACGCACGCGCTACGGTGGCCGGACACGACCTGGACTGAGGAGAAACGCACAGCGCATTTCGAACTGGAGGTGCGGCGCCGTCGAGCCGAACATGGTGGCTGGGAACGACTACGGCAAGGTCGGGATCTCGGCGGGGAAGCCGATGCTGGTGGTAATTGGTGTTGGGGCTCGTGAGGGCGGTGTCGGCGGGGATGTGCTTCGCCTGACGCGACGGCTAGTCGGTGCGGTGGCTGTGCCGAGTACGATAGGGGCGGCTGGCTCAGGTTAGGTTTTTCCTATTTTTCCATTCTTTGGGGTAAGGGTGGCTGACGCCGGAGATGGCGGTGGGTTCGGTTTGTGGACGGGTAAGGAGATGGTGGTGATCGGGTTGAAGGTGGCGATGATGGCGATAGTGATGAGACGGTGGCGGCGGTGGTTCTGTGTGGAGGGTCGCGAGAGTCGGGGAAGGTGATTGTGGTGGCGGTCTGGCGCCATGGAGGGTGGTCGCCTGTTGCTGGACGGAGAGGGGATAGTGTGTGACGGATGGCTGATGGTGTAGGAGGATGGATGTGGGTAGGGTTAGGATTGTTCGGCGGTATCGGGTGTGTCGTATCGGGGGTATGTCCCGACACGAGATAGATGAATGTAAATAACTGGAATAAGATTTGGTTCTCACAGACACAATGCACGATGTGATTGTGGTATGGAAATTGGAGGAGTACCTCCCCTTATATAGGAGGTGGGAATTTCCAGTTGGATAAGGATTAGAATTTATTTAAACCCAACTGGATAATTTAATTATTAAATTAAATCCCTTCAAAAATTTCAAATCCAAATCTAAATCAACGTAAATATAATTACATTCTATCATTCAACTTAAAAATCAAACAAGATAAATGAAATTTCAAATTTTAAATCAATCCATAAAATCAATCGAGATTTAAATTGCCACAATAATTTTAAAATATATTTTCCAAAATACTAATAATAATAATTTCAAAAATTACATTATTATTTAAAATAACTAATAAATAATTTATGAAATATATATGTATGCACAAATAATATTTGCATAAATATACTTTTCTAGTATAGCATTTTATAACAATATTATTTATTACTATAACTGTATAAATGAAAGGCTTTTCATAAATAAATCATAAACTTGAAAATTTTGGTATGATAGATAAAATAATTATTATATATATTATTTTAAAATTATAAAATAGAAAAATGTTTTTTAAAACAAATATGTACGCTCGTACATCTTCGTATTCGTCGAGCAAATTCGAAACACAATTCTCGTACGCTACGCAAATACGACAATACGAACTTGTATGCGACGTGCAAATACGAAGCACAAAATAAATACAAAAAAAATATTTTAAAAAAATTGTAGTAGAAATTTAGGGGGTTTACAGGAAAGATCAACGATCAAAGCAGATAATAGGTCAAAGATCAGAGGTAAAGAGTAATATTGAGGATATCAATGGAGATGAATTTATGTCTGAGATAACTACCAGCAACCCCCACATATCTGATAAATCAGACCTGCATAGGCCACCACTAAAACCTATGTCATGCCCCAGAACCAGAATACCGGCAAGTAGGGACGGACCAGGCCAGCTACGTATACCAAAGTACTCCAGTACTCCGAAACAACATATAAGTTGTATAGATGGGGGTCACTTCTACAAACTAACAGTCATTTCTAGGTCACATAATCCTAGATATCTCAGTCTCAGACAAGAAGTAAGGTACAAGAATATGATTATTATGCATATAAGACAGTAAAGCGTCCCAAACTGTAATGTATAAATGATCATGAAGCTAGTAATACAAAATAAAGAACAAGCAAGACTAAGTAATACATGATCAGCTCTAGCTGCAGTCTAGAAATATAATATCATGCCTAAGCCCGTAGGCCAAATGTCAAGTCCAAAACTTGAGCTAAATACGTGCTCGGTGGCTAAACGCCTCAAAAGAATATGTACAGAAAAAGGGTGGGTAAGAGAAAGAACACCCACTCAAGTTCCCTGGTGCTCCAGGTGGTCACCAACTAAATCTGGTCAATGCAAAACCAGTAGGGTCAGAACCTCTATAGCAAGTAATACAAAGGAAGCCAAACTATGAACTAAAACCAGCATGTAAATTATAACAACTCTAAGATAAAGCAGTAAACGAGACTAGAATAGTAAATTGGTACCACAGTGTTTACGAAAGGAAACTGGAACATGCAAGAAGGATAGCAAGTGAATACATAGAATAAAGTAGACATGTGAGCATATGGTGAAGCTGAGCATGTAGTAGGAAGAATAGCATGTAAGGAATGACAGGAAGCTAAGTACTGCAATAAGATAAACTAGAGCAAGACTAGACTAGACAGGAATGGACTCCATCCATCAATCACGACCTAACAATCAGTACGGCTTGATACTTTTGCTAACTAGGGTTGCCACAATCCTTATTACTAACACATACAAGTTTGAGAAATTCGATTCCAGTTACCTGCCTGCTACTACCTGAATGATCCAAGCCAAAAGAAAAACAAGTATAGCAGACAAACTATAGTAAGATACATGTGTCCTAGAGAAGTTCCCCACTCGACGGTGTGCTGGAAGAGTGCTCATCATGACAGATAGCTCCAAATCCCATGTATATATATAAGACCAAGACCAAAGGGGCAACAGGTAACCGGAAAAGTCTCCAATGATCTTGGTAATCAAGCGAGTTGTTTAGTCCTTAACATTTTCTTATTGGATTCTGGGTGTGGCATTCCGCAGAATCCATTCTAGACATGAGACATGCAAGACTGGATAAGACAAAGTAAGATTGAGCACTACAACAAGCCACAACAAACCACAACAAGACATGACAATATCAAGACAAGAGTGAGCTACGACGAGCCACTATCAAGGAGCTATACATGTACTAGAATCAAGAGTGTGCCATAATAGGCCACTATCATGAAAGCTAGGAAAAGACATGTTCAAGAGTGCACCACGACGGATCACTATCAAATAAATATTGGATATGGCATAGACTGTAAAGTACAATAAATCTGGAAGGACATAGCAATACATAATGAGTATAGAGAACATGTGAACATAAGCTAGTGTCAAGTGTATATAGGGTGTACAATCATTCTCTAAGTATAAAAGGTCATCTAATCATGTTAAGAATTCATTACAATCAAAGAAAATATCAAAAATGGACAAAAAGGACAGAAACGGGCAAAAATGGACAAAAATAGCCTAACTGGATCATCCAGCGGATTACTGCACTTTACCGACGGATTTTTCGAAGTGTCACAGCAAGTTTAGTGGTGCAAGTTCGGATTTTTCGACGGATTTCCTTGGATTTCTGACAGATTTTCCGAACCGTCACAGAAAGTTGATTCTTGAAAACTCAAAACTTGTTTCGGCCATAAAAACTTCGTTTGAAATTGAAATTCAGATTTTTAAAAGTCAAAATCGCATGAAATTTAATTCCCTACAACATGGGAGAATTAGTTTTCACAAATTCAAAGATTTCATAGATCAATACCTCAAAATTCTCCAAAAATAGGTTTTCAAAAAAAATCGAAACGGGTTCTGATTTCCACCAAACTCAAAATCTATGTATACAAGCTTGGTGAGGACCTCATATATGCATATATGACCGTGATCCATGATGGTAACACCGGTATTACTCTTGATACCGAGTTTTCTACTAAGTTAATATTAGATTTTAACAGAAAATTAAATCCTAGTTCAAACCAAATTTAGAAACATGCATATATACGAGAATCACAAGGAAAATATCTTAACAAAATGAGTTTAGAACAATTCTAAGCATTTAATACCAAGGAAAACAAAAATGACAACAAAAATAATATTGTTCATGAATTTGGCAAGATGTACTTGCCTAGTTTAAGCTCCAAGCCTAATCTTCTACTCAACCACCAAAAGGGGTGTACGAAACCACACTCCAGACCTCAAGGCCAAGCCTTCCTAAGCACTTGAGAAAGAGAAATAAATGTGAAGAGGGAAGGAATAAAGAGTAAAAAGAGGATGGAGAGAGAAAGTAAAAAGGTATATATATAATGTGGAATTAATCTTGACCATCGGATGGTGAGCCATGTCAAGGTCTAGGTTAATCATGGCCATTCAAACAAAACCAAATATCCATTGGATAATAGGGTACATCTGCACTATTCACGAAAATATTTAAATACTATTCACGAAAATATCAACACTATTCACGAAAATATCTGAAATACTATTCACAAAATATCTGAAATCAAAAATATTTAAAGTGTACAAAAATATGTCCGGGCGGTATGCCGTCAGTATATACCGGTATACTGGCGGTATGCCGATCAAGGAGAAAACCTATAGTTTTGAGAAAATTTTAAAGCATTCCGAAAACCAAGAAAATACGAAATACGCTACAAAATACATATCCGTATATAAATACCGATACTGTGAGGCAAGTCTCACAGGCTTCGTCAGAGAAGAACAACATCCGGACTTGGTGGCTAATGTTTTCCCAGTTTTAAAGAAAACAGGGAAGGTCCGAGTCTGCATTGACTTTAGAGACCTTAATGAAGCTTGTCCCAAGAACGAATTTCCTCTTCCGATTACTGATGTCATGATCGACAATACTTGCGGATTTGAACGAATGTCTTTTATGGATGGATTCTCAGGATATAACCAAATCAAGATACATCCAGAAGATGAGAAACATACATCTTTTCGCACTCCTCTTGGAGTCTATTGCTATACTGTCATGTCGTTTGGTCTCAAAAATGATGGTACAACTTATCAGCGGGCTATGAGTACTATCTTCCATGATCATTTGCGAAAGATAGTTGAATGCTATGTAGATGATATTGCTGTCAAAAGTCATCTAAAGGACGACTACATTCAAGACTTGAGAACTATATTCGATCTAATGCGCCAGCATCAACTCAAGATGAATCCCACCATGTCATTTATGGGAGTCTCTAGTAGCAAATTTCTTGGATTCGTTATTACCTCTAAAGGTATACACGTTGACCCTGAGAAAATCAAAGTCATTCAAGATATGCGTCCTCCACGCAACCTAAAAGAGCTACGAGGATTCCAGGGACGGCTCGCGTACATCAGAAGATTCATCACAAATCTCTCTAGATGCTGTAGACCGTTCACTCAACTCATAAAGAAAGGTGTGTCTTTTATTTGGACTAAAGAATATCAAAAAGCATTTAAAGACATAAAGCGGTACTTGATGAACCCTCCAGTTCTAGTGCCTCCAATTTCAGGAATACCCTTCCTGATGTATGTTCGAGCAATAGACCATTCATTGGGTGCCTTACTAGCTCATAAGAATAAAGAAGGTCATGAACAAGCTATCTATTATCTTAGTCGTATAATAATCGGAGCTGAACATCGATACACCATAATGGAAAAAAAATGTCTAGCTTTGATGTTTGCTGTTCAAAAGACGAGACATTATATCACCGGCCAAACTGTTCATGTTATTTCTAGAGTTAATCCTCTCCAGGTCTTGATGAAGAATTCCAGTACATTCAATTCCAGGCTTGCTACATGAGCTATATTATTAGCAAAATATGATATGGTTTATGTTCCTCAAAAGTCTGTTAAGGGTCAAGCTCTTGCTGACTTCCTGGCAGCTCATCCAATTCCCGAAACATATAAACTCTATGACAAGATTCCAGATAAAACTTTGGAATCCAACATGATTTTAGAAGAAATTCTTGTATGGCATCTATTCTTTGACGGTGCATCCAGAATAGGACCAAAAGGTGCCATTGTCGCTGGAGTTGGAATCGTTCTTGTCTCACCAGAAGGATTAACTATTCAAAGAGCTTATTCTTTAGATGAGTCATGTTCCAATAATGTGGCTAAATACAACGCTCTGCTCATTGGTCTCTAATTAGCTAAACAATTAGATAACGAATATCTTGAATTATATGAAGATCCTAAACTGACTGTCAATCAGGTTAGAGGCACGTATGAAGTTCGACACCAGGATCTTGTCCCATATCATGAAGCAGCAGTTAGGCTGGCTATATCATTCAAAGATTTCTTTATTGAAGATGTACATCGGGCATGCAATACAAAGGCTGATGCATTGGCTAATCTGGCAGCCATATTAGCAATCATAGTGAAAAGACAACAGATGATTGTCGTCACTAATAGAGAATTATTTTGTATTGAGAATAACTCGAATATTGATTTCAGCAATTCAACTAAAATCAATGTCATTAGTGAAGATTAGAGAGCTCCTTTTATTGATTTTGTGGTACATGACATTTTACCTGAAGATTCTAAAGAAGCAACAACAATCCGTAGGCGATCACTTCGATTTTATTATAATAATACTTCTAAGACCCTTTATCGACAAACATTTGATGGTCTACTTTTAAGTTGTCTTGCTGGAGATAAAGCAAAACAAATACTACGGGAAGCTCACGACGGGGTATGTGGTGCATATCAGCCTGGTCCTAATTTACAAGATCGTATCCGGCGTATGGGCTACTATTTGCCTACTATGGTATCAGATGCCATTGAATACGCATGAAAATGTAGACCCTGTCAAATTTATGCAGATTTCATCCATCAACCGTCATAGTTCCTTCATCCGACTGCCGCATCATGGCCCTTTGAAGCTTGGGGTATGGATGTTATTGGTCCTATCAATCCACCATCATCTAGAGGACATCGGTTTGTACTAGCTATAATGGATTACTTCTCGAAATGGGCGGAAGCCATACCTTTATCTGAAGTCTAGACTAGCAGCTTCTTCAACTTCATCAAACATCATGTGATATACAGATTTAGCATTCCTCGATGAATCATTCATGATAATGGACCATAATTCATCAGTCAAAAGTTTACTCAGTTTTGTGATGATAACAGAATCAACAAAGTTGTTTCTACGGCCTACAATCTTGCAACGAACGGTTTGGCTGAAGCATTCAAGAAAACTATCATCAAGCTTCTCAAGAAATGTGTTTCTACCAATAAAAAAAATTGGAGTAAAAAGCTTAGAGAATGTCTATGGGCTTATTGCACTACTATACGTACTCCAACCGGTTGCACACCTTTTTCTTTGGTGTATGGATGCGAAGCTGTCCTACCATTGGAAATTCAAATCTCCTCTTTGAGGATTGTAATTGCCAATAAGCTCACAACAAAAAATAATGATCATCTTCGACTTCAGGAGCTTGAAGCATTTGACGAGAAACGTCTTCTAGCTCAACATCATATTGAGTTATAGCAAGCCCGTATATCAAAAGCTTTCAACCATAAAGTTAAAGTACGGACATTTCAGAAAGGAGAACTAGTTCTAACCGTTAGATGTCCTATGACTATGACGCACATGAGCAAGGGCAAGTTCGAAGCAAAGTGGGAAGGTTCCTACGTTGTAAGCAAAGTTTTCTCAAACGAGCTTATCAATTGACTGGTATGGATGGTCGAGTCACCATGATGCCTATCAATGGCAAATTTTTCAAAAAATACTATGTATAAAAACACATCAGCACAAAAATCGGAATGTAAATAAAATTCCTTTTATTGCATAACTCAGACAGAAGGAAATACATAAAATCAATGAGAACCAGAGCCCTCTTGATCGAAGACATATTTCGCAAGAAGCTCAAAGACATTTTTGTCCGATGATACCAACAGTTCACAGGTAGCCTTCCTCAGAGCTCCTTCCTCGGCAGTGCTTCTAGGCTCTACGAGTCTGGCAAGGATGTCCTGTTTTGGCTCAAGAACAGTCGATCTTTCCTCCGCCTCTTTCTGAACAGGAAGCGGAGGCTCGTCAGAATGAATATCAATAGCGGCTTCGATCTTCGGGATGACCTCAGCCTCCTTTGGCACATCTTTGGAAGACATTTACAATGAAGGAATAGGTGTTGAGAACATCCTCAAAAAGGATTCGTACTATTTATAGACAAAAATGCCAAACAGTCTGTCTTGGGAACTGAAACGACCTTTCCTCGAAAAGGTATGTCTGTTCATTCATCTATATTCATCTCGTGAATAGATCTTCATTTATTGTCTATCTCGAGAATCGAAACGATCTTTCCTCGAAAAGACATGACTACTCATTCATTAATCTTTTCATCTCTATTCATTTCGCGAATAGGCCTACATTTATTATCGTTTATTTACTTTCTCGTAAATAAAGCCACAAATAATAAATACTCAAAATCCCCAGTAGAGTCCATCCAAATCATCAATTCTGTCTTTTGAAACCCAGCTATTTTAAAAGGTATATTATCTTTATGATAAATCTATATTATCACAGATATTATCTTTTTAGACATGATATCCTGCCTTTGAGTCCCAGCTGACTTGAAGATCATCAATAGAAAAATAAGTTCACGTCCACATTACCTCTGAATTCTATTTTCTATATCAAATGACTTATCACGTCCATATTACCTCTGATAAAGTCATCTTTTGAAATAATGATATCTCAAGAATTATATTCTGCCACGTCCACATTACCTCTGAGCAGATATAATGAATATTGTTATTTTCTACAAAAAAATATGTCACGTCCAGTACCTCTGAATATATTTTCTATTCTATTACTTATATCTTTTACAAGGTATGCAACAAGTAATGGAACCACAAAAATCATTTCATCAAAATGTTCAAAATACAACATGCAAAAAAAGAGAGATAACAACTGGGATCTCTTCATTCTAGAGACTGAGTGCTAAGATCTGCGATCCGTTTCTCTAAAGCCTTAGCTCGTTCGACATAAGACTCAAGCACCCGTTGTCTGGCTTGGACTCTTCTAGACACTGGGTCGAAGGGATGTAGAGGGGTCGTCCGGCGGGCTATCACTTCATTCTGAATTCAAACAAACTCATCCTTCTGACGCTTCAAAAGGTCCAATTGGCTTGCAGTAGCTTGATGCAGTTGGGTTTCTTCTTCTACATGCTGCTTAACCGTCTTAAGCCATTCTTGAAGCCTAGCAATTTCAGCTTCTAGATTAAGGACTTCTTTTTCTTTCTCTATAGCTGCAGTTTTATGACACTCGAAATTGGAAGTTGTTTCAGTAATCTGGGTATCCATCTCTGCGGAGCGTCGAGAGAAGGCCACCAAGAAGGATTCAAAATTAGCCTTATTCATTTCAGCATCACAAGCCATAGCGCCACATTCGGCATCCACGAGTTGTCGAATATTCCCACTTTGGAGATCCTTGTAGACTTTAATGGATTCCTCTAGCTCGTCCAAAACATCCTCCAGATAGGTGGCCAGATCTCGGTCTCCAATAATGTAAATACCTTCGGTTATATAGTACGAGGGTTTTCTAACTGTTGAAAAAGGAACATCATCCCTCTCAATCACCCTTTGAACCAAAGGCCTCAGAGATGTGTAGAAGGCATTGGTGAAAGAAGCCACAACAAATTTGCTTGTCGCAATGGCGCCTGGAGTGGCCACTACTTCCATCCGAATTTCTACTACTGCGGCAGTTGGAAGTACTTTAGATTGTGCATCAGGAGACCCAAATTTGGACCTCTGGGATGAACTCCCTTCTCCTACATGAGTTCTTCTGTCCAAAGGAGCCATGGTCGAGCTTGTCGTTCCCACAGGTCCTTCTGCGATCAGTATACACTATTGTTAAAACATTATCAGTGGAGTCAAGGTAAATAAAAGTTAAAAATTTTACCTGATCCTGGCAATATATATGGGGTTTTACGGGGCATGTCCAGATCAGTACGGAGTCTGGCCATGGTAGTTTCGGATACAGCCGTGTGACTACTTCCAGTTTCGGAATTGCCTGATAAGAAACGGTTGCTTCCTGCCCCTGATTCTACTTGTTCAGCTGGGGCAATTTCTTCTGTATCACTGACTTCAAAATCTTGATCAGTAGGGTCTGAGTCTCTGCAACAACAGGGTTGTGATTTTCATCATTTCCATCATCTTCAAGAGCCGTAATCTGACCTTTATTATTTTTAGGCCTATTAGATTTTGGGCTTGAATGCCCCTCCTCAACAACAGGGTGCTCTTCACCCTAAGCAGTTTGGTCTTCTTCGATTAGTAACTCTTGATTTAGGGGGACTTCCGCTAAAGCTTGATCTCCTTCAACGGCACTTATAGAATCATCTTCAAATATATCGCTGTAGTCACAGCCTTCGAGAGCCGCTATCATTTCGTGATCCTCTTGAGAATAAATAGGAGTTTGGGCTACAGAAGTGACAGTGACATCAGGATTAGGTAATTCCTCCTTAGGAAGTGTAGTCTTTGGAACTCCTGGAGTTGGAAATGACATCATAATTCCTGCGGCAGCTAACAGAGTTATAGGAATAGTCATTTTTGTGATAATCGGCTCAGAAATCCCTTCTGTAATGACCGAAGCTGGAACGCTAACCTCTGTAGATGAAAAAGAACAATGTCAAATTTCAGTTAGACATGATTATACGAAAGTAATAATTAAAAACTACCTTTTTGAAGTGGCATATCTTGTTGCGAGGGTAGCGGTGTCTCTGGTTCAGATAGAGTGGATGAAGAGCCAACTCTTGGATGATTTCCTCTGGTTACTAGTAACTTCCTTCCAGGCTTTCGATGCAGGGGTGCTATCGGTTCTTCTTCGCAAATTTCTTCTTGAATGGCTCCGCTTTGCTTTGGAGCCGACGAAGGAGTCGTCTCACCCACTCCAAGAGACGTCCCAGTAGTCATCTGTTTTGATAGGGATCGTGTTGTCCTGGTGGTAGCTGGTTTAGTTACAGCCACCATGGCCCTCCTCTTCTTTTTCTCTACGGCTTGGAGTGAGGAAGAGAGATCATCATGAGTTGATGATTCTCCAGCTCTTTTTTTCTTGCCAAGACCTTCGGCAGGAGATTTCTCTTTTCATACCTTCAATGGCACGTCTAGTGGATCAGTCGCTTCATCAACAAATCCTATAAGGGAAGCTTCTAACAGATCGTCGGCCAGATCCTGATTTTTAGTATCTCTGAATGATAATGTTGTACGAACCCCAGCCATCGTATGTTTGTCGCTTGCGAAGCTGTGGGACAAATTGAAGTTCTCGGCGAAAGTATTTGCTGAAGTATAGAAGTTCGCGTATGTGTACAACGTACATGGACCTGTCTGGGTAGGGATATTTGGCATGTAGAATATTACCTTAGTGCCCCAAGCGTTGTAGTATTCCCACGCCCTGGCTCCATCAATCAAATAACCCCTGGCACTTGGACAAGTTGTGGTGTTCCCCACATGTAGTTGATTATAGTCGAACTGTCGGGCAAATCGACTTGGCAAATATAGTTCCAAGAAGCACTCTTCTTTAAACCGAAACACCAAGTGAGATGGCCGAATTGACTTCAACCACTCAAAGGTAGATGGAATCAGACGGAGCGATGTGGCTTCCAAATCCATAAGATTGGGAGGAACATGTTCATACCCTTGAGGGGGAGGGACACATTGGAACCTCCATCTAGAATCCTTATTCAATGCTCGTCGACATTCTGATAACGCGCTGATATTCTAACGGGCGTTGGAATACCGTCTCATGAAGTTCCCTCCTACACTCATATCTTGGTCCATCAAACCAGGATAATACAAGTGCAGCCACCCGTACAGATATGTATAGGGCATCTCAGTGCGGGGAAATTTATTCCTGGTATTCTTATCATGTAACATGGTGTATACATGTAACGCCCCAGTCCTAAAATACGTAGGATTAGGATACGTATACATGCCAGCTATGCATCGAGAGGACTCCAGCCTAGCTCGAATACGTATAAGCTGTTAGGTCTCCTAAAGCAATCTATAAATATCTCAATCCACTGAAGATAAACTCTTGTATAAACCAAGTAAACTAATGCTGGTCAGACATTAGCAAACCGGTTACTACAAGTAACAATAAAAGATAATATACAATAAAGTAGACCAGACTCTAATGCAATTATCTTGAACAAGCTTCTAAGAAAGATAAAGCTTGTAAAACTAGACTATACAGCAGTAATTTCAAAGTAATATAATATAGGACAAAATCTAATTACAGAAGAGAACGATAAAACATCAACTAAATATGCCTGTAATCTTGGTGTAGCAACGTCATCCATCAATGTATCATATCTTCAGCTAATACCTAGAGAGATCACCAGGTCCTTAGAGGACTAGCAAGACACATAATATACAGGCCTACTGTACAGTAAGTAACATGCAGAGTGAAGTAGAGAAATATAAAATAGACAAAGATCAATAAGACGTCTCAATATCGTAACGTCATAGGATGCTCTCGACCTCGAGAAAAAAGATAAGTATCTACTACCGTAATGCCATGGGACACTCCCGGTCCTAGAGACGGGATAACAGGTCAATAAGAAGTCTCTAATACCGTAACGCCATTGGACGCTCCCAGTCCTAGAGATATCAGGGCTAATGTCAAATCAATCAATCATGACTATAGGTCAAGTCAAGCTCAAGGACGAAGGTAGAAGACTAGTCAAAATCGTCACAAGACTCGCGTAGAACAAAAACGGCTTAAGATGACTCAATAAGGAACGTGCACGTAAAATAAGAAAGTAGAAGTAACATAAACATGAATGAAAGATATAAAGTAGAACTGGAAAGAGATAAAAATATAGAATATGCATGTAAATACTGTAAAGTTTGGCAAGGTGTACTTGCCTGGTGTCGCGCTGTGAATCTGAAACGTCGCTCCCCCGCCAACGACGTCGGAACCCGACGCTCTTAGATAATTAATTAACTAAATTAACCCACTACTCATGAACTTACAATATGACTTAATTAGTCAAGATAACATTTTAAGATTATATTCAATTTATCGTGGAACCCTTTAGATCCATACAATCACACACAGGCTCCACGAGACACCGAACACAGTTTTTGGGTTTCTAACTCCCAATTAGTCAGTTATGTTGCTACTTCAATCATATACTTAAAAATTATATAAAAATCATAAGAATACTATTTAAACTAATTTTCTATAGATTTATCTCAGAATTTCTGGAATTTATATTTCTAAAGAATTATAATACTAGTTGTCTATCGGATCGACTAGTCTACCCAAAATTTGTGTAGAACTTCATTAATTATCTAAAATTATGAAAATCTTCAAAAATATAATTTAAACAGAATTAAAATGCCCTAAATATTAGAATATAAAATTTTGATGCAAGGGTTTCATGGTACTAATGGTTTGGAATCTTCTAGGTCAACAAGTCACCCGAAAATGACTAATTTTGACCTATAATTTTTTCGACCAGAATTGAATTGATAAATTCGTGAATAAATGCTTAAAAATCCTAATTTAAACATATTAACCCACATAAAATTCAGTTTTGAAAAATTTCAACAGAAACTTATAGTTCCTTCACAACGTGGTAAGTTTTGGCTCCTTCACAACGTGGTAAGTTTTGGCTCTACCGAAACATAAAAATAGCTATCATAATTCATGAAACTTTTATGGGTGAAATACTATCCAAGAGACATCAAAACACTATTTCTACAAAATTAATACCATAATTTCTACATATTTATAGCATAGGTTTGAGATAGAAAAATTAGGATGTCTTACCAAAAGTCATTGCTAGTTGGGTTGTGGAGGCTTCTCCTTGCTAAAGCTCCCACCTTTATTGCTATCCTTGCTTGATAATCCTCTCTTGATGAGTTTGGAGGGATTGGCAATGGTTCTAGATGGTTGGATGGAGAAAATAGAGTTTTTAGGGTTGGTTTGGTGGAGTTTGGATGGAAGAAGGATGAAAGAAGGAGCCTTTATGGAGGAGGATGAGTTATGTGATGGAGGAGATGATGTAGTAGAGGGGAGGGGATGCTATTTTCGAAATTAATGGTAAATGAGCTCCTCTTGGGTGATAAATAAGAGTTTTTGGTATTAGGGTCAGGGTTTTGATAAGGGTTGATATATATATATATATATATATATATATATATATATATATATATATATATATATATATATATATATATATATATGGGCCTATGGGTTGAGTTTATATATGTAGGAGGGTGTTTCCATGCATGGCTTGGCCCGCCAATGTAGGGGATTATTTTTGGACGAAAATTACATGAAAATAACCTTTGGTTGGTCATATGTGGGGTCCACATGGATTGCTTTGGTTATTTGATGAGTTGGCTAATTGATTGATTAAGATTTAAATAAAAGGTTTCCTAATATAGAACTACTTAGATTTATAAATGTAAATGCAATCTAAATCTGAATTAAATATACAATATATATTTATTAATATATATTAATTCCCAACATGCCTACATGGGTTTGGGTTGGACTTTGGGTCAAATATAAACTAACGCCAACTAGGATTACACGTAGACACTTTCTATAAATAGAAACTTTCCAAAATTAAAACATATTAATATTAATAAAAATATATATACAAAATATATATCAACATGAAGGTATTTGAGAGTACTACTTGTCTATTTAGATTGGGATTTGGTTCGGGTCAAGTCGGGGGGCTAAATTGGTACAACCGGGTCTCTTAGAAAGTCAATAATCTAATAATTAAATAAATAAATTATCGGTGGAGGTTAAGTCGCAACTTGGCCTGGTTTTCCTATTTAGAACATACCTATGGCTCGGCTTTTTCTACCATGGGTAATAGACTAGTCAATGTACACGACTACACTATCCGTGCTAAAATTCCTAATCGATATGTATCTCAAACTTGACCATAACTAAGGCCATATATATAATATTAGACTATTATAAATATAATCATATACACAAAATTTTATTTAAATCTAATTGACTGTATAACATCCCAAAATAAATCCATAATAATTATACTGTCATGGCAACCTAACATGAAGGTGGAGTTGGCTAGGTTAGGGTCCAAATATATTTTCTAATTTAATCGAACTCTAAGAGTCAACCAATAAGTCTCTTGTGCTTTTTGCAATTAAATAGCACATGGAGACTCGATTGAGTGGCACACTCTTAGCATGTGCGTCGTATGCTCAAAATGAGTCAAAACCATAATTGGGTCGAATAGTTTTGATTTATGTCGAGTCCCGAACTCACGTGGGAAGTTAGGTCTAGAATTTAAAGAATCTAATTGCCTAAATTTGACCCGAAGTTGCGCAAAGTCAAAATAATGTTGGAGAACAAGTTTGGATGGGATATAATATATCAAGTGGAAGGTCATCCTGTCTACTACAAAACTCATGAAGGACGTTTCAAGAGATAGGCATGTCTTGTGCTCCAAAAATTAAAGACACGGAAGAGTACATATATAATCATAATTAAATATACAATATAACCAAATAATTAGAAATTCTAAAAAAAATCCCAAAAATCAGGGTCCTCACAATCTACCAACCTTAAAAGAATTTCGTCCTCAAAATTAAAATAAGGCTCACTAACAAAGAACCGTGCTAGAGTAACTAGAAATAGTTTAAGGGATATGCTAGGTCACTACAGTGTCTCCTAATAAGTCAAGTAATAATCAAGCCTAAACAATTTTGATTTGCAACATTCATAAAGCTATATATGGTTATCTCTAGTCGCTCTTTTTGGTACTAGCGGTCTTGTAACGATCATGTTGAAGGCTTGTCCTCCAAACCATTTTATCAAGACAATTATATAAGTCTCCCTTCACCTGACCAACTTAAGTGATACCTATCAATCTATCAAATCCTAATTTTACAATTGACAGGATATAATAGTAAATGGGTTGGGTTAGGCTATGTCTAGTTTCATCTCTTAGAGGGTCGATCTCTACACTAAAACTACCACTCTATTCTTGATCAAGTGGACACCATAAGGGCGTAACCCAGTATGATCATATATGTATGCCTATAATGAGGACATCTACCCACCTTTGGTCAAACTACCTCATCGAACACATGATGTCCTATGGCATAAGGCATCTCTAATCCTACTTATCTATCAAGCAATCACAATACAATAAGCAAACTAACTTACACTATAACTTAAGAATTTTTGCTAAATCCTATATAGCACGATTATTCGTCACTCCGAAATTGGAAAGGACGAGAAGCAATGATACGAGAAAGCAAGGGAATAGTAATCGAGAGTAAATGCGAAGTTCAAGGGTGGTAGAAAATTTCTAAAAGAATTGTCAAGGCAGTTGTGGATTGAGATTCCTAAGGGTTTAGTCATGTTCGCATGCCCGCTCGGTACAGTGACGTAACCGAAACGGCTAACTCGACCTGCATGGGCCACCAAAAAACGTGTAACGTTCCAGTCCTAAAATACATAGGAGTAGGATACTATACATGCCAGCTACGCATCGAGAGGACTCCAGCCCAGCTCGAATATGTATAAGCTGTCTGGTTTCCTAAAGCAATCTACAAATATCACAATCCACTGAAGATAAACTCTTGTATAAACCAAGTAAACTAATGCTGGTCAGACATTAGCAAACCGGTTAATACAAGTAACAAAAAATAATAATATACAATAAAGTGGACCGGACTCTAATGCAATTATCTTGAACAAGCTTCTAAGAAAGATAAAGCTTGTAAAACTAGACTATACATCAGTAATGTCAAAGTAATATAATATAGAAAAAAATCTAATTACAGAAGAGAACGATAAAACATCAACTAAATATACCTGCAGTCTTGGTGTAGCAATATCATCCATCAATGTATCATATCTTCAGCTAATACCTGGAGAGATCACCAGGTCCTCAGAGGACTAGCAAGACACATAATATACATGCCTACTGTACAGTAAGTAACATGCAGAGTGAAGTAGAGAAATGTAAAATAGACAAAGATCAATAAGAGGTCTCAATATCATAATGCCATGGGACTTACCCGACTTCGAGACAAAATATAAGTCTCTACTACCATAATGCCATGGGACACTCCAGGTCCTAGAGACGGGATAACATGTCGATAAGAAGTCTCTAATACCGTAACGCCATTGGACGCTCCCAGTCCTAGAGATATCAGGGCTAATATCGAATCAATCAATCACGACTATTGGTCAAGTCAAGCTCAAGGACGAAGGTAGAAGACTAGTCAAAATCGTCACAAGACTTGCATAGAACAATAACGGCATAAGATGACTCAATAAGGAACATGCACGTAAAATAAGAAAGTAGAAGTAACATAAACATGAATGAAAGGTATGAAGTAGAACTGGAAAGAGATAAAAATATAGAATATGCATGTAAATACTGTAAAGTTTGGCAAGGTGTACTTGCCTAGTGTCGCGCTGTGAATCTGAAACGTCGCTTCCGCGTCAACGCCGCCGGAACCCGACGCTCCTAGATAATTAATTAACTAAATTAACCCACTACTCATGAACTTACAATATGACTTAATTAGTCAAGATAATGTTTTAATATTATATTCAATTTCTCGTGGAACCCTTTAGACCCATACAATCACACACAGGCTCCACGAGACACCGAACACAGTTTTTGGGTTTCCAACTCCCAATTAGTCAGTTATGTTCCTACTTCAATCATATACTTAAAAATTATATAAAAATCATAAGAATATTATTTGAACTAATTTTCTATAGATTTATCTTAGAATTTCTAAAATTTATATTTCTAAAGAATTATAATACTAGTTGTCTATCGGATCGACTAGTCTACCCAAAATTTGTATAGAACTTTATTAATTATCTAAAATAACGAAAATCCTCAAAAATATAATTTAAACAGAATTAAAATACCCAAAATATTAGAATATAAAAGTTTTATGCAAGGGTTTCATGGTACTAATGGTTTGGAATCTTCTAGGTCAACAAGTCACCTGAAAATGACTAATTTCGACCTATAATTTTCTCGACCAAAATTGAATTGATAAATTCATGAATAAATGCTTAAACATCCTAATTTAAATATATTAACCTACATAAAATTCAGTTTTGAAAAATTTCTACAGAAACTTATAGTTCCTTCACAACGTGGTAAGTTTTGGCTCTACCGAAACATGAAAATAGCTATCATAATTCATGAAACTTTTATGGGTGAAAATACTAACCAAGATACATCAAAACACTATTCCTACAGAATTAATACCATAATTTCTACAGATTTATAACATAGGTTTGAGATGAAAAAATTAGGGTTTCTTACCAAAAGTCATTGCTAGTTGGGTTGTGGAGGCTTCTCCTTGCTAAAGCTCCCACCTTTATTGCTATCTTTGCTTGCTAATCCTCTCTTGATGAGTTTGGAGGGATTGGCAATGGTTCTAGATGGTTGGATGGAGAAGATAGAGTTTTTAGGGTTGGTTTGGTGGAGTTTGGATGGAAGAAGGATGAAAGAAGGAGCCTTTATGGAGGAGGATGAGTTATGTGATGGAGGAGATATGTAGTAGAGGGGAAGGCGCACTATTTTCGAAATTAATGGTAAAGGAGCTGCTCTTGGGTGATAAATAAGAGTTTTTGGTGTTAGGGTTAGGGTTTTGATAAGGGTTGATATATATATATGGGCCTATGGGTTTAGTTTATATATGTAGGAGGGTGTTTCCATGCATGGCATGGCCCGCCAATGTAGGGAATTATTTTTGGATGAAAATTACATGAAAATAATCTTTGGTTGGTCATATGTGGGGTCCACATGGATTGGTTTGGTTATTTGATGAGTTGGCTAATTGATTGATTGGGGATTTAAATAAAAGGTTTCCTAATATGGAACTACTTAGATTTCTAAATATAAATGCAATCTAAATCTGAAATAAATATACAATATATATATATTTATTAATATATATTAATGTCCAACATGCCTACATAGGTTTGGATTGGACTTTGGGTCAAATATATACTAATGCCAACTAGGATTACACTAGGATTACACGTAGACACTTTCTATAAATAGAAACTTTCCAAAATTAAAAACATATTAATATTAATAAAAAAATATATACAAAATATATATCAACATGAAGGTATTTGAGAGTACTACATGTCTATTTAGATTGGGATTTGGTTCGGGTCAAGTCGGGGCTAAATTGGTACAACCGGGTCTCCTAGAAAGTCAATAATCTAATAATTAAATAAATAAATCATCGGTGGAGGTTAAGTCGCAACTTGGCCTGGTTTTCCTATTTAGAACACACCTATGTCTCGGCTTTCCCTACCATGAATAATAGACTAGTCAAAGTACACGACTACACTATCCGTGCTAAAATTCCTAGTCGATATGTATCTCAAACTTGACCATAACTAAGGCCATATATATGATATTAGACTATTATAAATATAATCATATACACAAAATTGTATTTAAATCTAATTGACTGTATAACATCCCAAAATAAATCCATAATAATTATACTGTCATGGCAACCTAACATGGCTTCCTACCAGTTGGGGTTGGCTAGGTTAGGGTCCAAATATATTTTCTAATTTAATCGAACTCTAAGAGTCAACCAATAAGTCTCTTGTGCTTTTCGGAATTAAATAGCACATGGAGACTCGATTGAGTGGCACACTCTTAGCATGTGCATCGTAGGCTCAAAATGAGTCAAAAGCAGAATTGGGTCGAATAGTTGATTTATGTCGAGTCCCGAACTCACGTGGGAAGTTAGGTCTGGAATTATGGTAAATAATCTAATTGCCTAAATTTGACCCGAAGTTGCGTAAAGTCAAAAGAATGCTAGGGAACAAGTTTGGATAGGATATAATATGTCAAGTTGAAGGTCATCCTGTCTACTACAAAACTCATGAAGGACGTTTCAAGAGATGGACATGTCTTGTGCTCCAAAAATCAAAGACACGGAAGAGTACATATATAATCATAATTAAATATACAATATAACCTAATAATTAGAAATACTAAAAAAAAAATTCCCAAAAATCAGGGTCCTCACAATCTACCCACCTTAAAAAAATTTCGTCCTCGTAATTAAAATAAGGCTCACTAACAAAGAACCGTGCTAGAGTAACTAGGAATAGTTTAAGGGATATGCTAGGTCACTACAGTGTCTTCTAATAAGTCAAGTAATAATCAAGCCTAAACAATTTTGATTTGCAACATTCGTAAAGCTATATATGGTAATCTCTAGTCGTACTTTTTGGATCTAGCGGTCTTGCAACGATCATGTTGAAGGCTTGTCCTCCTAACCATTTTATCAAGACAATTATATAAGTCTCCCTTCACCTAACCAACTTAAGTGATACCTAGCAATCTGTCAAATCCTAATTTTACAATTGACAGGATATAATACTAAATGGGTTGGGTTGGGCTATGTCTAGTTTCATCTCTTAGAGGGTCGATCTCTACACTAAAACTACCACTCTATTCTTGATCAAGTGGCCACCATAAGGGCGTATCCCAGTATGATCATATATGTATGCCTATAATGAGGACGTCTACCCACCTTTGGTCAAACTACCTCATCAAACACATGATGCCCTATGGCATATGACATCTCTAATCCTACTTATCTATCAAGCAATCACAATACAATAAGCAAACTAACTTACACTATAACTTAAGAATTTTTGCTAAATCCTATATAGCACGATTATTCGTCACTCCGAAATTGGAAGGGACGAGAAGCAATGATACGAGAAAGTAAGGGAATAGTAATCGAGAGTAAATGCGAAGTTCAAGGGCGGTAGAAAATTTCTAAAAGAATTGTCAAGGCAGTTGTGGATTGAGATTCCTAAGGGTTTAGTCATGTTCGCAAGCCCGTTCGGTACAGTGACGTAACCGAAACGTCTAACTAGACCTGCATGGGCCACTAAAAAATATCTAACGTCCCAGTCCTAAAATACGTAGGACTAGGATACGTATACATGCCAGCTACGCATCGAGAGGACTCAAGCCCAGCTCGAATATATATAAGCTGTCTGGTTTCCTAAAGCAATCGACAAATATCTCAATCCACTGAAGATAAACTCTTGTATAAACCAAGTAAACTAATGCTGGTCAGATATTAGCAAATCGGTTAATACAAGTAACAAGAAATGATAATATACAATAAAGTGGACCAGACTCTAATGCAATTATCTTGAACAAGCTTCTAAGAAAAATAAAGCTTGTAAAACTAGACTATACATCAGTAATGTCAAAGTAATATAATATAGGAAAAAAATCTAATTACAGAAGAGAACGATAAAACATCAAATAAATATACCTGCAGTCTTGGTATAGCAATGTCATCCATCAATGTATCATATCTTCAGCTAATAGCTGGAGAGATATCTAGGTCCTCAGAGGACTAGCAAGACACATAATACACATGACTACTGTACAGTAAGTAACATGCAGAGTGAAGTAGTAAAATGTAAAATAGACAAAGATCAATAAGACGTCTCAATATCGTAACGCCATGGGACTTACCCGACTTCGAGACAAAATATAAGTCTCTACTACCATAATGCCATGGGACACTCCCGGTCCTAGAGACGGGATAACATGTCGATAAGAAGTCTCTAATACCGTAACGCCATTGGACGCTCCCAGTCCTAGAGATATCTGGGCTAATGTCGAATCAATCAATCACGACTATAGGTTAAGTCAAGCTCAAGGACGAAGGTAGAAGACTAGTCAAAATCGTCACAAGACTCGCGTAGAACAATAACGGCTTAAGATGACTCAATAAGGAACGTGCACGTAAAATAAGAAAGTAGAAGTAACATAAACATGAATGAAAGGTATGAAGTAGAACTGGAAAGAGATAAAAATATAGAATATGCATGTAAATACTGTAAAATTTGGCAAGGTGTACTTGCCTAGTGTCGCGCTGTGAATCTGAAACGTCGCTTCCGCGTCAACGCCGCCGGAACCCGACGCTCCTAGATAATTAATTAACTAAATTAACCCACTACTCATAAACTTACAATATGACTTAATTAGTTAAGATAATGTTTTAAGATTATATTCAATTTCTCTTGGAACCCTTTAGACCCATACAATCACACACAGGCTCCATGAGACACCGAACACAGTTTTTGGGTTTCCAACTCCCAATTAGTCAGTTATGTTCCTACTTCAATCATATACTTAAAAATTATATAAAAATCATAAGAATATTATTTGAACTAATTTTCTATAGATTTATCTCAGAATTTCTAGAATTTATATTTCTAAAGAATTATAATACTAGTTGTCTATCAGATCGACTAGTCTACCCAAAATTTGTCTAGAACTTCATTAATTATCTAAAATAATGAAAATCCTCAAAAATATAATTTAAACAGAATTAAAATACCCAAAATATTAGAATATAAAATTTTGATTCAAGGGTTTCATGGTACTAATGGTTTGGAATCTTCTAGGTCAACAAGTCACCCGAAAATGACTAATTTTGACCTATAATTTTCTCGACCAAAATTGAATTGATAAATTCATGAATAAATGCTTAAACATCCTAATTTAAATATATTAACCTACATAAAATTCAGTTTTGAAAAATTTCTACAGAAACTTATAGTTCCTTCACAACGTGGTAAGTTTTGGCTCTACCGAAACATGAAAATAGCTATCATAATTTATAAAACTTTTATGGGTGAAAATACTAACCAAGATACATCAGAACACTATTCCTACAGAATTAATACCATAATTTCTACAGATTTATAGCATAGTTTTGAGATGAAAAAATTAGGGTTTCTTACCAAAAGTCATTGCTAGTTGGGTTGTGGAGGCTTCTCCTTGCTAAAGCTCCCACCTTTATTGCTATCTTTGCTTGCTAATCCTCTCTTGATGAGTTTGGAGGGATTGGCAATGGTTCTAGATGGTTGGATGGAGAAGATAGAGTTTTTAGGGTTGGTTTGGTGGAGTTTGGATGGAAGAAGGATGAAAGAAGGAGCCTTTATGGAGGAGGATGAGTTATGTGATGGAGGAGATATGTAGTAGAGGGGAAGGGGTGCTATTTTCGAAATTAATGGTAAAGGAGCTTCTCTTGGGTGATAAATAAGAGTTTTTGGTGTTAGGGTTAGGGTTTTGATAAGGGTTGATATATGTATATGGGCCTATGGGTTGAGTTTATATATGTAAGAGGGTGTTTCCATGCATGGCATGGCCCGCCAATGTAGGGAATTATTTTTGGACAAAAATTACATGAAAATAACCTTTGGTTGGTCATATGTGGGGTCCACATGGATTGGTTTGGTTATTTGATTAGTTGGCTAATTGATTGATTGAGGATTTAAATAAAAGATTTCCTAATATGGAACTACTTAGATTTCTAAATATAAATGCAATCTAAATCTGAAATAAATATACAATATATATATATTAATGTCCAACATGCCTACATAGGTTTGGATTGGACTTTGGGTCAAATATATACTAATGCCAACTAGGATTACACTAGGATTACACGTAGACACTTTCTATAAATAGAAATTTTCCAAAATTAAAAACATATTAATTTTAATAAAAATATATATACAAAATATATATTAACATGAAGGTATTTGAGAGTACTACATGTCTATTTAGATTAGGATTTGGTTCGGGTCAAGTCGGGGCTAAATTGGTACAACCGGGTCTCCTAGAAAGTCAATAATCTAATAATTAAATAAATAAATCATCGGTGGAGGTTAAGTCGCAACTTGGCCTGGTTTTCCTATTTAGAACACACCTATGGCTCGGCTTTCCCTACCATGGGTAATAGACTAGTCAAAGTACACGACTACACTATCCGTGCTAAAATTCCTAGTCGATATGTATCTCAAACTTGACCATAACTAAGGCCATATATATAATATTAGACTATTATAAATATAATCATATACACAAAATTGTATTTAAATCTAATTGACTGTATAACATACCAAAATAAATCCATAATAATTATACTATCATGGCAACCTAACATGGCTTCCTACCAGTTGGGGTTGGCTAGGTTAGGGTCCAAATATATTTTCTAATTTAATCGAACTCTAAGAGTCAACCAATAAGTCTCTTGTACTTTTCGTAATTAAATAGCACATAGAGACTCGATTGAGTGGCACACTCTTAGCATGTGCATCGTAGGCTCAAAATGAGTCAAAAACCATAATTGGGTCGAATAGTTGATTTATGTCGAGTCCCGAACTCACGTGGGAAGTTAGGTCTGGAATTATGGTAAATAATCTAATTGCCTAAATTTGACCCGAAGTTCCGCAAAGTCAAAAGAATGCTAGGGAACAAGTTTGGATGGGATATAATATGTCAAGTTGAAGGTCATCCTGTCTACTACAAAACTCATGAAGGACGTTTCAAGAGATGGACATGTCTTGTGCTCCAAAAATCAAAGACACGGAAGAGTACATATATAATCATAATTAAATATACAATATAACCTAATAATTAGAAATACTAAAAAAAAAATTCCCAAAAATCAGGGTCCTCACAATCTACCCACCTTAAAAGAATTTCGTCCTCATAATTAAAATAAGGCTCACTAACAAAGAACCGTGCTAGAGTAACTAGGAATAGTTTCAGGGATATGCTAGGTCACTACAGTGTCTTCTAATAAGTCAAGTAATAATCAAGCCTAAACAATTTTGATTTGCAACATTCGTAAAGCTATATATGGTTATCTCTAGTCGTACTTTTTGGTTCTAGCGGTCTTGCAACGATCATGTTGAAGGCTTGTCCTCCTAACCATTTTATCAAGACAATTATATAAGTCTCCCTTCACCTAACCAACTTAAGTGATACCTATCAATCTGTCAAATCCTAATTTTACAATTGACAGGATATAATACTAAATGGGTTGGGTTGGGCTATGTCTAGTTTCATCTCTTAGAGGGTCGATCTCTACACTAAAACTACCACTCTATTCTTGATCAAGTGGCCACCATAAGGGCGTATCCCAGTATGATCATATATGTATGCCTATAATGAGGACGTCTACCCACCTTTGGTCAAACTACCTCATCAAACACATGATGCCCTATGGCATATGGCATCTCTAATCCTACTTATCTATCAAGCAATCACAATACAATAAGTAAACTAACTTACACTATAACTTAAGAATTTTTGCTAAATCCTATATAGCACGATTATTCATCACTCCGAAATTGGAAGGGACGAGAAGCAATGATACGAGAAAGCAAAGGAATAGTAATCGAGAGTAAATGCGAAGTTCAAGGACGGTAGAAAATTTCTAAAAGAATTGTCAAGGCAGTTGTGGATTGAGATTCCTAAGGGTTTAGTCATGTTCGCAAGCCCGCTCGGTACAGTGACGTAACCGAAACGTCTAACTAGACCTGCATGGGCCACCAAAAAAACATCTAACGTCCCAGTCCTAAAATACGTAGGACTAGGATACGTATACATGCCAGCTATGCATCGAGAGGACTCAAGCCCAGCTCGAATATATATAAGTTGTCTGGTTTCCTAAAGCAATCTACAAATATCTCAATCCACTGAAGATAAACTCTTGTATAAACCAAGTAAACTAATGCTGGTCAAACATTAGCAAACCGGTTAATACAAGTAACAAGAAAAGATAATATACAATAAAGTGGACCAGACTCTAATGCAATTATCTTGAACAAGCTTCTAAGAAAGATAAAGCTTGTAAAACTAGACTATACAGCAGTAATGTCAAAGTAATATAATATAGGACAAAATCTAATTACAGAAGAGAACGATAAAACATTAACTAAATATACCTGCAGTCTTGGTGTAGCAACGTCATCCATCAATGTATCATATCTTTATCTAATACCTGGAGAGATCACCAGGTCCTCAGAGGACTAGCAAGACACATAATATACATGCCTATTGTACAGTAAATAACATGCATAGTGAAGTAGAGAAATGTAAAATAGACAAAGATCAATAAGACGTCTCAATATCATAACGCCATGGGACGCTCCCGACCTCGAGACAAAATATAAGTCTCTACTACCGTAATGCCATGGGACACTCCCGGTCCTAGAGACGGGATAACAGGTCGATAAGAAGTCTTTAATAGCGTAATGCACGCTCCCAGTCCTAGAGATATCAGGGCTAATGTCACGACCCGCACCCGCTTTTCGGATACGAGACGTGCCCAAGTCCAGCCTACGCCGCGGTATCGGCGGTAGTATGCTGTCTAGCCCACAATAAACAAAGTGCTCATAAATACTAACTGCTCATTCACACCAACTAAATCAACTTTACAAAATATAGTAGTTTTACATTTGAAGAAGAATGTAAGCTTTTACATTTATAGAAAACTACCACACATCTAAACTAGTCTTCTATGGTTTGGCCTTCGAGTCTCTATCTCCCCCTCATATGGTCCATAGCACAAGAGTAGGCACGTCAACCTCACCTATAACAACGATCCAGTCAGGAAAGGAGCAGAGTACAACCATATTGCAATTAATGTTATTAGTCCAAAATAAGTTAGAACAAGCGAGAAACAATGATGACAAAGAGTATATAAAGAACTAGTACTAGCCAGGTATGAACGATCAAGATATGAACTAGCAATATGTAAACTAGCAAGATGGGATCTAACAAGATATAAACTGGTAAGATGTAAACTAGCAAGATATGAACTAACAAGATAATGGACTAGATGAAGGAAAAATAGGAACCACTATGTGTGTGTGAAATACCTTTTAATACATAAACGACTGGGCTAATACGGCACATCATATGATGGCTATCATTCAGTAATTGGTACGGCTAACTCATACGTGGGTGTGTATGACTTAGATATTATTCGGTAACGGTAATTGTGTTTGTTCACATATTTATCGAGTATTTTCCCTTCCGACTCTCTAACAATCAATAACGGTCAATGATACACTAAGAAGGATACAATAACTATCGTGTCACAATTGTGTCTCAATGGAATATCAAGCAATGACTCAACGGAATATCAAGCGAGAAAACTATAGAGTAAATATTATAATAAACTAAAACATAAATGCAATATTGTACTTGCCTGAATCCTTGCACAAAATGTAGCCACAAATAGAGGATGAGGGGATGCTGATCTAGAAGCTGTCAACCTATAACACATATCGCACTACGAACCGTGCACGAAAACCATAAATCAATTCTAATGTTCTAGTTCTAAATTCATAGAATAGTAGCTAATTGGGTTACTAATATAATAGTAATTAATTCTAGAATAATTTACTTAAAAACCTAATTTAACCTAATAATAATCTGAATATAATCTAAACATGCAAGTTTGTCCATCAAAAGTCGTGTTTTCCAATTTTGGAAACTATGGCATACAAATCGAGACGTGCCATTGACTTTTTAGTCAAACGCTGTGAACTCTATATTTTAAAAGTGCATCTTGGTAGATTTCAGTGCCAAGAGTGCGCTGGAATTGACCGTGCCGTAAAATCACGCTTTGGTCAAAAGATATCGCCGTTATAGCTAATCGTGACCAAAACGGGGATCAACCGATCAGTTCTAAGTTCACAGAATAAATAAAATACTAGATGAACGAAATAATTTCATAAAAAAATATATGTCATAGAGCTCTGTGTTAGCTTTTCGAAACTTCAAACGCTTCATGATTTTGATTTATGGTTCTTCCAGAATCTCGAAAACACCAAAACGTGTCAAGTTTTGGACAACCGACACTCTATGAATTTTTCAGAAATTTAGGTTCAAAAATTATAAAAATAAATTAGATATTTAGAAACTATACCTCAATACGCTTCCAACCAAAAAAACGGCATTCAAAAATGAGGTCCGTGTTGACGGCAATCGCCTCGAGAAGTCGGGGAATCACTAGGATCAAACTCCAAAATGAGGAGGCTATAATTAATTATGGTTTGTGAATATACAATGCATATATATATATAGGAGAGAGAGAGGCAATTACTGTAGCAGCGCCGACAGGTGGGCCCCCCCGGTGGATTATAGGGTAATTATTTATTTAATTCAGAAAATTATTTAAAAATCATTTTAAGTCCAAATAAATCAAAATAAATTGCAAAAAAATCCAGAAAAATTCTAGAAAATTCTAGAAAATATTTCTAAGTGTCTAGAATCTAAATAAAATATTTTTAACACACAATATCATCATGTTACCTCACAGTAAATTTCTAAAGCCTATAAAATATTATTTCTATAGGTTTTAATTATCTAAAAATTCCCAAAAATTCTAAAAAATTCAGAAAAATTCTAAAATATTCTAGAAAATATTTTTAGTCATTTAGAGCCCAAATAAAAATATTTGGTCCTGAAATACCCCCGTATGATCTTACGGTAAATCCTGAAAGTCTTTAAAAATAATAAAACCTTAAATATTAAATACCTACAAATATCCAAAAAATTATAGAAAAATATAAAATAGCTAAATAATACATATATAAGCTATCTCGAGATCATATGACCTTAATATGGTCATTGCCCACCTACAAGCTTTTGCATGACTCACAATGACCATAAAATTAATCAGAAATAAATAAAATTAAAAAAAATTAAAAATTTGGGAAGTGGGCTTACAACTAATGTCGAATCAATCAATCACGACTATAGGTCAAGTCAAGATCAAGAACGAAGGTAGAGGACTAGTCAAAATCGTCACAAGACTCGCATAGAACAATAACGACATAAGATGACTCAATAAGGAACGTACACGTAAAATAAGAAAGTAGAAGTAACATAAACATGAATGAAAGGTATGAAGTAGAACTGGAAAGAGATAAAAATATAAATTATGCATGTAAATACTGTAAGTTTGGCAAGGTGTACTTGCCTGGTGTCGCGCTGTGAATCTGAAACGTCGCTCCCGCGTCAACGTCGCCGGAACCCGACGCTCCTAGATAATTAATTAACTAAATTAACCCACTACTCATGAACTTACAATATGAATTAATTAGTCAAGATAATGTTTTAAGATTGTATTCAATTTCTTGTGGAATCCTTTAGACCCATACAATCACACACAGGCTCCACGAGACACCGAACACAGTTTTTGGGTTTCCAACTCCCAATTAGTCAGTTATGTTGCTACTTTAATCATATACTTAAAAATTATATAAAAATTATAAGAATATTATTTAAACTAATTTTTTATAGATTTATCTCAGAATTTCTAGAATTTATATTTCTAAAGAATTATAATACTAGTTGTCTATCGGATCGACTAGTCTATCCAAAATTTGTCTAGAACTTCATTAATTATGTAAAATTATAAAAATCCTCAAAAATATAATTTAAATAGAATTAAAATACCCTAAATAATAGAATATAAAATTTTGATGCAAGGGTTTTATGGTACTAATGGTTTGGAATCTTCTAGGTCAACAAGTCACCCGAAAATGACTAATTTTGACCTATAATTTTTTTGACCAAAATTTAATTGATAATTCGTGAATAAATGCTTAAACATCCTAATTTAAATATATTAACCTACATAAAATTCAGTTTTGAAAAATTCCTACAGAAACTTATAGTTCCTTCACAACGTGGTAAGTTTTGGCTCTACCGAAACATGAAAATAGCTATCATAATTCATGAAAGTTTTATGGGTGAAAATACTACCCAAGAAACATCAAAACACTATTTCTACAAAATTAATACCATAATTTCTACAGATTTATAGCATAGGTTTGAGATGAAAAAAATTAGGGTTTCTTACCAAAAGTCATTGCTAGTTGGGTTGTGGAGGCTTCTCCTTGCTAAAGCTCCCACGTCTATTGCTATCCTTACATGCTAATCCTATCTTGATGAGTTTGGAGGGATTGGCAATGGTTCTAGATGGTTGGATGGAGAAGATAGAGTTTTTAGGGTTGGTTTGGTGGAGTTTGGATGGAAGAAGGATGAAAGAAGGAGCCTTTATGGAGGAGGATGAGTTATGTGATGGAGGAGATATGTAGTAGAGGGGAGGGGATGCTATTTTCTAAATTAATGGTAAAGGAGCTTCTCTTGGGTGATAAATAAGAGTTTTTGGTATTACGGTTAGGGTTTTGATAAGGGTTGATATATATATGGGCCTATGGGTTGAGTTTATATATGTAGGAGGGTGTTTCCATGCATGGCATGGCCCGCCAATGTAGGGAATTATTTTTGGATTAAAATTACATGAAAATAACCTTTGGTTGGTCATATGTGGGGTCCACATGGATTGGTTTGGTTATTTGATGAGTTGGCTAATTGATTGATTGAGGATTTAAATAAAAGGTTTTCTAATATGGAACTACTTAGATTTCTAAATATAAATGCAATCTAAATCTGAATTAAATATACAATATATATATTTATTAATATATATTAATGTCCAACATGCCTACATAGGTTTGAAATGGACTTTGGGTCAAATATAAACTAATGCCAACTAGGATTACACTAGGATTACACGTAGACACTTTCTATAAATAGAAACTTTCCACAATTGAAAACATATTAATATTAATAAAAATATATATACAAAATATATATCAACATGAAGGTATTTGAGAGTACTACTTATTTATTTAGATTGGGATTTGGTTTGGGTCAAGTCGGGGCTAAATTGGTACAACCGGGTCTCCTTGAAAGTCAATAATCTAATAATTAAATAAATAAATCATCGGTGGAGGTTAAGTCGCAACTTGGCCTGGTTTTCCTATTTAGAACACACCTATGGCTCGGCTTTCCCTTCCATGGGTAATATTCAAGTCAAAGTACACGACTACACTATCCGTGCTAAAATTCCTAGTCGATATGTATCTCAAACTTGACCATAACTAAGGCCATATATATAATATTAGACTATTATAAATATAATCATATACACAAAATTGTATTTAAATCTAATTGACTGTATAACATCCCAAAATAAATCCATAATAATTATACTGTCATGGCAACCTAACATGGCTTCCTACCAGTTGGGGTTGGCTAGGTTAGGGTCCAAATATATTTTCTAATTTAATCGAACTCTAAGAGTCAACCAATAAGTCTCTTGTGCTTTTCGGAATTAAATAGCACATGGAGACTCGATTGAGTGGCATACTCTTAGCATGTGCGTCGTAGGCTCAAAATGAGTCAAAACCATAATTGGGTCGAATAGTTTTGATTTATGTCGAGTCCCGAACTCACGTAGGAAGTTAGGTCTGAAATTATGGTAAATAATCTAATTGCCTAAATTTGACCCGAAGTTGCGCAAAGTCAAAAGAATGATAGGGAACAAGTTTGGATGGGATATAATATATCAAGCTGAAGGCCATCCTGTCTACTACAAAACTCATGAAGGACGTTTCAAGAGATGGGCATGTCTTGTGCTCCAAAAATCAAAGACACGGAAGAGTACATATATAATCATAATTAAATATACAATATAAACTAATAATTAAAAATACTAAAAAAATTCCCAAAAATTAGGGTCCTCACAATCTACCCACCTTAAAAGAATTTCGTCCTCGAAATTAAAATAAGGCTCACTAACAAAGAACCGTGCTAGAGTAACTAGGAATATTTTAAGGGATATGCTAGGTCACTACAGTGTCTTCTAATAAGTCAAGTAATAATCAAGCCTAAACAATTTTGATTTGCAACATTCGTAAAGCTATATATGGTTATCTCTAGTCGCTCTTTTTGGTACTAGCGATCTTGCAACGATCATGTTGAAGGCTTGTCATCCTAACCATTTTATCAAGACAATTATATAAGTCTCCCTTCACCTAACCAACTTAAGTGATACCTATCAATCTGTCAAATCCTAATTTTACAATTGACATGATATAATAGTAAATGGGTTGGGTTGGGCTATGTCTAGATTCATCTCTTAGAGGGTCGATCTCTACACTAAAACTACCACTCTATTCTTGATCAAGTGGCCACCATAAGGGCGTAACCCAGTATGATCATATATGTATGCCTATAATGAGGATGTTTACCCACCTTTGGTCAAATTACCTTATCAAACACATGATACCCTATGGCATATGGCATCTCTAATCCTACTTATCTATCAATCCATCATAATACAATAAGCAAACTAACTTACACTATAACATAAGAATTTTTGCTAAATCCTATATAGCACGATTATTCGTCACTCCGACAATGGAAGGGACGAGAAGCAATGATACGAGAAAGCAAGGGAATAGTAATCGAGAGTAAATGCGAAGTTCAAGGGCGGTAGAAAATTTCTAAAAGAATTGTCAAGGCAGTTGTGGATTGAGATTCCTAAGGGTTTAGTCATCATCGCAAGCCCGTTCGATATAGTGACGTAACCGAAACGGCTAACTCAACCTGCATGGGCCACCAAAAAAATATGTAACGCCCCAGTCCTAAAATACGTAGGACTAGGATACGTATACATGCCAGCTACGCATCGAGAGGACTCCAGCCCAGCTCAAATATGTATAAGCTGTCTGGTTTCCTAAAGCAATCTATAGATATCTCAATCCACTGAAGATAAACTCTTGTATAAACCAAGTAAACTAATGCTGGTCAGACATTAGCAAGCCGGTTAACACAAGTAACAAGAAAAGATAATATACAATAAAGTGGACCAGACTCTAATACAATTATCTTGAACAAGCTTCTAAGAAAGATAAAGCTTGTAAAAGTAGACTATACAGTAGTAATGTCAAAGTAATATAATATAGGACAAAATCTAATTACAGAAGAGAACGATAAAACATCAACTAAATATACCTGCAGTCTTGGTGTAGCAACGTCATCCCTCAATGTATCATATCTTCAGCTAATACCTGGAGAGATCACCAGGTCCTCAGAGGACTAGCAAGACACATAATATACATGCCTACTGTACAGTAAGTAACATGCAGAGTGAAGTAGAGAAATATAAAATAGACAAAGATCAATAAGACGTCTCAATATCGTAATGCCATGGGATGCTCCCGACCTCGAGACAAAAGATAAGTCTCTACTGCCGTAATGCCATGGGACACTCCCGGTCATAGAGACGGGATAACAGGTCGATAAGAAGTCTCTAATACCGTAACGCCATTGGACGCTCCCAGTCCTAGAGATATCAGGGCTAATGTCGAATCAATCAATCACAACTATAGGTCAAGTCAAGCTCAAGGACGAAGGTAGAAGACTAGTCAAAATCGTCACAATACTCGCGTAGAACAATAACGGCATAAGATGCCTCAATAAGGAACGTGCACGTAAAATAAGAAAGTAGAAGTAACATAAATATGAATGAAAGATATGAAGTAGAACTGGAAAGAGATAAAAAATATAGAATATGCATGTAAATACTATAAAGTTTGGCAAGATGTACTTGCCTGGTGTCGCGCTGTGAATCTGAAACGTCGCTCCCGCGTCAACGCCGCCGGAATCCGACGCTCCTAGATAATTAATTAACTAAATTAACCCACTACTCATGAACTTACAATATGACTTAATTAGTCAAGATAATGTTTTAAGATTATATTCAATTTCTCGTGGAACCCTTTAGACCCATACAATCACACACAGGCTCCACGAGACACCGAACACAGTTTTTGGGTTTTCAACTCCCAATTAGTCAGTTATGTTGCTACTTCAATCATGTACTTAAAAATTATATAAAAATCATAAGAATATTATTTAAACTAATTTTCTATAGATTTATCTCAGAATTTCTAGAATTTATATTTCTAAAGAATTATAATACTAGTTTTCTATCGGATCGACTTGTCTACCCAAAATTTGTCTAGAACTTCATTAATTATCTAAAATTATGAAAATCCTCAAAAATAAAATTTAAACAGAATTAAAATACCCTAAATATTAGAATATAAAATTTTGATGCAAGGGTTTCATGGTACTAATGGTTTGGAATCTTCTAGGTCAACAAGTCACCCGAAAATGACTAATTTTGACCTATAATTTTCCCGACCAAAATTGAATTGATAAATTCATAAATAAATGCTTAAACATCCTAATTTAAATATATTAACCTACATAAAATTCAGTTTTGAAAAATTGCTACAACAACTTATAGTTCCTTCACAACGTGGTAAGTTTTGGCTCTACCGAAACATGAAAATAGTTATCATAATTCATGAAAGTTTTATGGTTGAAAATACTACCCAAGAGACATTAAAACACTATTTCTACAGAATTAATGCCATAATTTCTACAGATTTATAGCATAGGTTTGAGATGAAAAATTAGGGTTTCTTACCAAAAGTCATTGCTAGTTGGGTTGTGGAGGCTTCTCCTTGCTAAAGATCCCACCTTTATTGCTATCCTTACTTGTTAATCCTATTTTGATGAGTTTGGAGGGATTAGAAATAGTTCTAGATGGTTGGATGGAGAAGATAGAGTTTTTAGGGTTGGTTTGGTAGAGTTTGGATGGAAGAATGATGAAAGAAGGAGCCTTTATGGAGGAAGATGAGTTATGTGATGGAGGAGATATGTAGTATAGGGGAGGGGATGCTATTTTATAAATTAATGGTAAAGAAGCTACTCTTGGGTGATAAATAAGAGTTTTTGGTGTTAGGGTTAGGGTTTTAATAAGGGTTGATATGTATATGGGCCTATGGGTTGAGTTTATATATGTAGGAGGGTGTTTCCATGCATGGCATGGCCCGCCAATGTAGGGAATTATTTTTGGACAAAAATTACTTGAAAATAACCTTTGGTTGATCATATGTGGGGTCCAAATGGATTGGTTTGGTTATTTGATGAGTTGGCTAATTGATTGATTGAGGATTTAAATAAAAGGTTTCCTAATATAGAACTACTTAGATTTCTAAATATAAATGCAATCTAAATCTGAATTAAATATACAATATATATATTTATTAATATATATTAATGTCCAACATGCCTACATAGGTTTGGATTGGACTTGGGTCAAATATAAACTAATGCCAACTAGGATTACACGTAGACTCTTTCTATAAATAGAAACTTTCCAAAATTGAAAACATATTAAAATTAATAAAAATATATATACAAAATATATATATCAACATGAAGGTATTTGAGAGTACTACTTGTCTATTTAGATTGGGATTTAGTTCGGGTTAAGTCAGGGCTAAATTGGTACAACCGGGTCTCCTAGAAAGTCAATAATCTAATAATTAAATAAATAAAGCATCGGTGGAGGTTAAGTCGCAACTTGGCCTGGTTTTCCTATTTAGAACACACCTATGGCTCGGCTTTCCCTACCATGGGTAATGGACTAGTGAAAGTACACGACTACACTATCCGTGCTAAAATTCCTAGTCGATATGTATCTCAAACTTGACCATAACTAAGGCCATATATATAATATTAGACTATTATAAATATAATCATATACACAAAATTGTATTTAAATCTATTTGACTGTATATGATCCCAAAATAAATCCATAATAATTATACTGTCATGGCAACCTAACATGGCTTCCTACCAGTTGGGGTTGGCTAGGTTAGGGTCCAAATATATTTTCTAATTTAATCGAACTCTAAGAGTCAACCAATAAGTCTCTTGTGCTTTTCGCAATTAAATAACACATGGAGACTCGATTGAGTGATACACTCTTAGCATGTGTGTCATAGGCTCAATATGAGTCAAAACCATAATTGGGTCGAATAGTTTTGATTTATATCGAGTCCCGAACTCACGTGGGAAGTTAGGTCTGGAATTATGGTAAATAATCTAATTGCCTAAATTTGACCTGAAGTTGCGCAAAGTCAAAAGAATGCTAGGGAACAAGTTTGGATGGGACATAATATATCAAGTTAAAGGTCATCATGTCTACTACAAAACTCATGAAGGACGTTTCAAGAGATGGGCATGTCTTGTGCTCCAAAAATCAAAGACACGGAAGAGTACATATATAATCATAATTAAATATACAATATAACCTAATAATTTGAAATAATAAAAAAAATTCCCAAAAATCATGGTCCTCACAATCTACCCACCTTAAAAGAATTTTTTTCTCGAAATTAAAATAAGGCTCACTAACAAAGAACCGTGCTTGAGTAACTAGGAATAGTTTAAGGGATATGCTAGGTCACTACAGTGTCTCCTAATAAGTCAAGTAATAATCAAGCCTAAACAATTTTGATTTGCAACATTCGTAAAGCTATATATGGTTATCTCTAGTCGTTCTTTTTGGTACTAGCGGTCTTGCAACAATCATGTTGAAGGCTTGTCCTCCTAACCATTTTATCAAGACAATTATATAAGTCTCCCTTCACCTAACCAACTTAAGTGATACCTATCAATCTGTCAAATCCTAATTTTATAATTGACAGATATAATAGTAAATGGGTTGGGTTAGGCTATGTCTAGTTTTATCTCTTAGAGGGTCGATCTCTACACTAAAACTACCACTCTATTCTTGATCAAGTAGCCACCATAAGGGCGTAACCCAGTATGATCATATATGTATGCCTATAATGAGGACGTCTACCCACCTTTGGTCAAACAACCTCATCAAACACATGATGCCCTATGGCATATGGCATCTCTAATCCTACTTATCTATCAAGCAATTACAATAAAATAAGCAAACTAACTTACACTATAACTTAAGAATTTTTGCTAAATCCTATATAGCACGATTATTCGTCACTCCGAAATTGGAAGGGACAAGAAGCAATGATACAAGGAAGCAAGAGAATAGTAATCGAGAGTAAATGCGAAGTTCAAGGGCGGTAGAAAATTTCTAAAAGAATTGTCAAGGCAGTTGTGGATTGAGATTCCTAAGGGTTTAGTCATGTTCGCAAGCCCGCTCGGTACAGTAACGTAACCGAAATGACTAACTCGACCTGCATGGGCCACCAAAAAAAATGTAACGCCCCAGTCCTAAAATACGTAGGACTAGGATACGTATACATGCCAGCTACACATCGAGAGGACTCCAGCCCAGCTCGAATATGTATAAGCTGTCTGGTTTCCTAAAGCAATCTACAAATATCTCAATCCACTGAAGATAAACTCTTGTATAAACCAAGTAAACTAATGCTGGTCAGAAATTAGCAAACCGGTTAATACAAGTAACAAGAAAAGATAATATACAATAAAGTGGACCAGACTCTAATGCAATTATCTTGAACAAGCTTCTAAGAAAGATAAAGCTTGTAAAACTAGACTATACAGCAGTAATGTCAACATAATATAATATAGGACAAAATCTAATTACAGAAGAGAACGATAAAACATCAACTAAATATACCTGCAGTCTTGGTGTAGCAACGTCATCCATCATTGTATCATATCTTCAGCTAATACCTGGAGAGATCACCAGGTCCTCAGAGGACTAGCAAGACACATAATATACATGTCTACTGTACAGTAAGTAACATGCAGAGTAAAGTAGAGAAATGTAAAATAGACAAAGATCAATAAGACGTCTCAATATCATAACGCCATGGGACGCTCCCGACCTCGAGACAAAATATAAGTCTCTACTACCGTAATGTCATGGGACACTCCCGGTCCTAGAGACGGGATAACAGATTGATAAGAAGTCTCTAATACCGTAACGCCATTGGACGCTACCAGTCCTAGAGATATCAGGGCTAATGTCGAATCAATCAATCACGACTATAGTTCAAGTCAAGCTCAAGGACGAAGGTAGAAGACTAGTCAAAATCGTCACAAGACTCGCGTAGAACAATAACGACATAAGATGACTTAATAAGGAACGTGCACGTAAAATAAGAAAGTAGAAGTAACATAAACATGAATAAAAGGTATGAAGTAGAATTGGAAAGAGATAAAAATATAGAATATGCATGTAAATACTGTAAAGTTTGGCAAGGTGTACTTGCCTGGTGTCGTGCTGTGAATCTGAAACGTCGCTCCCACGTCAATGCCGCCGGAACCCGACGCTCCTAGATAATTAATTAACTAAATTAACCCGCTACTCATGAACTTACAATATGACTTAATTAGTCAAGATAATGTTTTAAGATTATATTCAATTTCTTGTGGAACCCTTTAGACCCATACAATCACATACAGGCTCTACGAGACACCGAACACAGTTTTTGGGTTTCCAACTCCCAATTAGTCAGTTATGTTGCTACTTCAATCATATACTTAAAAATTATATGAAAATCATAAGAATATTATTTAAAATAATTTTCTATAGATTATTCTAAGAATTTCTAGAATTTATATTTCTAAAGAATTATAATACTAGTTGTCTATCGGATCGACTAGTCTACCCAAAATTTGTCTAGAACTTCATTGATTATCTAAAATTATGAAAATCCTCAAAAATACAATTTAAACAAAAGTAAAACATCCTAAATATTAGAATATAAAATACCCTAAATATTAGAATATAAAATTTTGATGCAAGGGTTTCATGGTACTAATGGTTTGGAATCTTCTAGGTCAACAAGTCACCCGAAAATGACTAATTTTGACATATAATTTTCTCGACCAAAATTGAATTGATAAATTCATGAATAAATGCTTAAACATCCTAATTTAAATATATTAAACTATATAAAATTTAGTTTTGAAAAATTCCTACAGAAACTTATAGTTCCTTCACAACGTGGTAAGTTTTGGCTCTACCGAAACATGAAAATAGCTATCATAATTCATGAAACTTTTATGGGTGAAAATACTATCCAGACATCAAAACACTATTTCTACAGAATTAATACCATAATTTCTACATATTTATAGCATAGGTTTGAGATAAAAAATTAGGGTTTCTTACCAAAAGTCATTGCTAGTTAGATTGTGGAGGCTTCTCCTTGCTAAAGCTCCCACCTTTATTGCTATTCTTGGTTGCTAATCCTCTCTTGATGAGTTTGGAGGGATTGGAAATGGTTCTAGATGGTTGGATGGAGAAGATAGAGTTTTTAGGGTTGGTTTGGTGGGGTTTGGATGGAAGAAGGATGAAAGAAGTAGCCTTTATGGAGGAGGATGAGTTATGTGATGGAGGAGATATGTAGTAGAAGGGAGGGGTTGTTATTTTTGAAATTAATGGTAAAGAATCTGCTCTTGGGTGATAAATAAGCGTTTTTGGTGTTTGGGTTAGGGTTTTGATAAGGGTTGATATATATATATGGGTCTATGGGTTGAGTTTATATATGTATGAGGGTGTTTCCATGCATGGCATGGCCCGCCAATGTAGGGGATTATTTTTGGACAAAAATTACATGAAAATAACCTTTGGTTGGTCATATGTGTTGTCCACATGGATTGGTTTGGTTATTTGATGATTTGGCTAATTGATTGATTGAGGATTTAAATAAAAGGTTTCCTAATAGGGAACTACTTAGATTTCTAAATATAAATGCAATCTAAATCTGAATTAAATATACAATATATATATATTTATTAATATATATTAATGTCCAACATGCCTACATTGGTTTGGATTGGACTTTGGGTCAAATTTAAACTAATGCCAACTAGGATTACACTAGGATTACACGTAAACACTTTCTATAAATAGAAATTTCCAAAATTGAAACATATTAATATTAATAAAAATATATATACAAAATATATATCAACATGAAGGTATTTGAGAGTACTACTTGTCTATTTAGATTGGAATTTGGTTCGGGTCAAGTCGGAGCTAAATTGGTACAACCGGGTCTCCTAGAAAGTCAATAATCTAATAATTAAATAAATAAATCATCGGTGGATGTTAAGTCGCAACTTTGCCTGGTTTTCCTATTTAGAACACACCTATGGCTCGACTTTCCCTACCATGGGTAATAGACTAGTCAAAGTACACGACTACACTATCCGTGCTAAAATTCCTAGTCAATATGTTTCTCAAACTTGACCATAACTAAGGCCATATATATAATATTAGACTATTATAAATATAATCATATACACAAAATTGTATTTAAATCTAATTGACAGTATAACATCCCAAAATAAATCCATAATAATTATACTGTCATGGCAACCTAACATGGCTTCCTACCAGGTGGGGTTGGCTATGTTAGGGTCCAAATATATTTTCTAATTTAATCGAACTCTAAGAGTCAACCAATAAGTCTCTTGTGCTTTTCGCAATTAAATAGCACATGGAGACTCGATTGAGTGGCACACTCTTAGCATGTGCGTCATAGGCTCAAAAGGAATTAAAACCATAATTGGGTCGAATAGTTTTGATTTATGTCGAGTCACAAACTCACGTGGGAAGTTAAGTCTGGAATTATGGTAAATAATCTAATTGCCTAAATTTGACCCGAAATTGTGCAAAGTCAAAAGAATGCCAGGGAACAAGCTTGGATGGGACATAATATATCAAATTGAAGGTCATCCTGTCTACTACAAAACTCATGAAGGGCGTTTCAAGAGATGGGCATGTCTTGTGCTCCAAAAATCAAAGACACGGAAGAGTACATATATAATCATAATTAAATATACAATATAACCTAATAATTAGAAATACTAAAAAAAATTTCCCAAAAATTAGGGTCCTCACAATACAAAAGAGCGCAGGCCTGCATTTAAGCAACAAGTCATCGTTGAAAGAAGGTCCATCTTGTAACTGAACATGAGATGCACTGCAGTAAACAGGACACCTCGATAAAATCTGTCGACAGTACTGCCTCCAGGGACTACGAACCATCGTACCCATATGGAAAGAAAGCCCGCTAACTGGGCTTCTTTAGACATAGGTCTATAACATTGTCTGAAATAATTCTCGATCTTGTCACCTGCCTTGAAGGGGGACCAATCTTCATCTAGATCATTATCAAACTGATTATACTTCTCCATCAGTTTCTGGATGTCGCTTTTATCGAGTGGTTTGAAGAAACAAGGGTCATAAGCCTGAGTATCGAATATCTTGTCTTCATGAATATGATCTAAAAACAAATAAGACAGCCACTTGGATGTGTAGCAGGTCCCTACGGTGGCACTCTTGTAGTAGAGGGAACATATCTTGTAGTGACACAAGGGCTCCTCGAAAACCCCTACCATTTCAGAATTTTCTGTTAGTAGGATATCCAATTCATCATTGGTAGGTATGTATTCCTCGTACGGGTTGTTTCCCATGGACAGGTGAGAAAGGAACTTTATCTCGTGAAAAACAAAGCCGATCTCCCCATGCAGAGTCATGAAGGTACCAGTCTTATCATTATATCTTTCTACCAAGGTCAGGAATATGTGGGCATTCGGGCGGAACCCATAAACTGTACCCTAGACTACTTCATAAAGACCTATCTCCAAAAGCTTGTCTATGAAGTGGTCCAAAACCCAATTAGCTAAACTGATCCAGCGCTTACTATCTGGATTTACCAGGACTGTCATTCGCATGGTTTGGTCTGGGTATCTTCCTTCAGCTTTGGCAAACTCGTTCGCAAAAAATGGTACTCTGACCGGGAGTAACAGCGAGGAGTCCTCGGAAGGTACACAGCCTGGCATCAGACCTCTCAGATGGAAGCTGTATTTATCTGAGGTGCTATAGAATTGGTCTCTACTTTATGGACCTAGTCTGTAACAGATTCTCCCCACTCTTGCTTGTTGCTGTGGAGTTATATCCCATGCCATCCGGCGAGGGTAAATCAAAAATTTATATCAAGACAATGATAGATATCTTGACATTTCCGAGAGGTACATCATCCTGCCCTCACTACACTGATAAACCCTGCCTTCCTTCTTGGCCTTAGGCTGAGACGTCTTCTTGATAGCATCACCAAACAAGAAGCCCGATTTCTTATGAACTATATTATCCACACTTTCTAGAGGCTATCCATTCATCAAATACATTAGTGTGGAGTTCTCTTGAGCTACGAGTATAGCTCTCCTGGCTTCAGGAAGGTCATAATGCGGATATGATACATGTGATAAATCTTCTTTGTATTCAGGTGTATTAAATAGAGAGGCAAATCTTTCAGCATTGGGATCTTCTCTCAAGTCAACTACATAAAGATGAACAAACAAAAATTAGTTTTAAATAATGTTTTGAAGAAGAACATGTTACACCAACAGGTTGTGCGCCTTGTGTTGTGCAACAGTCAGGTTGTGCGACCCTCATGTTGCACAGCATTCAGGTTACGCCACATTTACGCTGCACAACATGTCAAGTTGCGCCTAAATTGATTTCATAAAATCAAAAGATAATACAACTTTCGAAATATTGCAAAACACAAGTCGACAGCAACCCAAACCCTAAAGAGGGAGGCGCAAGTTATGGAGTGTGCCCAACTCTAAAAAGAGCGGGCACATATTGTCAGAATCGATCCAAACCCTAAAGAGGGTGGTCAATGATCGGGTCTATGGTCAGACACTTATCCTCCATGGCCGGGTTGGCCGTCTCTCGGCATGACGAAGGCAGAGCACACGTAGAGGACTCGGCCACAGCCTTGCCCTTCTTGGCAGCAGAGCGCTTGGGCACCATTGATGCTGGCTGAAGCTCTCGAAGATCGAGAAAAAGGAGAATAAATAGGGTTTTAGAGAAATCCCAAACGATGGTGAAGAATAAAAAATCCAAAGTGTATGGCTGTTTATAGCTTTGCTAGTAAGGCTGAACTGCGCAACTTGCACTGAATAACCGGGCTCGAGTTGACTGGCACAACCTAGACAAAACTATTCTAATTCAAAGTATTTCGAAACTTTGAAGTCTTTTCAAGTTTCAAAAACTTTGAAGGGGGTCTTGTAGAGGCTAAAAATTAAGCTACGCTACTCACCCAGAAGTCATCTCATCAAAATGTATCATATCAATAGGTTGTGCCATATCAGGTTGCACCTACATCAAGTTACGCCACATCAGGTTGCACCCATCTCAGGTTGCGCCAACCTCAAGTGTGCGAGCTCCACGTGGCGCGTCTCCTCGAGAAGCTTTATTTTTGATAACTGACAGCACATATATCATGGAAAATTTATTCAAATCTCATACAACACGGCATTCGAGGAGATTTGGTCAGATTTTATGACAGCGAGCAGTTTGCGCAACATGTCAAGGTGCACGAGGTTATACTTAGGTGCAAGTTGCTACCTTGCGCTTCTGCGCAACCTGATGATGCTCGCGTAATATGATCGTCCAGAGCAGGGTGACGTGGTGCGCATGCTACTAAACTTTAAAGAAAGTGTCCACTATATTACTCACGACCATGCACATCTCACTCAAATGATGACACGTGTCTACTGTAGTTGGTGCAACCCCTCGCACAAGTTGGTACATTGCACCCCTGTACAACCTGATGAAGCTCGCGTAATATGATCAAATTGATGTCCAGAGCAGGGTGACGTGGTGCGCATGCCACTAACTTTGTAGAACATGTCCGCTACATTACTCACGACCACGCGCATCTCACTCAAACGATGCCATGCGTTCACAACAGTTGTTGTAACTGCTCGCGCAAGTGAACAGGCGTGCAACCTAAAGCTCATGCAACCTAAAATAACTGCTATATAGTTATTTCCAGAACTCTATAAATGGAATTTTAAATCAGTCTCAAATCACGACAAATGATTATAATTTCCTGCTAAAGTGCTGTTGCATCCTCCAGAGGCTCGTGTCTTCGATATCACATCGTCCAAGGGATAAAGTGACCGTCTTCTGATCAAATTCTTATAGTTGTACTTCCCCAAAAATTAATTGTACTTTTATACTCTTTCTTAGTTAGTAGAAATCAAGCATTTGTTTTTTTTCAAAAAGTGCACTGCGTATTGTTCTGTCATGTGGAGAAAATTTGTGCAAAGATTTAAACTATGTGAACAAATTCACATTTGGACATATGAGGGTCTTTGTGACTCTGCAGACATGTCTTTTACCATTTTGAGTTCAGAAACTTGGATAGTATTAGTGTTCATGACCCTCTTTTATTATTTTCCTGTTCCATTGCTTATTTACAGATACTTTAATGTATCATTCATATACTTCTTTAGTTTTGTGTAGTAGAGGCCTTGCCATTGAGGTTACTGGCCTATCCATCTGGTTATTACATTCACTGCACATGATTAGATGTCTGCATACTTCATTTACCGTATCACCTTTATCTGTTCACCCTGACATGCATTCTATTTGCCATTTGTCCTGCATACTTCCATTCACTGTTTTACTTTGAGTCTTCACTTTACATGTCCATTATTGCTGTGGTTGAGCTTTCATATCCCTTCTTTTTACTGTAGGTTATTATCTGTCCAACTAAGCTTTCTTGGTCGGTTTTATTATACAGTGTACCATTCAATTGCCATACTTGCATATAGTGTCCAGTCAGTAGATTGTATGGTTTAGCCCTATACCACAGTTGATATTGGTACTTGGGATTAGTTTCAGTTATCATAGACACATTGTTCATTTTCCAGTTATGTATGAATGTCCTGTATCCCCTCTAAAGGCCTATATTCTGATACCACCATGTATCAGAGCTTGTAAGGATAAACTGCCTTCCTCCTACAGAGATTCCTATATTTCGAATGATCCATCTAATCTCCTGTTCTGTCTTACAGTCCAGTCAAGTTCACATAGGTTAGGTCCATACTTGATGTATCAGAAACTTATAAGTCCAGGTACTAAATTCTAAGCTCAGACACTTTTATTTCTTTAGATTTCCATTTCCCTATGTTTAGTAACCTAGTGTCTAATACTTATTTCCCTGCCTACCTTTTGTTTCACTGTACTGATTTCATGTACAGCCCTACCTTACGTTGGCCAAATGTGAGTTCACTACATTTCCTTTGATTCAGACCCTGTATATGGGAGTACCCTGAGTATTATATTGTCCTGCTCTTTCATTTTGTGTATGTCCACCATTAATTCACTGCTATATTTGAATCCAGGTAATGTGATGTTCAGTCTATACACTGAACATCATGTTCAATCCTTTCTAATTTGATCATTCTCCTCGATGCCCTGCTACTTTACATATTATTACCTATCCACTTGATGTTAGTTCACTACATTCTTGTACTGTCCTGAATCCATGATATCTTTTATGATGATAGATATTCATTTAGGTCTGAACATTGCTTTTACTCAAACCATTGCATAACCCTTAACCCTGCATGTATCTTTCCTTGCTGTGACATCTGACTCATGGGTCCAGTTGGTATAGCTATGTTTCAACCCCACTTGGAAGGTTCAAGTCCAGTTCATATCAAGAGATTGCCACCATCCATAATCCTGTGGTTCTAAGTGATGACAGTAGTAGGTAAAGGCTTATGAGTATATAAATTTTAGAGATAATGTAGATATTAGGTTAGATACATAAGTATATATGTATTTTACTGGTAGATAGTATATCTATATGTTTATATATTAGAATGCAATGTTACTAGTGGATAGAAATTGGTTGATACCCCTAAGGGTACTATATGGATCTTGGTATGTTGATTGAGATGGGCTTGATTGGTATCATATTGTTGCACTTAGGAAAAGGGGAAATAGGATTCAATGTGGTTGAATACCACATTAGTCTTGCTATTATAACCAAACCCTAGATTAGGCTATGACCAATGCTTGACTAATTAGTACTAAGTTGACCAAGGCTTGACCAAATACTTTAGAGTTAACCAATAGTTGACTAGAGAACCTAGAGAGGACTAGCAGCATGTAGATACCATTATTTTAATCTATTGTTTAAATCCTGAATATTTTGTAATTTATAATTTATATCATAGGACCTTGTGACCCCAGTTCGGACACCGATACACATCAATTGCACGGGATATTAGGCGAGTATATTCTATGTTAGTTTTCATTCATGTGTAATGCTTGTGGTTCGTATTACGTATTTTGGAATACGTGTATATATTTTATCTTGTATTGCATGGTTCCTTGCTTAGTTTCCATCCTGGCTTGGGTTATTCTTGGTTCGGGTTGGCTTGGTTCAGTTTGGGATTGCTATTGGTTCATCATGAACCAAGGGTGAACCCCCTACCTACCACCCTTGGTATTTATTACCCATTCTTCTTTCTCTCTCTTTATTACTCTTTTTCTTCTTCGATTTACTTCTTCACCTACCAGAATGAGAGGGAGAGAGGTCTAGGCAAGTGCAACTTGCTTCATGGAGGAACTCCAACTTCATTGCTTCATCCTCTTCCTTATAGCATTTTAACTTACTTTAATACTTGACATTTCTACTTTCTATGGCTAGATTCTTGTAGATCTAAGTTTACTTTATTTTCAGAATTCTTGGATTTTGATCTACTTAATCTTGTTATTTTTGAGTTTTAATGGTTCTATATTGTAGAGCATTTCATTCTGACCCATTTTGACCTATAGAAGTTCGGATTTTGGCTCCGGATGATGGAGTTATGGAGCTTGAGAACTTGGCTCTCATGGTGTTCTTCTTCTCGGGATTTTAGAGAAGATGAACTGTGCTTGACTTGACCGCATGAATAATTCATGTGGCAAGTGTTCTCTTCAGCCGCATAGCTGGAAGTACTTCAGCCGCATGAGGGCCGAACTCATCTAGTCGTATAACTCGCTCAATCCCTGGCCGCATGAGGACCCCGCTTCTTCCAGCCGCATGAATGCTCTGATTTAGTCTCATGCGCCCTCTCTTCCCACTGGCCGCATGAGGCTTTACTCGACCCAGCCGTATGAGAACTTCTTCCCGAGCCGCATGAACCTGCTTCTCGCTTGCCGCATGGGGCTCAACTTCCTGAGCCTCATGCAAGCCACTTGCTCTCAGCCGCATGAACCCTTCCCCCTACAGCCGCACAATACCCCACTCTTCCCGCTAGCCGCATATGCCTCCTTCTCCTCAGCCGTATGAGCTTTGGACCCTCAGCCGCATGAGCTGCTGCCGCATGGATTCTCTTCTTGGCCGCATGCGCCTGACCCTATTGTGCCGCATGAGATGTTCTCTTCCCAGCCGCATGAGATCATTCCTGGCCGCATGTGCCTGAGCCGCATGGCTCCCTATAGCCCTGTGTTTTATTATTTGCCCATGTCTTGTAATCCCTTTATTATATATTTTTACACCCATTTTATATCCTTACGCCTTTTGTCCTGAACTTGATAAATCACGATTTGATTGACATGATTGAAATGATAATTATACATGACATGGTGTGACAAGGAACTAGCACGACCTGATAGTGGCCCATCGTGGCGCACTCTTGACCAGTGAACTTGATATGATAACCTGACATGATATATCTTGATAAGCTGTTGCGATGGCTACCTAACATGACATAACCTGTATAATTAACCCAGACACCGTGGGCGATTGTGTTTGTACAAATAATCTAGTCCTGTCTTGTATCATGTCTAGGAGGGGACTCCTGAGTACCACGGTCAGGAGTACCTACTGAAATAGACTAAGGCTAATAACTAGATTAATACATTAGTCATAAAGAGATCTCCCAGCTACAGGCAATCCCGTTACCTGGGCGCGCCTAGGATCTGTAGCCTGTCGTCGAGTAGGGCACATTTCCAGCACACTGTCATGTGTTGTACCCTTCAAGCTACCTAAGGGTACATGCATTTCCTGGACGATGTACCCACCTGAATTCAATCCTAATCTTTCAATCCGGGTAACTTGGATGGTCTGCAGGGCTTGTGGCTGTGGAATAATCTCACTGCATCTTGTTAGTAATTAGGCTTGTGATAACCCTAGTTAGTTAAAGTATCAAGCCGTAATTCTTGCTTGGCCGTGAGTGTTTAGATGGAGTCTAACCAGTCTAGTCTTGTCCTAATTCTGTTCCAGATTACTGCATGACCAGAAAGCCTGTATTTATTTTATCGATAAATGGTGAGAATTCCAAGTTTTGTTCAGACGAAGGGTTACAACCCCGATCCTTGTTTGGTTTATGGGTTGTAACCTGGTTATCTGAATAGTTCCATGGTTATCTCGTCGCATATCATCCTGATATATTTTCTTATTTCTAGTTCTTACTTTTATTTATACTCTTCTGCTGATTGCTGGTTTTAGTTCCTAAGTGAAGCTTCCTTTGTGGCACTTGCTTTTTCTAGGATTTGACCCAGCTGGTTTTGTATGGCCAGATTTCGGAGCAGCTCCAGAGGATCTACCAACCTTCCAGCCCGATGGTGGCGACTAGACGTAACCCGGATAATGAGTGGGTTTATTTTTGATCTTCCACTTTATTATAAAAATATTCTTTTGAGGTGTTTAGCCGACGAGCACATGTTTAGCTCGATTGTACTTACTTACTGTCTACCTACGGGCTGTAACATGATTAACAGATCCTAGGGTTGATCATGTATGACTAAACTCTTGCTAGTCCTAATATTTTGTAACGACTAGCTTCATGATCAACTAAATATGTAATATTTGGGACGCCTTATTATTGTATAGTTAATGATCATACATCTTGTAACATTTACTTACTTGCTTGTGATTGAGACACTAGGCTTGTTCATGACCTTAGGAGACTGTTGGCTTGTAATAAACCCTCATGTATCTAGACAGCCGTGACCGTATAGCGAGATAGAATCCATTTCATATACGTAGTTGGCTATGTCTGCCCCCGCTCTCCAGTATTCTGGTTCTGGGGCGTGACATGGTTTAAGTGGTGGCCCATACAGGTCTTGTGAATCAAGATATGTGAGGGTTTACCGAATAGATGTGTCAATCAGTATTCGTCCTTGATCTCTGCTCGTATCTTCTGAATCCCTGGATTCTTGTCCTGATCATATGCTTGTATCATTGATCTGTCCTAGTCCTTCCTTATTGTTCCCCATGTCGTCTTCTTCAGCGGCATTGTTCCTGGACCTGCCGGTCAGTAAGGCGGAGCACTTCTCGCGGATCAGCAGCAACCAGGAGATCAAGCCCAGCATTCCGGAGTAGCCTCCAGAGTCGTGCCCTCTAACGGAGAGCCACCAGTCCAGCCAGTTCAGCCTATCGAGCCTGATGATGGCACCTTGGTAGGTCTCGTCAGGACCTTGATAGCTTCTCAAGATCGCCGAGGAGACATCTTGCACCCGACAGTGACGGATGCTTTGACCAGAGGAGGTCATCAGGGTAACAGCATGGCCAACAGCTTCAAGCGCTTAAACCCTCCTTTTTTCGATGGTAGTGAAGATGCTATTGCTGCAGATGCTTGGCTTCAGAACACAGAGGTGACTCTAGAAGCAGCCAGGACCCCAGAGAACGAGAAGGTAGCTGTGGTGCGCCTGTAGTTGTTAGATCTTGCCCGCAGCTGGTGGGCGGTGCAGGCCGTTGGATTAGCAGCCCCCATTGCTTGGGCGGTGTTCAGAAAGAGATTCCAGACCAAGTATTTTGATGCTGTAGCTCGATATGATCTACAGACGAGGTTCACCAATCTGAAGAAGATGGGCAGAACGGTCGACGGATATGCGGCCGAGTTTTCAAGACTCAGTCGGTTTGCTCCCACCTTGGTGGCAACCGAGTATGATAAAGCCCAGCGATTCCAGCAGAGGCTTCACCTACAGATTCTATTGGCGGTTGAGCAGTTTGAGCATCAGACTTTTGATGCAGTCTTGAGAGCAGCTAGGAGGCATGAGTATACCTCCTAGAGGATTGTGGATAGGGCCGGAGGTCGAAAGAGATCCCACGGCCAGATGAATCAGTCTTCAGTACCAGCCCCGGCAGCCAGGGCTTTGACTATTGGAGCTCCGAGGCGGGTGGCCTCCGTGACGTCGGTTTAGCCTTCAGCCCCGACGTACCCTCAGCAGCAGCAGCAGAAGCAGAAGCAGTCTTCCGCAGTGGCAGGATAGGATGTTCTCATTGTGGGAATCCAGGCCGTGTAGTGGCAGAGTGCCGCAGGGCACAAGGATTGTCTCTGGCTTGTGGAGCAGCAGACCACAGGGTTAGATCCTGCCCGAATAGGGGTGGTTTGTCATCATCCAACCTTTCTAGCTCTTCGGTGAGAGGACCAGCTCCGGTCCAGCAGTAGCAGTATCCATTGCAGAGGCCCTTGTCGCCTCAGTCTCAGGTATTCCAGCAGCAGAACCCCCAGCAGCATACTCAGGCCCAAGTCCAGAGTCAGAATAGGCAGCGAGGATTTCAGCAGAGGGGACCAGTACCCCGAGGGCATGGTCACGCTATGGTGTTGACCATGAAGGAAGGATTGGCACCAGGAGAGGTAGTGGCAGGTACTATTCTCGTCAACTCATTTCCAGCTTCAGCTTTATTTGATTCTGGTGCATCACATTCTTTTATGTCTGCACGATTCGCGACACGGATAGGATTGGAGCCCAAGTCATTATCAGTAAGGCTCAATATACTTACTGGTAACGGACTTGCGGGAGTCGATAGGGTGTTTTCCTCGTGTCGGATCGTAGTTAGCGGTAATGAATTTCCCGCTAGATTGATAGAATTCCCGATGATCGATTATGATGTGGTCCTAGGGATGGATTGGTTGAGGAACCAGTATGCTATAATAGATATTGGTAGGGTTGTTTTTAGCATTTCAGGCGAGCCAGAGTTTTCCTTTTCCCGAGGCGAAGTTGAGCCTTCTCCTCTAGCATTACGGATGGCGGTAGCAGCAGTACAGTTGCCCCGAATAGTCGAAGAGTTTCCAGATGTTTTCCCAGAAGAGCTTCCAGGTATGCCGCCAGAGCGGGAGATTGATTTCACCATAGACTTGATTCCCGAAACAGCCCCAGTGTCAGAGAGAGTCTACAGAATGGCACCTTCAGAATTAGAGATCTTGTACAAGATGATTGAAGAACTTCGAACCAAGGAATTCATTCGTGCTAGTGGGTCGCCTTTTGGAGCCCCGATGCTTCTTGTGAAAAAGAAAGATGGTACATCCAGGTTATGTGTTGATTATTGTACCTTGAACTCAGTGACAATCAAGAACAGATACCCTCTTCCGAGGATAGATGACTTGTTTGATCAGCTCAGAGGGGCAGCAGTATTTTTGAAGATCGACTTGCGCTCAGGATATCATCAGATCAGAGTCAGAGAGCAGGACATCCCGAAGACAGCTTTTAGATCGAGGTATGGGCATTGGGAGTTCCTAGTGATGCCCTTTGGAGCGACCAATGCGTCGGCTGTATTCATAGATCTCATGAATCGTATTTTCATGCCCTATTTGGATTAGTTCATGATTGTGTTTTTGGATGACATCCTAGTCTATAGCCGGAGTGAAGTGGAGCATGAGCAGCATCTTCGTATGGCTCTTCAGATTCTCACGGAGCACCAGTTGTATGCCAAGTTCAGTAAATACGAGTTCTGGCTCGATCGCATTTCGTACTTGGGTCATATCATTACCAGAGGAGGAGTAGAAGTGGATCCCCAGAAGATTGTGGCTATTGAGACATGGCCAGTGCCCAGCACAGTCGCAGAAGTTCACAGTTTCCTTGGATTGACCGGCTACTACCAGCGGTTTGTTTCAGATTTTGCTCGGATTTTGGCGCCATTGACCCAGTTGACCCGCAAGGAGGTGCAGTTTGCTTGGACAGCAGAGTGTCAGGATTCTTTTGAGAAGTTGAAGCGAGGCTTGATGACAGCTCCCATTCTTGCGCTTCCAGATGGAACCGGAGGATTCTCAGTGTATTGTGATGCTTCGGGCAGAGGTTTAGGATGTGTTCTGATACAGCATGGAAAGGTAATAGCTTATGCTTCACGGCAACTTCGTGATCATGAGAGGAATTATCCAATCCATGACTTAGAGCTGGCGGTAGTAGTGTTTGTACTTAAGTTGTGGAGGCACTACTTGTACGGAGATAGGGTAGAGATTTTCACCGACCACAAGAGCCTGAAGTATGTTTTCACCCAGAAGGATCTTAACATGCATCAGAGGAGATGGCTAGAGCTGCTTGTGGATTATGATGTCAACTTGCAGTATCGTCCCGGGAAGGCCAACGTCATTGCAGATGCATTGAGCAGGAGAGCCGGAGTTTATTTCCTAACAGTGCAACCAGAGCTGTTAGCAGATCTTCAAAAAATGGGTATTGAAGTTGTTCTTCCTTCCAGTGTGGCATTGATGGCCAGCATGCAAGTTCAGTCCACTATAGTCGAGAGGATCTGGGTGGCACAGTCAACAGATTCCAAGCTTCAGCGACTCAGAGCAGAGTGCGAGGCAGGCCGGCAACCCGAGTTATGCATTCATGAAGACGGTACACTTAGGCATGGTAAGCGTCTTTGTGTACCCAGTGGAGATATCAGACAAGAGATCATGGCAGAGGCCCAGAGTTCTCAATATTCCATTCATCCAGGCGGTGTACCGTGATATCCGTCAGCACTTTTGGTGGAATGGCATGAAGAAGGAGATAGCCCAGTTTATCTCTCGGTGTTTGGTCTACCAACAAGTTAAAGCTGAACAGAGGCCGGCTGGACTTCTTCAGCCCTTGCCGATCCCAGAATGGAAATAGGAACATGTGACCATAGATTTTGTGACCGAATTGCCTAGATCCCCAGCTGGTCGAGATGCTATTTGGGTTATGTTTGCTATTGATTGTAAAAGTACAGAACAGTTTTATGGGAGGACTGAACTTAGACTCACAATACAAACTCGCTTGTATAAAGAAAGCCTAGGGACGAAAGCCTAGGTACATCAGACTAAGTACAATTATTTATTTTAGATTCTGTGGGGTGACGATAGAGGCTCGAGAAGGCGACGGCAGCCCTGCCTTACTCCTTGGATGATCGGTATGCAGCATTGGCTCCAGAAGATTTGCTCGGCGTTGAAGAAATGCTCTCTTTGCACTCTCTCTGCTTTTTCCTCCAAGTCTTCCAATGCTCTCTGATCTCGAAAAGGGGTCTCTCTGGTCATACTCTCTCCGTTGTATATATTGCCAGGGAATGTATGTATTTTACAAGGGAATGGCACCTTGCTATTTATAGGAATGGGGTGTGATTATTAGGGTTGCAATGATTACTTCCTGGAGATGGCGGCGGCTTGTGGATTGGTCAATCTAGGCCATTCGTTTTGAGTGTGATGAATCTGGGCCATTAAGTGTAGATTACACCAAATCTCATCAGTAATTAAGGCTGATTGGAATAAATCTTCCGCATGATGATCTGCTGATGTCTGCGAATAAATTTGATTTATTCTCCTGCCATGTGTCCCAGATTATTGGGATTTGACCCAATCTCTGATTGCAATAAGTCTGGGGAATTCATCAGCTTAGGACACGTGTCCTAGGAGCCACTAGGGGGATCTGAACTGTATGATGATTGAGCCTCATAAGGTTTGGGCCGCATAAGGTTTGGGCCACTTGTCTGGGTTGTTTTGGTAGTGGCCCTCCCCTCAAACTTTTGAACCGCATGGAGATGGTCATTGCAAGCCGTATAGGGATGCATCCGCCTGAGCCGCATAGAAATGGTCCTCTTGAGCCGCATGGGAATGTAGGTCCTAAAAAAATCAAGTTGCATCAATCAACAAAGTCAAGAAATCAAGAAACCCATCATTTGGATGAATTGCGCAGACAATAGATTGCGCAGCAATCCGATTGCGCATACTACTTTGCGCACACTTCCAACTGCATAGACTGACGTGGCAGAAGTCATCATTACCAAAATCAAATCAAATCTTTTCTGACAACTGACAGCACGAATAACAAGGAATCTGTTCGTTTCCTGCGCCGCACAGTGCTCGAGGGCGGCTGACAGCTGGCAGCGCAAACCAATCCTGCGCAGTTTGAGTCTGCGCAAACCATGTATGCGCAATTCAACTCTGCGCACTCCATCAATATAATTGTTAAGTTATACGTGGCATTCATGCCCTCGATTGCTCATTACGTGGCAACTGTTTATGCACGATCATGCGCATTACTATCAAATGATGCCATGTGTCCATGATAGTTGGCCCACGATCCAGTAACTGTCTGCGCAAATCAATGTTGCGCAAACCAATGCTGCGCAAATCATCCTACGCAGTCCAAAAATAACTGAAAGTTAGTTATTTTCAGAACTCTATAAATAGAGTTTCAAGTCTTCAGTTTAAGGGGATCAAGATCAGAGATCAGAAATCAGAGAGTTCAGGAGTTCTTGCCAAAGTGCTGCTGCATTCTTCCGAGACTTTTGTCTTCAACTTCAAAGGCTTTTGCCTTCAGTTTCCAGAGTTGTTTTCAACTTCAAAGGCTTCGTCTTCACAGTTCACATCGTCCAAGGGATAAAGCAATCGTCATCAAGATTGGACTCCTATAGTTGTAATTTTCCCAGAATTCTTGTAATCTTTATTACAGTTTGTATCAATAAAGTTCTATACTTTTGTTTTTGCAAACAAAATGGCGACTCTGCTGGGGACCACTTTCTCCTCCGATGAGGAAGTAGCAACTCAATGTGATGTAGCGTCTATCGGGAAGACGCAGAAGACGCTGGTTGTTAAGGTCAACCAGATAGCCTACGAGGCGATGCTTAACTCCAAGACCACTCCCCGTACTGTAGCCACTTCTGCTAAGAGCAAAGTGCGCTCAGTTTGGGTCTCCAAGTCTGCACAATCTGGCATTTTTGCCACCAAGGATGCTGTACCAACTGTTGCACAATCTGCTAGTCAGACTGCTGCACAAACTGCTGTGCCAACTGTTGCACAGTCTGTCTCAGCAACTGCTGCACAATCTGTTGCAGTCAAGACTGCGCAATCTGTTGCAAATGTTGCGCAAGCTACTTCATATGCTGCCTTGTCAAAACAGAAGACTCCTATAACTCTGGCGCAATTGGCAATGGCTTTTCCTGCGCAAAATAGCACTCCAGTAACTAAAGTGCATCCCAAGCACTCTAAGACAAGAACTCCTGATGTACTTCCTACCAAAGCTTCTAATGCACAAATGACTAGTGCACCTTCCACCCATGCGCAAACCAAGTCTACGCAATCCAAGAAAGACAGTCTTTTGGCTAAATTTCCTTCTTCTCACAATAAAAGAAGAGATTCTACTCCTTTTCCCAAACACCCTATTGCCCCTGCGCAATCCATTGAGGGTAGTCCTTTGACTATTCCTTCTTCTCTTCAAAGCAAAGGAAAAGGTCCATTGGTCTTTTCTCAAACTTTCTTGTCTCATGACTTGGAAGATAACAGAGGGAAACGCTCTTTAGCTAACCCTTCATCTCAAAACAAAGGAAAAGGCCCTTTAGTCTTTTCTCAGTCTTCTTCAGTCTTTACTGAAGAAGATCCATCTCAATGTGTCTCGGCTCCAATCAATTCAAGAACTCTGGCAAACAAGGATTCTTCTTTCCTTTATAACAAGAGTACTTGTACTAATCAAAGAGGTATTCTGCCTACTCCGATAGCAGAATTCCAGGACCTCCCGACTCTACAAATTTCTCGTTCCAGACAGGGAAAACTGTTAGTGTCTCAAACAGAAACTCCTGGGGGTGAATTTGCAGATCTAAGAACATATCTTAACAGGCCAACTTCGACAAAACGTAAGCAACCTATGCCGAAGGTCAAGCCTCAAAGACAAACCTCCAGGAACAAAAATCCTGATACCTATGCCAATGAAGTGAGTACTTCCCTGTATACTCAAGGGACTAAACATTTGAAGAATCGGAACCATGTTCCGAATATTGTTAAAGAACATATTCCTCGAACCTTTCCTCGTTCTGGCATGGTTTCTGATCTCCGAGAACATCTCAGACAAAAACGGGATAATGCCTCAACTCCTCCAGTTCAAGCATCTGATCATTACTGTAATCATAAAGTCATCATCCAATGCTGTTGTCAAAAGACAAAACGATCTGTCTTCGATCGTTTAACTTTTGCTAAATCTGAACCTATGTCAGAAGAAGATGAAGTTTTGTATGCTTCTGTTAACATGACTTCCCGAGACACTGGGGGTAAAAGATGCTCTAAGCATGGTAGACTCCGCAAGCCAAGCCAACGGTATTTGGAATTACTTCGAGAATCTTCAGAAGGAGTATTTCAACATACCCGTTCCCGAAGCCGAGATACAATCGGTCAAAGGAATCTCCCTCAAAATCCTTCAAGTCATCTCCCTGTTTCTCAGTCAGGAGATGATTTATTTTTGATTATGATGCATACAGTGAAAGTTCTGAACAAACAGTATCTTCCACTGTGCCAAGAGAAGTGACGGCTTATGTTGTCACCGATGATCCAGATGCTTCAACCTCCGCAAATCAAGAACAGCGAATTGCTGCATTGAAGATAAGCTAAAGACCATGGCTGAAATGGTCGCTAGTATGTATTCTATCATTGTAGCACAGCATGTTACACCACCAACAGCACCTATTACTAGTCCAGAGATCATAGCGTCTTCAATACCTGTCAATACTGGGCTGGGGGTAGTGCCTCCCCAAATGCCTCCTGTACAAGTGCAAGTACAAACGACGCCTAGCCATTCAGGAGCTGGGGGTAGTACTTACAACGCTGTTCCTCCTCCTACCACTACAATTCAACCTGCTCCTTCTTCTTCATCAGAAGACGCCAATGAAGTTGTCAAACTCTTACGAACCCAGTTTGAAGCATTTAAAGAGAAAGACAATCTACAAAGGTTGGGGATTAAACAGCCCTATCCGGTTGAATGGAAGGACGTCCCGTTTCCCCCAAAGTACAAAATCCCTACAATCTCTCTGTTCGATGGCAGTACTTCCCCGAGTCAATTCATCAATCATTTTGAGGTAATAACTGTTCAACTTCAGCCAAATGACGCTCTTCTTACCAGAGTGTTCGTCGGTTGTTTAGCCGGCGTAGCATACGACTGGTATAGAAGTTTGCCCGATGGTTGCATTACTTCTTTTTCAGGTCTCAAACAAATCTTTCTGGAACGGTTCTATGAAGGATTTAATGATATGACGATGTCAGCTCTCAACAAAATCAAACAAAAACATAATGAAACTGCTGAGAGCTTTATTGAACGGTTCCGCCGTGAAGCTTTGAAAATGCCTCCAGGGACTCCAGCTGCTGTCACTATTGATACTTGTAAGGCAAATCTTTTACCTATTATCAGTATGTGGACGGGATCTACCCAATTCCAAGATTGGCCCTCATTCATCGTCAACGCCAAAGCCGCTGAAGTAAGTGCCGACAAGTTTAAACAATTGGGGGTACAAATGTCTAATCCTGATCGCGATGAGCATCAGAATTCAGGTGGTGGCAATCGCCAGAACAATCGCAAAGCGAAAGAGACTTTAAACATTAACTTGAACAAAAATAAAGAATCTTTGGCTGTCAATGTGGCCCCACCTACATCTACTCCTACTCCTTCTGCACCTCCACCGAGGGAACCTCGTCCGAAGGTAGAATATTCTTTTGATGAAAATGACACTGCAAGTATTTTTGAGTGTTTACTCAAAAGTAACAAAATTCAACTCCCTGATCCAAAGAAACCTGATGAAGTCAATAAGACTGATCATCCCAAGTATTGTGTCTATCACCGATTCATTGGACATCCTACTCGAGCATGCTATGTGCTCAAAGGTAAGATTCAAGAGCTTGTCAATGCAGGTGTAGTCACTTTGGAACAAGATGAGAAGACTGTTACGGCAAATATGGTTTCAGTTCAATTTGGAGATTTCCCTCCGCAGAGGGTACAGCATGGTGTTATTCCGATTCCTAAAGCAACCCTTGAGATTGAGAATCTCCCGTTTCCATCCAATGAAGGTCTTGTTCCCTTGTCTCTTGACAATGGTGAAATTATGTGGATTCATCCTGATCTTGCTCCAGAATTTGAGATATCTTCCAAGAAGAAAACTCGTTCTAAAGGCAAAACCAAAATCTGCAACATGGTATCTTTTGATCCTATTATTGATGAAAAGATTCTGTTAGGCACCAGATTAGGAAAAGCTTATTTGAAAGATCATTCTGAAGGTCAAATGGATCTTGCTTCTTCTTCCGAACCTACTCCGGCACAACCTGCATCTGCTGAAGAGGTCCCTTCTACATCTTCACCAGTTGTAGTATCAATTCCTCCTAAGCCAACAACGGTTGACAAAGGCAAACAACAAGTTCGATTTGACAAACCTCTAAAGAAGTCATCTCCTACTGGGCTTGAGAAGCCTTACAATTTTGATATATTGGCTCAATTAGCCAATACACCAGCCAGGTTGTCAATCTTTGAACTCTTGCGTCTTTCCAAAGAGACACGAGAAACTCTAAGTGAAGCTCTGATGCAGGCTGAAACTTGCTTAACTCTTCTCAAGAAGCCAGAATCAGAATCGGTCTCTTGTCATCACAGTCATAGCGTCTTGGAACTGATCCCAAATATTACCTTCACTCAGGATGATATGCTAATGGAAGATAATAGACATGATCGTCCTCTTTATTATACAGGATATGTAGATTCAATGAAGGTTGATCGCATCCTGATAGATCCAGGGTCTGCACTTAGTATTATGCCAAAGACAATGCTAGATGCATTGAAGATACCAGTACATAGTCTTTCAACCACGATCACTACTATTCTGGGATTTAATCAAGGAAAGAGTGAACCTTTGGGCAAGATTCGTCTAAAACTCCAAATAGGCAATCTTCGCACAAAGGTGACCTTTTATATCATTGACAATCATGGTTGTTCTTATAATGCTCTCTTGGGAAGGCTATTCCTCCATGAACACAATGTTGTTCCAACAACTCTTCATCAATGTTTTAAATACGTTGATGATAAAGGACAAGTTCATAAGGAAGTTGCGGACCTTTATCCTTTCAAGGGTATTGAAGCTTATTGCAACGATGCTCGTATGTACAAGGATGAATTTATGAAGGTAGTATTGGCTATGGATACTAAAGAAGATCAAAAAGCAGTACCTCAAGACACTCTTATCATACCTGTTAAGGGGCGAGTCTCTCATCCTCAATCTTCCAAGCCACTGGTTATTCACTTACCAGTTCAAAAGAAATCAGTTGATGCTGATGAAAATCAAAGGGAGCTCACCTCTTCTGAGCCACTTGTTATCGACTTACGTCGCAACAAAGACAAAAAGCAGCTCATTCCTTCTGAGCCACTTGTTGTTGATCTAAATCGCAACAAGGAAAAAAGGGAGCTCACCTCTTCTGAGCCACTTGTTATTGACCTCCGTCGTAACAAGCCTTCTCCACGTTCTTCTTCTCCCCCTTTTGTAATCAATTTGACCAAATCTGCTAAGGTTAAAGGTCCTGTTGTAAATACTGATGTACAAATCAATGAAAAAGCATCTACTTTCCAGTATACTGATGTTATTTATTATACTAAAAGTTATTTGGATATGTTAGATAGCTTCCAATCAATTATACTGGGAGTCGTACAATCTCTTCCGACAGAAGTCTCGCTTGAAGATCCAGATGATTCTTACCGTATTCATCCTTCTTTAAAGAAAGGTGAAAGTTCAGCTTTTTTATATAAAAAACCAGAAACAAAGATTAACTATACGGATGATAGCAAAATTAACGATACGGGACGTCTCCAGTTCCATCGTTATAGTCAACAATCAAAAGACATCCTCCGAAAGATGGGTTACGACTTTAAGAGCGGCCTTAACTACGGTAAAGGTAGACGAACTCCCATTCGTACAACAGTTCCAAACGGAAAATCACAAATGTACTATGACAGGACCAAGAAAGGTCTCGGATATACTTTTCCTCCACTGTTATCCCCAGCAGCTTCTGAATCAGATAGTGAAGAACGTTCTAACTCTTCTGATTCCAGATCATGGGATTCCGATACCAGCATCGGTGAAGTCCATCGTATAATTGTATCTTCTAACATGGTTTCTGTCGAACTACCAGAAGACTGTGATAAAGATGTTGAAGAAAGTCCAGAAACAGATCCTTGGGCTCAACATATGGATAACCAATGGGTACTTCGATTTGAACAACGTGAACCCCCTACTGAAGATCAACTACTTCAAATTGATGTAGGAGAAAGAGATTCACCTCGGCCAATTTTTATTAGCAAGAATCTTCCAGAAGCAGACAAACAAGAGTTGATTCTTCTTATTAAAGAATATATCGACGTCTTTACCTGGAGTTATGAAGACATGCCAGGTTTAGATCCTAAGATTGCGACTCACAAACTGAACATTCTTCCTAATGCTAAACCAGTCAAACAGCAACAAAGGCGATTTAAGCCTGAAATGATGGATGCAATTGATGATGAAGTCAAGAAGCTCATCGCTTGTGGCTTTATTCGAGAAGAGCAGCATCCTGATTGGGTAGCCAATGTCGTCCCAGTTCTGAAGAAAACTGGAAAAGTTCGAGTCTGCATCGACTTCCGAGATCTCAATGAAGCATGTCCAAAAGATGAATTTCCTCTTCCTATCACAGATGTCATGATTGACAATACTTGTGGGTTCGAAAGGATATCTTTTATGGATGGATTTTCCGGGTATAATCAGATCAAAATGCATCCTGAAGATGAAAGCATACATCTTTCCGCACTCCTCGTGGTGTTTATTGTTATACAGTGATGCCATTTGGTCTTAAAAATGCTGGTGCAACTTACCAACGTGCTATGAGTACTATTTTCAAAGATCATCTTCGTAAAACAGTCGAATGTTACGTGGACGATATTGCTGTTAAAAGTCGTCTAAAAGAAGATCACCTCCAAGATTTGAGAACAATATTTAATCTCATGCGTCAACATCAGCTCAAGATGAATCCCACCAAGTCATTCTTAGGTGTCTCTAGTGGCAAGTTTCTCGGCTTCGTCATTACCTCTAAGGGTATACACGTGGATCCCGAGAAGATCAAAGCCATCCAAGAGATGCGTCCTCCACGCAACCTAAAAGAGCTACGAGGATTCCAAGGTCGACTTGCGTACATCAGGCGATTCATTTCGAACTTGTCTGGACGCTGCAGACCATTCACTCAATTAATTAAGAAGGGTGTATCTTTTGTTTGGACTGAAGAATGTCAACGAGCATTCGACAATATCAAACAATATCTTATGAACCCACCAGTTTTGGTGCCACCTATCTCTGGCATTCCATTCTTGATGTATGTCCGTGCTATGGACCATTCATTGGGTGCCTTACTTGCCCAAAAGAACAAAGAAGGCCATGAACAAGCTATATACTATCTTAGCCGAACTATGATTGGTGCTGAACACCGTTATAGTCCTGTCGAGAAAGAATGCTTGGCTCTCATGTTTGCTGTGCAAAAGACGAGACATTATATCATTGGTCAAACTATTCATGTTATATCTCGAGTTAACCCTCTCCGGGTACTCATGAAGAAACCAAGTACACTTAATTCTCGGTTGGCTACATGGGCAATCCTGCTAGCTCAATATGACATGGTGTATGTTCCACAAAAGTCTGTCAAAGGTCAAGCGCTGGCGGACTTCTTAGCGGCTCATCCTGTGCCTGAAACATCTAAACTCTATGACGAAATTCCTGACGAGACGTTAGAAGTCAACATGATCTCCGAAGAGTTTCCAACCTGGCGTTTATTCTTTGATGGTGCATCAAGAATTGGACCAAATAGTGTTATAGTGGCAGGTGTTGGAGTTGTCCTCGTTTCTCCAGACGGATTAACTATCCAAAGAGCCTACTCTTTAGATGAACCTTGCTCTAACAATGTGGCAGAGTACAATGCCTTACTTGTCGGCCTTTAGTTAGCTAAACAACTGAATGTTGAATATCTAGAAGTCTATGGTGACTCTAAATTGGTTGTAAATCAGGTTAGAGGAACCTATGAAGTCCGTCATCAAGACCTAGTACCTTATCATGAGGCGGCAATCAATATAGCTACATCATTCAAAGCCTTCTTCATTGACTATGTTTGACGAGCTTGCAATACTGAAGCCGATGCTTTGGCCAATCTTGCAGCTGTCTTAGCCATCCCTATCAAAAGACAGCAGGTCGTGGTTATCTCCAACCGAGAACTGTTCTGCATTGAAAACAATCGTAATATTGAATTCAGTAATTTTGCAGAAGTCGATGTTATTAATGAAGATTGGAGAACTCCTTTCATTGACTTTGTGGGTCATGACATACTCCCCGAAGATCCTAAGGAGGCTACAAGCGTTCGTCGACGATCTCTCCGATTCTATTACAATCAAACTACCAAGACCCTCTATCGGCGAACTTATGATGGTCTTCTTCTACGCTGTTTAGCTGGTGATGAAGCCAAACAAGTGTTACGTGAAGCTCATGATGGCGTTTGTGGAGCACATCAACCTGGTCCTAAATTACAGGATCGTATTAGACGTATGGGTTATTATTGGCCCTCTATGGTATCAGATGCCATTGAATATGGAAGAAAATGTCGTGCTTGTCAAATCCATGCAGACTTCATTCATCAACCCTCGGAATTCTTACACCCGACTGCTGCTTCATGGCCTTTTGAAGCTTGGGGTATGGACATCATAGGTCCTATTAATCCTCCTTCTTCTAGAGGACATCGGTTCATATTGGCGATAACCGATTACTTCTCCAAGTGGGCCGAAGCTATACCTCTGGCTGAAGTCAAGACTAGCAGTGTCATCAATTTCGTTAAATACCATGTCATCTATAGATTTGGTGTACCTCGCAGAATCATTCATGACAATGGACCTCAATTTATTAGTCAGAAGTTTACTAGATTCTGTGATGATCATCGGATTAACAATGTTGCTTCGACGGCGTACAATCCTGCCGCTAATGGTTTAGCTGAAGCCTTTAACAAAACCATTATTAAGCTCCTTAAAAAGTTTGTATCCACTAACAAACGAAATTGGAGCGAGAAACTTGGCGAATGTCTTTGGGCCTATCGAACTACAGTCCGTAATCCCACAGGCTTTACACCTTTCTCTTTAGTGTATGGCTGTGAAGCTGTCCTTCCTTTGGAGTTACAAATTCCTTCTTTAAGGATCGCTATTGCCAATGAGCTTACCACAGAAAATAATGACCTTCTTTGACTCCAAGAGTTGGAAGCATTGGATGAAAAGCGGTTAATGGCTCAACAGCATATTGAGTTATACCAAGCCCGCATCTCAAAGACATTTAATCGTAAAGTGAAGGTCAGGGCCTTTCAGCAAGGAGAACTTGTTCTAACGGTCAGACGTCCTATGACTATGACTCATATGAGCAAAGGGAAATTCGATGCAAAATGGGAAGGTCCCTATGTTGTGAGCAAAGTCTTCTCAAATGGTGCTTATCAACTTTCAGAACTTGATGGTCGAGTTGCTATGATGCCTATCAATGGCAAATTCTTAAAGAAGTATTATGTATAAATGTAAATATTTGTAAATTATCAATCAAGATCAAGTTCATAAATAAAATGCAAATTTTATTTCATCATATGATAGTACATAATATTAAAGGTCACTATCATCTTTCTTTATATTTGGACGAGGGCCACTGCCGTCTTTCTTAAAAATACGGTCAGCAAAAGAGTCGAGAACTTCCTTGCTGGATCCCACAAGAAACTTGCAGGCAGCCATCCTCATGGCTTCTTCTTCTTTAGTCCTTCCAGGTTCAAGCAGGAAGTCCAGAATGTCTCGTGATGGCTGAGGTGTAGACGAACCTTCGCCCGCTTTTACCTCCTTCGGCTGGATTGGACCGGCAGGGCGTTCTTCAGTGCCCTTCTCAACCTTCGAGGCGATTTCGGCCTTCTTAGATGCTTCTCCGGACGACATTTTTATGTTGAAGAGTAGAAGTGTTTATTCCTGTCAGATTTCTGCTATATTTATATAGACAGAAGTTCCTCAAATAATGAAACGACGGTTCATCCGTTCATTTATTACATTCATCCGACGGTTCATCCGTTCATTAACTTCCGACGGTTCATCCGTTCATTTATTACATTCATCTGACGGTTCATCCGTTCATTAACTTCCGACGGTTCATCCGTTCATCTATTTGTGACGGTTAACCCGTTCATTTATTATCATTTGACGGTTAATTCGTTCATTTCAACATCATTTGACGATTTACTCGTTCTTTCATTGTTATCTGACGTTATTCCCGTTCACTCATTTTTTCATATACATTGACGATTCATCATCGTTCATCTTCTACATCAGCAACTTGTCATTTTCGATTAAGTTGTCAATAAATATCTATCTATTATTTATATCTGAATAAGATATGCAATAAATAATGGAGCCGCAACAAAATATTTTTTATTTAATCAGAATATAAGACAGTACAAAAAATGCTTCAACAGCAACAAAAAATAAAGATACAAAAGAGTTTCAATCAGGAAGGAGGAACAATCAAATTGTTGATCTGTTGCTTCAAGGTCTGCAACTCTTCTTCATGATTAGTTGTTACTCTCATTCTTGCTTCTTCCATCCCTTTTTCTTCATCAAAAACAGGCATATCTATGGTCCTGCAGGTAATTTCAGCACTATGAGTCTCTTCATACTCATTCTTCTCTTGAATTAGGGCATTGAGTTGTTCAATCATAAGTCGTTGATTGGCAGTTTCTTCTTCAAATTCCTTCTGAAGGCGAATGATTTCCGCTTTCAATCCAGTAAGCCTCTGTCCTTTGTTCTCAGCTGCCAAAGTAACTGATTCTATCTTTGAGTTGAATTCAGCGGACTTTGCAGAATGAGCTTCTAAAAGGTTCTGAAGGTTTATCCTTTCAATATCAGCTTCTTGGGCTAATCGCTCATATTCGGCTTGCACCAGAGAATTTATATTCTTCTTCTTGAGCTCTTTATATTTCTTGATGGATACTTCCAACTTATCCAATATATGTTCAAGAAGAATGGCTTGAGCCTTATCTCCTTGATCCCTTATGGCTCTTATTAAAAAAGAAGTTGGCTTCCTAACCATAATAAAGTCAGCTCCTTCCTTCTCTATCATCTTATGGGCAAGAGATCCCAACGATTCAAAAAAGTACTTGGTAAATGATTGTACAACTTGCTGATTGATGGCTATAGTTCCAGGAGTCGAAGCTACCCCTGTTGAGGATGGGGTAGTCGGTTGCTCAATCCTTTGCTGCTGAATGATAGGCTCTTTAAACAAAGGAGCCAGAGTGGAACTAGCTGCTCCTCCTGTTTGTTCTTATGCAAAAAGTAAAATTATTATTTTACTAATTTGCCAATAAACAAAAAGATCAAATTAAAAAGCAGTCCTACCTTGATTGGATTTAACAACAACTGCATTTCCTGCTGGAATAGACCCCCGTTGAACGGAAGTAGCTTCAATTGCGACAGCTTGGCTGCTGCCCGCTTCAGAGCCGCAAGATAAGTGATGGCTACTACTAACAACTACCGTTGGAATAGGCACCATAGCCAGGTCCATCGGAGGTGTTGGTAGAGTATCAAGACCTGCAAGAACTACAAATGAAGATATTAGATATCAATCTATTTTAAAAGAAAGAAGATTGTTAAATCTTATTTTATACCTTGGGGTTCGGTGGCGGGATTCTCTTGCTGAACATCTTCACCAGCCACTTCTTCAGGAGATATTTCTATCTCGACGTCTTCATCAGGGTTAACAACCTTTTCTACGGACGCCTCTACTTCAATATCCTTTTTAGGATCCGAAGCATCGTCGGCGGTATCAAGAGATATGTGTTCTTCGTTGTCCCCTTCAGAATTCTGTATATACTTATCAACATTTCCAGACGAAGAGCTTTCTTCATCCTTATCTTCTTCTTCTTCTTGGGCTGCATTCCCACTGTCAGTTGCGGTTAGATCCTCCTGCAGGCTATAACAATCTTCTAAAGCTTCGATCATTTCACGCTCTTCTTCTTCACGAAGAGTCTTTGGAGTAGGAGGAAGCTGAGTCGTCTCCGCGACAGGAGAAAGGGGTCGTGTAATATTTAGCTCCTCTTCAATGATGTTTTCTCTGAGTATTTCAACTTCAGTTCTGGGGTCAAGATCTCCCCTTTGTTCAGTCTCTTCAAGGATTTTACTCCCTGTTTCAGAAACAGGGGTGGGAGATGGCATTATAAATCCTGCTGCAGCATCTACTGAAGTCAGGAGTTGTTTGGAAGAAGAGGCTTCTAAAATTCTTCTGGTGACCAACTTCTTCTTCTTTCTGTGTAGAGGTCTGTCGGGACTCTCTATATTTATTGGTGCTGTTTGCTTCTGTACAGAAGTTGGTGTAGTAGCAACTTCCTGATTTGTCTCGGCTAGCTGCCGAGATTGGGATCTTGTAGTCACTTTATCAAAAGAATGCTCCAAGACCAATTTCTTCTTTGATGCAGGAGCAGGAGGCTCCTCTCTTCTTCTTTTCTTGGCAGGAGACTTTCCCACTCTCAGAGAGATACGCATTGCTGCGTTTACTTCTTGTTGGAACATCATTTCTCTTGAAGTTTCTAGGGGTTCATCCGCCGGCTCGTTTGCCTCATCATTGGCAGGGATTGATAAAGCTATCCTCCCTTTCCTCAATCTTATCGCAGAAGCAAAACTATCGGCGAGATTAAAGTTCTCGGCAAAAGTATTTGCAGATGTGTAAAATACCGAGTATGTAAAGAGCATCCGAGGCCCTTGAGGAGTGCTCTTTGGTGGCATCGAGAAGGTAGCCTTTGTGTCACGGGCATTGTAGTAGGCCCAAGCTCAGGCCCCGTCAATCAAGAAACCCTTGCCCTGAAGGCAGGTGATTGCGTTCCCTACGTGGAACTGATCATACCCAAATTGTCTAGCAAAACGGCTAGGGAGGTATGGTTCTAAAAAGCATTCTTCTTCAAAGCGGTATACTAAATGAGATGGTCGAATTGTCTTCAACCATTCAAAGGCCACACGGTTTAAGGGCTGCAGCTTTGAATCTACCATGTTGGGTGGCATCTGATCATGACCAGCCGGGAGAGGGGCGCAACAGAAGTTCCATCCTCTGTTCAAATTTAAAACAAATCTACACTCACTCAGAGAGGTGTACTTCCATTTACCCTGAGAATATCTGCGCAAGAAGCTGCCATCTACTGGTCCCATACCAGGGTCCATTAAAGTTGGATAGTGGAGGAGTAACCATCCAAAGAGATAAGTGTACGGCAGTTCGAGACGGGGGAATTCTTTCTCTCCCTTTGCCTTCAGCATCGAGTCAACATACAAGCGAAGACTCGCATTCAATCTGCAGGTCATTGCCGATAACAAGTCAACCTTATAACCGAAGACTAGCTTAACAGCTGCAAACAAGACGCCACGGTGAAAACGGTCCACTGCACTAGATCCCGGGACCACGAATCGTCTGAGCCAGTGTGTCAGAAACCCTGCTAACTGGGCTTCTTTCAACATGGGTCTGTAACCCATTCTCAGAAAACTCTCCAAAATGTCACCTTTCTTTAAAGGTGGACATTGATGATCATCCTTCATTTTCTTATCATAATGTTTACTTTCTTCCATCATCTTCATGACTTCTGTGCTATTTAAGGGTTTGAAAAAATTAGGGTAACACTTGTCGTTCTCCTTAGTTTTCTTTTTCTCTAAATGGTTGAAAAACAAGTATGGAAGCCACTTCGAGGAATAGCAAGTGTTGGCCGTAGCACTTTTATAGTACAAAGAGCAAATCTTGTAATGGCATAGCAGTTCCTCAAACACTGCTACCATTTCAGCATTTTCTTTTCTGAGTTTCTCTAACTCATCATTTGTGGGAACAAACTCCTCATACGGAGCATCCGCCATAGGCAAGTATGAGATGTACTTCATCTCGTGGAGTGCAAACCCCATCTCTCCACCCGGGGTCATGAAGGTTCCTGTTCTGTAATTGTATCGCTCAGCCAAGGCCAAAAACATATGAGGGTTAGGAGCAAACCCGTATACAGTGGCATGCACTGCTTGAAATAGGTTAATTTGTTGAAGTTTGTCTTGGAAGGTTGTTAGAACCCAATTTGCAATGCAATTCCATCGTTTGTAATCTGGATTCACTAATCCAGTCATTCTGATATCCTGTTCAGGGTATCTTCCTTCTTCCTTCGCAAATTCATTTGCGAATATAGGGGTTCTGACGGGCATCAGCATAGAGGAGTTTTCCGGTAGAATGCAGCTGGGTCTCAAACCTCTCAACATAACACTGTATCTGTCAGAAGAGCTGTAAAACATATCTTTCCCGTTAACCTTCTTAACAAAGATCTTCCCTGCACGAGCATCCTGGAGAAGGGTGATGTTCCAATCCATTTTCCTTGGGTAGCTCGCATGAGCGTACCGTGACAAAGGAAGGCATCGAGCAATGTCAGGAATGAAGAATGATATGTCTTCCCGGTGGACTATCATCTCCTCCATCCTTGGCCTAGGGTGGGAGACTTTTTCAAAGGCGTCACCAAACAAGAATAAGGGTTTCTTGTGGATAACAGCATCTGCTGATTCCAGAGGCTGTCCATTCATCAGACACATTAAAGTTTCATTGTCCTGAGAAATCAATATTGCCTGACGAGAAGTCGGCAGATCGTACTGAGGATAATGGACGTGAGACAAATCTTCTTTATATTCAGATTCAGACAAAGTTCCCACAAAATGTTCATAGTTTGGATCTTCATTGGTTTCAACTACATCAAAAACAGATGAAGATCAGTACAAGTCAAAAACTATATTTTTTAGACAAGCAAAACAGAAGAGTACATAATCCTCAGATTGCGCTAACATGGATTGCGCAACATTAGTTTGCGCATCATAAAAGGATGCGCAAACCAATCGATTGCTCTGACATTTAGCGCAAATCAATCTATTGCGCTGACTTTCTGTCAGCACAATTTGATAGATTGCGCAGGATTACAGTCTTCATAAAAATGAAGACTGACTGTTTATGCAACCAAAAAAAAACCCTAAAAAGGGGGTGGCGCAATTTGAACTCATCTCTAAAAAGAAATGAGTTTCGAAGATCATCGAAAGTCAAAAACACCCTAAAAAGGGGTTTTCGATCGGTTTTACTACCTATCAGAGCAGGGTGCGCAGACTCATGTCGAGATGCCCGCCGAGCAACTCTGTCAGAAGATTCGGCTGGAGCTTTTCCCTTCGCAGCGGCGGCGGCGGTAAAATTAGATCGTCGGGGCGCCATGGAAGTCGTCGGAGAAAGAAGACAGAAAGGGTTCGGGGATTTTTCTCTCAAAAGCACGAAGGAGGCAAAGTAAAAAAAATAAAATGAAGAAGTGGGCTATTTATAGCCTTTGAAATACGAAACGGCTGCCTTGGATTGCACCTAAAAATTTGGGGGCACTTCACTTTGCGCAGACAGCTCATCATCATGCGCAACTTGATTCAAAATTCAAAAATTCAAAGTATTTCGAAACTTTGAATCAAATCAACTTTTGAAAACTTTGAAGGGGGTCTTGTAGGTCCTAAAAAAATCAAGTTGCATCAATCAACAAAGTCAAAAAATCAAAAAACCCATCATTTGGATGAATTGCACAGACAATAGATTGCGCAGCAATCCGATTGCGCATACTACTTTGCGCACACTTCCAACTGCACAGACTGACGTGGCAGAAGTCATCATTACCAAAATCAAATCAAATCTTTTCTGACAACTGACAGCATGAATAACAAGGAATCTGTTCGTTTCCTGCGCCGCACAGTGCTCGAGGGCGGCTGACAGCTGGCAGCGCAAACCAATCCTGCGCAGTTTGAGTCTGCGCAAACCATGTATGCGCAATTCAACTCTGCGCACTCCATCAATATAATTGTTAAGTTATACGTGGCATTCATGCCATCGATTGCTCATTACGTGGCAACTGTTTATGCACGATCATGCGCATTACTATCAAATGATGCCATGTATCCATGATAGTTGGCCCACGATCCAGTAACTGTCTGCGCAAATCAATGTTGCGCAAACCAATGCTGCACAAATCATCCTGCACAGTCCAAAAATAACTGAAAGTTAGTTATTTTCAGAACTCTATAAATAGAGTTTCAAGTCTTCAGTTTAAGAGGATCAAGATCAGAGATCAGAAATCAGAGAGTTCAGGAGTTCTTGCCAAAGTGCTGCTGCATTCTTCCGAGACTTTTGTCTTCAACTTCAGAGGCTTTTGCCTTCAGTTTCCAGAGTTGTTTTCAACTTCAAAGGCTTCGTCTTCACAGTTCACATCGTCCAAGGGATAAAGCAATCGTCATCAAGATTGGACTCCTATAGTTATAATTTTCCCAGAATTCTTGTAATCTTTATTACAGTTTGTATCAATAAAGTTCTATACTTTTGTTTTTGCAAACAGGGAAGGCCTCCGCTTGAGCCGCATGAGACTATTTCGGCCTGAGCCGCATAGGACGGCTTCATTCTGAACCGCATGGGAAGTCTTTGCTCGAGCCGTATACGAACGCCCACGTGGCAAGGCCACGTGGCATTTTTATGGATCTCGGGGGATTGTGTCAGAGATCTCTTTCTCTTCCCTAGGGGTCTGTCATTATGACAGAGTCATAATTGCCTCTCTTGTGTCAGGGCTGTCACTTTTTCTTTTAGATTTGTCAGCCGTCAAAGTAATTAATGTAGCATAGGGCGGGGGGAACACTGTTATGCCACGTGTCTTCTGAGCCGAATGGGATGTCTCGGGCCGCATAGTCCCTTATGCCGCATGACTCTCTGAGCCGCATGGGCTTTCTGAGCCGCATGAGATTTCCTAGCCGCATGGATCATTTTCCATGCTTCTACAAGACCCCCTTTAAAGTTTTCAATTTGCAAAATTGAAATACTTTGAATAAGAAGCATGGCTGTATGTTCTTTTTGGCCGCATAGATGTCTTGGCCGCATAGATTTGTTCAGCCGCAGAGATGTTAACCGCAGAGACTTTCAAGCCGCATAGCTTCTTGCCACGTGTACGGGTCTTTAATTGCCTCAAATTCATTTCAGCACCGTTTTGTAGGGAAAATCCCAAGGGTCGGCTTATTAAATCTTTAGGATTTTATGCCCTGGGTGAATCTTGGAGACAAAATTCGAGGAGTCGGTTTCGCTTTTTATGAGGCGGTTATTGGCCCACGTGTCCTCCTTCTCTCGTCCTCCTATAAATAGGAGGAGTTTGAAGAGAGAAAGGGCTTCTTTACTTTCTTTCTTTTTTCTCAAATCTTCCCTATCTCGATTGTACTTCTCCTCTTCGATAACTAATGGCTCCCAAGAAGACCGTGACAGCAAAGGGCAAGAAGGCAGCCTCTACTTCCGTATCGACTGCAGCTGCTCCTCCGCCGGTCGTCGTACCCGATGTTCATCCTGACGTTCACCCCCCCATTACTGGTAAGGATACTGTATGAGTTAAAGAACCCTAACTGCCATGGCTACGTCGCATATTTTATGCACCTGTCTTTGCAAGTCGCATGCTCGTCCTACGGCTGAGTTGCGAGCCGCATAAGAGAACTACAGTGTCCGCATATGCGCTTCGTCGACAAAGCCGCATAAGCGACACTAAACTGCATGGACTTTTATTGCACGGGGCCGCATAAATGCTCTTCTGAGTTTGAGCCGCATAAGGATTTGTTAAGTTGAAGCCGCATAAGGTTTTGGAGCCGCATAAGACATCATGGAGCCGTATGGATGTTTTCCTGAGCCGCATGAGACTTGGAAGCACCCAATCAGTTCTCTTTATCCATCCGTTTAACTTATCTTTCTCTGTCTTTTCTTCAGTGAATCTGCTGGTTAACGCTGCTGGAGAACTCTTGGTGGGTAGCGCCCAAGCTGCTCTCGGCTATAGGTACGACCATATTGTTCAGCATATGACGGACCAGTTTCCGAGCGATGAGCCTCCGACTAGACTGAATGCCATCAAGCACCAGTCTTTCCATTTCCTTAATGCTATAATGAACTCCGGGAAATTCGAAGGAAAATATTTGAAGCCTACGTTCTTCTTTGGAGACGCCTTGACCGAGGAGAACAGTCATGTTCTGGAGGTGTCAGAGAACTGGAGTTTTATCTCTAACGAGATGGCGATCCGTATCCCCCAAATGGAGCGACACTTCCCGTTATCTTGGTTCAATATGCTTCCACTCGACCGGAAGATGGGAGAGACTTTAACTCCTACCCGAGGTAGGATGTTTGTTGGAGACATCCATTATAATAATAGCATGAAGTCAGTGACTGCAGGCATAGTGCACACCAGCTGTTCTATAACGGGATTGGTCCCAGGTACTTTCCTGAACGTGCCGGGCCCCAATTTCACACTTTCTACCGCCGACACTTTTATAAATCAACTTGTTCGGAAGGGCTCCTACCCCATCGGCCGGTTGACGCTCCCTAGTTGACACATCCTGTTCCCTCGTGGACCAATCTGCCTACATGGATCTTACAAAAGTACGAGGCCTTTTTGTGTGAGATTGGTCTTTACAATGCCATTCGGGGTACCAGCCATGGCTTGCCCATAAACAAGAAGTTATTCATGTCTCTGCTGGAGATGTATAATTGCCGTACGGGAACCTTCTATACACCAATAGGGGAAATGGGGCTTGTGCTCCAGGAAATGCACCCGGTCTCCAAGCTTTCTTGGGGGACGAAGCTTTTGAGGCGTATACTCCTACGAATGAGAAGTTCGAAGATTTGGAAAGACAGTATCCAGGCTTCGTGCCCCTTTATCAAGAGATATTATGCCACTACAGCACATGTCATCAGACGGCCAGAAAAGATAACAATTCGGAAGGGAATGCTCCCCATACCAAGGACTGGGTGCACTATCTCTTCCCAACAGATGCCTCAGGACGAATTACTTCCCGTCGCCCTCGATCCCGGGAGGCGGTGAAAGACTTGGTATCGTCGGCTAAGAGGGTGGCCACCACCAATGACAGATGTGGGAGTAAAACCGACTCTTTCGGTTATTTCTACCATGATACCAAAGAGTTGTCAGAAAAAGAGCTCCTGGCAGGATTTTTAATGGTATGGCTGCGAAACTGTGTAGTCTCTGGAGGAGCTGGTTCTATCGAGAGAATCAGTCGTAAATTCATCCTTCCGGCTGTAAAGTTAGTTTTGTGAATCAGACTAGCTCTCCTCCCGGCCATGGTGTGCAGCATACACCGTGGCCTTCGTACCTTCACATCCAAGGTCAATGCTCGTGACATGACCAAGGATTTTGAATAAACTGAGTTGCCCTATCACTATTTGATGGGGTGGCTGTTGATACATTATCCGTCTTTGATGAGACCGGGCTCTGAAGACGGTGTGACTGATGATGACGCATTTATCTTCTGCTATCGTGACGAGCCTTGGGAGTGTGAGACCATACGGGCCTGCCGGATGGCATTGGCGAGGGCTGATATGTATCATATTTTTGTATCCGTCCCTCGCTTTACCGCTAAGGACATAGAGGCTGTACATCTTGGCAGTATTGTGCCCCCTTAACTTCTGGATGGCCAGATGCTCCTATGGCTGCGTAACATCTGCCCTGCACATCTGGTGTATCGTAACCGCAATACTATTTTTTTGGAGCCTTATCTGCTTAGCAGGTTTGCCCGTCAGTTTAGATACAGCCAGCTTTGTTTAGACAATCCCAGCTCCTGTCTGGGCTTTGAAGGCAGCCTTCTTGATGGTATCAGGGCTTGGCAATACTATGATACATTCCAAACCCGTACTATTTTCTCAGTCCCTACCATTAAGGCGTCAGTGGAGATCTTGTACATGGCAGCCTTATACCATGTCATGGCGAACAAACCTCCGGTCGGTTTTAACCCGGGTGCCAGTTTCATTGTTGGTACCGGCCTGGAGGAAGGGTCTCAAGGGGCCAAGAAGAGAAAGACTAGAGCCGAAGTGCCAGATTGGATTCTGTGGCTGAGGATGATGAGGGCAACGAGCATGATGGAGATGACTCTACCCTCCCGACGACAGACGTAGATGAGATGTTGGAGGATCAGCCACCCGTTGCGCTTGGCCCTGCTCCAAAGCGTAGCAAGCAAGTTTTTCCTGCTGGCGGTATATCTCGCTCCCGAAAGCTGGTCGCAACCAGACACCGCCAGCTAGCTATAAGAGAAAGTAGAGAAGAGGTCAATCCCGTGTCAGAGGTAACCAAACCGCTCCCGATTCTTCCTTCTTTCTTTCCTTCTAGCTTTGATTTTAATCATCTTCTTTTCCGCTTGTAGGGGTCAAGAGAAGAAGATGAGTCTCAAGATGCCAAGGTGATGACCCGGGATGGCGGGGGCTTCGGTGAGTCTGTCTCTGGGATTGCAGAATCTCCTCGAGACGATGCCGATCGAGCCGTATCCCCCTTCGAGGTGACGGGGACAGAGGACGCTGCCGAACTTAATTTAGAGATTGCGGATGAGGAGACCATGCCAGCTGTGAATGAGCCGCAGTCTCCATGCTCCACCCTTGGTAAGATAAGCCGAATCTTAACCGGTGAGGATTCCTATCTGCTCTATCATCACGTCCTTCGGGTTACGTCGATTGATTGTTATTTTGGGCATACAGGTCCTGTCTCTCCAGTGTCGAGGATGGACATTGTTGAGACAAATCCAGCCGAAGGGGCACTGGTGGAGAGGGGTGTACCCCCTCACCTTCCGACTCGTTTTGATGGGCCTTCTGGGGGCTCGAGTTTAGCGGGCCAAGCATCAGGGCAGTCGGGGCAGAGAACGATGGTCCTTGCGTCATCCTCTGCTCCGGTGGCTCCGAGAATTGACCTTTCTGCCCTACCGAGTATCCAAGCTCTCCGGGCGGCGGAAGACGAGTTAGCCGCCATTCATGCATCGTTCTGCTCAGACTCTGTTCCTCTGGTGGCAAGTTCCAGCATCACTCCTTCGATGTTGCCGTCCTCGCTTCCTCTGACGCCATCCTCTGCAGAAGTTTTGGACGATGCGTTACAGGATGTGGTTGCCAGTTTTCATCGTCATTTGAAGAGAAGAATAGAAGCTGCCGTAGAAAGAGGGACCTCCTTCACCTTAGCCCGGCAATGCGCCCAGGGTCAAGTTGATATCCTTAGGAATCTCCCTGGTGATGCAGGGATGGCCGCTTTTCTGGAGGCAAAATTGTTAGAGACTGATCGACTGGTGGCCGAGCTCCGGGTATTGCGGCAGGCTGATCTATCTGCTGTTATAAATGAGGAGCGGGGTTCCCTTATCACCGTCATAGAGAGGACTAAAGCTGCTCGGGATAAAACCAGGTCGGCCATACTGAAGGACCTCAGCGATTTATCTGATCGGTATGATCAATTGAGTCACGCGAATGAAGACGTCACAGCTCGAGAGGAGACTGCCTCTCGTGAGATTATTGACACGCGGGAGCAGATTCTCACGCTTCAGAGGAAGTTGACTTTCTTGGAGTCCGAACTTGAGGTTGCCCGTACTGACAGGGGGCTGATTGTTCGGGAGGCTGACAGGGTTAATCAAGCTTCGACTGACCTGGAAACTGCCCTGAGGAAGTTGGAAGATGACTGCCAGGCACTTATGGATTTGGACGATAGGGAGCGGTTATCCCGGAAGGCTGAGCGTCGGGCTCGACAGCGGATTGAGCGGGGGACCATCTCAGTGAGAAGCCGTCTCTTAGAATTGAGTAATACCGAAATGTAGTCGGCTTTTCTTTCTTTTGCTTTGTTCCTGTTTTCTTTTTGAGAGGGACGTGGTCCCAAAAGATGTAATGCTTTTTTCTTCTTTCAAATAAAGAGTACTTTCTATTCTACCCTTCATTTGCATTGCTTGTTGTACCTATGATATGATGGTGGTGTCTGCCCCATGCGGGGGACTTGTTTGTGGACTCGTCATCTATGGCATACCTTGGTTTTAGGTACGGATGACAAGTTTGGTTAGGATACCTGGAACAGCCATGGCAAAGTGGTCATGGGTGCTCTCGGTATCGGAAAAAAGAATGTCGTAGAGCAGCTGGGCTCCCGGGGCATAATGAGATGGTGGGCTTGTGCTAAGAAACTTAGCAGAGTGTATTTGTGGGCCTATTATCCTTGGCGTACCTTGGTTTAGGATACGGATAATAGGATAAAAGAAAACTGATATACTTGCTCAGAGGTTATGAGGACATGGCAAGCATGAGGGTTTTATCGTTGAATCTTCCTACTCAGAGGTAATGGGGACATGGCAGGAGTAAATTCATGGAGGATATTTGTGGTCAACAGAGGACGTATGTGGACCTATTATCCTTGTCGTACTCCGGTTGTGGGCACAAATAATAGGTTAAAAGGGAATCGACATACTTATTCAGAGGTAATGAGGACATGGCAAGTATGAAGGTTTCTTCTACGGAGCCTTCCCACTCAGAGGTAATGAGGACATGGCAGGAGTGGGCTCAATGAAGAGGGGGTACATAGAACGACTCAGAAGTAATGAGGACATGGAAGTTCTATGTAGGGGTGATTTGTTTTTGGCGGAAGTGAAACGACTCAGAGGTAATGAGGACATGGCCGTTTTTAGAAATTTGTGGATCGCTTACCCTTTTTGTGCACTGGAAGTGCGGGTATTGGATCATGAAGGAGGATATCTTCCAGTGAGAAAGTTCAGAGGTATGATCATACATGACTTACTATCTGAAAGAGTGACCGGGATGTAAGTTCAGAGGCACCAGCGGGTACATGACTCGATATTTGTGAAAGTGTAAGTTCAGTGGCACCAGCGGGCACATGACTCGATAATCTGGGATGTTGTGGATGTGAGTTCAGCGGCACGAGAGGGTACATGACTCGGGAGTCTAGAGAATGGTGAGTGTGGGTTCAGCGGTACCAGCGGGTACGTGACTCGAAAATCTGGAAAATTATGAGGGTGAGTTCAGCGGTACCAGCGGGCACGTGACTCGAAAATCTAGCAAATTGTGGATGTGACCTCAGCAGTACCAACGGGCACATGACTCAAAAATGTAGAGAAAGGTGAGTGTGAGTTCAGCGGTACCGGCAGGCACATGACTCAATGATCTGAAGAATGTCGTTTAGACATAGTATTTCTTCAGGAACTTGCCGTTGAAGGGCAACATGAGCAAATCCCTATTCTGTTTTCTGAGGCGGTAGGCTCCGCTTGAGAATACGGCCTCAATGATAAATGGGCCTTCCCATTTTGGCTGGAATTTGTCGACGGTTTTGTGAGTCATGACCATCGACCTCCGGACTGCCAGAACAAGATCGTCCACCTGGAATGTTCTGATTTTAACCTTCTTATTGAAGGCTCCAGAGATGCGTGCTTGGTATAGTTTAATTCGTTGCTGAGCCAAGAGGCGCTTTTCATCTAAGGCCTCCAACTCTTGTAGCCGACGACGGTAGTTATCATCTGTCGTCAATTGATAAGTGAGGGCGATGCGGAGTGAGGGTATTTGAGTCTCCAATGGGAGGACTGCCTCACTCCCGTATACCAGGGAAAATGGTGTGTTTCCAGTGGCTATTCGGACGGTAGTACGGTACGCCCATACGTATTCGCCAAGTTTCTCGTTCCAATCGCGCATGTTGGAGGATACGACCTTCTTAAGTAACTTGATGATGGTCTTATTGAATGCTTCTGCTAACCCATTCGCTGCTGGATTGTATGGAGTTGAAGCAATATTTTGGATGCGGTGCTTATTGCAGAACCGGTAGAAGGCATGGCTAGCGAACTGCGGACCATTGTCGTGGATGATCCTTCGGGGCAGTCCAAAGCGATAGATGACGTGATGCTTGAGGAAGCTGATCATGTTAGAAGTTTTGACTTCTGTAAGTGGAACAGCTTCTGCCCATTTGGAGAAGTAATCTGTGATTGCGAGTATGAAGCGATGTCCCCGGAAGGAAGGTGGAGTAATTGGACCAATGATATCCATCCTCTATCCTTCGAAGGGCCAGGATGCCACTGTCGGATGTAGAAATTCGGATGGCTGGTGAATGAAGTTCGCGTGGACTTGGCAGGCTTTGTACCTTCTTGCATAATCTATCGCATCTGCCACCATCGTGGGCCAGTAGTAGCCCATTCGGCGAAGACGGTCTTACAATTTAGGGCCAGGATGATGGGCCCCGCAGACACCGTCATGAGCTTCTCATACGACTTCTTTGGCTTCTGTGTTCGACAGACACCGAAGCAATAATCCATCGTAGGATCATCGATACAGCATTTTTATCTCTGTATCGTAGAAGAATCTGAGGGAACACCGTCTAATGGAGGTGGCCTCCTTTGGGTTCTCGGGGAGGATGTCGTAGACGACAAAGTCGATGAATAGTTGTCTCCAATCTGGGGCATCATCAATTGCCTGAGCGGAATAACTTGCCACGAATTGAACATTGTTCTTGGGGCAGATGGTCGGTGGTAACCTCGAAGTAAGTAATGTATCGACTTGCTATCATAAAGATTAATGTTGAACGGCTTATATCTTAGTGGGAATGGAACGTCCCTCCAGGAGCGTGGAACATGGCTCGGAGCTCTTGGACCTCTCATCTCGCTTTGCGGGCCTCATCCACGGCAGTGGGGGCCGTTATTTTAGGAGGATCGTTGCCCGGGTTTGGTGCCGTCGAATTCGAGTCCGTATTGACCGTGAGACCCATACTTGTTTGGCCAGGCATCCCTTTTTGCAGAGTTGGAAGGGCCGCTTTAATCTCGTCTACAGACTTGACCAAAGCAAGCAATATGGCTTCGAGACTGTCGATGCGCTGGCGATCACTGGAACTACCTTGGTTGCTGTCTGTCATGAATACCGTCTTCACATGAGAAGAGATGGATGGAGCGGTGGAGGAATCGCCCTCCGAATCGTACCCCTGTAGTGAGAAGTCATCGGGATATGTGGGTATGTTCCCTTCTGATTTAGACTCGGAAGGAACAGTACCCCCAGTCTCCGAGTTTGCCTCATCTTGGGAGTTGTGGACATCCTCGGGGACGTCGAGGTTTGCTATATCCGATGGGAGAGTTGACTCCCCTGGCACGTCTTCTTGGAACATCGGATTGCTGTGGAGGCTCGGAGGGGTGCTACCTCCAGCCCCAGCAACCCACTGCGTTGTGGACGACAAATCTTCCACTGTAGCAGATTTCGTCTTAGAGTGAGTACCTTAGAAAACTCCGGTAGTGGGCACCCGTTTGGACGATAGTCTTTTAGTCGCAGTGGTTGAAATCTTTGGGCTGGAAACATTTGTCTTCTTTTCCCTTCCATCAGCGGGGACTTTACGAGCGGAGTTGCAGGAGGCGACGGGTAGTGCCTCGTCTTCTAAAGATGGCTGTTGCAGTCTTTGAAAGACGGACTGCCGGTCTTCTCGTATCGTTGTGCTATTGCAGCAGCAGTTGACGATGACTTGGGTGCAGTGACGTCCGTGGGAGGACTCTTTACACCCCGATGCATCTTCTCTTTCCTTGCATTTGTGGAGGATGGCCTCACGCAAGTCAGATGGGTCTGGACCGACCATGTTTGCTCCCGGGATTTTGGGAGACTTTTGCGAACATCTCTGTCTGTCTGCTGCCTGGGGCTGGACTCGAGTGGTTCTGTACAACTTCCCATCCGAGGCCCGCATAGCAGTATGCGGAATGCTCGGATGGTCAGAGGTCAAATCAGCGAACCAAACTCGCCAGGCTCGTACTGTTTTAGACTTCTTCACTCGAGTGCGCACGGGCACATAGTAGGAAGAGTCTAAGTGATATTGGAGAGAGTCAGACATATCTTCATGGGAGCACAAGAGATCAGGACCGTACGAGAGGCGGTCGAAGACAGAGCCGCGGGGAGTAGGCGTCATGTGGCTGTCATCGTTGGTCCATATGCGGCTGGCAGACGTAGCCGCATAAGCTTTCTTCATGCGACTGGAAGTCTCAGCCGCATGAGCCTTCTTTATGTGGTTGGATGATCTGGTCGCATGGATTTTCTTTATGCGACCGGTAGATCCACCCGCATGAGCCTCCTGCATATGGTTGACAGACTTGGCCACAGGAGTGCTCGGCTTCTTGGGGCACATAGAGTCGCTCTTTGTCCCTGCAATTTTGGCATCGTAATGCTTTCCTCTGCCGAACTCGGGGACAGCAGAGTTCTCTACGGCTCGAAGTGGAGCTGTATGAGAATCATCCTTGCCGCCTTGGGTAGCAGAGAGTACCCCGTCCAGAGCTTGTGGAGGAGCAAACGATTTTGGCCTCCACTCGCAGTGAGCTTTCTTTGTGCGGGTTCGCTTCTGGATCGGGCCAGTACTTCCTTCAGAGAGCATCTCTTCAAACGCTTATTGGTCGAAACGGACGACCATCTTCTGTTACGTAGAGCCAAGCTTGGCTGCATCCGACTGCGTCACCAACTCCTCAGCCGTAGAGAAGTTTATCTCCAGCAGAGTCGCCATCGTGTTTGCCATTGATTATAAAAGTACCGAACAGTTTTATGGAAGGACTGAACTTAGACTCACAATAGAAACTCGCTTGTACAAAGAAAGCCTAGGGACAAAAGCTTAGGTACAACAGACTAAGTACAATTGTTTATTTTAGATTCTGGGGGTGACGATAGAGGCTCGGGAAGGCGACGGCAGCCCTGCCTTACTCCTTGGACGATTGGTATGCAGCCTTGGCTCCAGAAGATTTGCTCGGCGATAAAAAAATGGTCTCTTTGCTCTCTCTCTGCTTTTTCCCCCAAGTCTTCTAATGCTCTCTGATCTCGAAAAGGGGTCTCTCTGGTCACACTCTCTCCGTTGTGTATATTGCCAGGGAACGTATATATTTTGCAAGGGAATGGCACCTTGCTATTTATAGGAATGGGGTATGATCATTAGGGTTGCAATGATTGCTTCCTGGAGATGGCGGCGGCCTGTGGATTGGTCAATCTAGGCCATTCATTTTGAGTGTGATGAATCTGGGCCATTAAGTGTAGATTACACCAAATCTCATCAGTAATTAAGGCTGATTGGAATAAATCTTCCTCATGATGATCTGCTGATGTCTGCGAATAAATTTGATTTATTCTCCTGCCACGTGTCCCAGATTATTGGGATTTGACCCAATCTCTGATTATAATAAATCTGGGGAATTGATCGGCTTAGGACACGTGTCCTAGGAGCCACTGGGGGGATCTGAACCGTATGAAGATTGAGCCGCATAAGGTTTGGGCCGCATAAGGTTTGGGCCACGTGTCAGGTTTGCTTTAGTAGTGGCCCTCCCCTCGAACTTTTGAACCGCATGGAGATGGTCATTGCGAGCCGCATAGGGATGCATCCGCCTGAGCCGCATGGAAATGGTCCTCTTGAGCCACATGGGAAGGCCTCCGCTTGAGCCGCATGAGACTGTTTCGGCCTGAGCCGCATAGGACGGCTTCATTCTGAACCGTATGGGAAGTCTTCGCTCGAGCCGCATATGAACGCCCACGTGGCAAGGCCACGTGGCATTTTTATGGATCTCGGAGGATTGTGTCAGAGATCTCTTTCTCTTCCCTAGGGGTCTGTCATTATGACAGAGTCATAATTGCCTCTCTTGTGTCAGGGCTGTCACTTTTTCTTTTAGAGTTGTCAGCCGTCAAAGTAATTAATGCAGCATAGGGCGGAGGGGAACACTGTTACGCCACGTGTCTTCTGAGCCGCATGGGAGGTCTCGGGCCGCATAGTCCCTTATGCCGTATGACTCTCTGAGCCGCATGGGCTTTCTGACCCGCATAAGATTTCCTAGCCGCATGGATCATTTTTTTTGCTTCTACAGGTTATAGTTGACAGGCTCACGAAGGTAGCTCACTTCCTCCCATTCAAAGTTGGTCAGTCGACAGCTCAGTTAGCAGAGACGTACCTCAGGCAGATTGTCCGGTTGCACGGAGTGCCAGTTAGTATCACTTCGGACCGAGATTCAAGATTTACGTCGCACTTTTGGCGTAGCCTGCAGGAGAGTTTGGGAACTCATCTCCAGTTCAGTTCAGCATATCATCCGTAGACAGATGGTCAGTCGGAGCACACGATCCAGACTCTTGAAGACATGTTGCGGTCCTGTACACTTGACTTCGGTGGTTCATAGGAAGATCACTTGCACCTGGTGGAGTTCTCGTACAACAACAGCTTCCAAGCTAGTATCCAGATAGCACCATTCGAGGCACTGTAGGGTAGGAAGTGCCGATCCCCGCTAGCATGGGACGATGTCTGAGAGAGACAGATGCTCGGTCCAGAAATGATTGCTCAGACAGTTGAAGTGGTCAGAAGAGTCAGGGATCATCTTCGAGTTGTCCAAGATCGCCAGCGCCATTGGGCCGATTCTCATCGGCGACCTCTCGAGTTTTTTGTCGATGACCATGTATTTTTGAAGATTTCGCCTAACCGTGGCGTCATTCGTTTCGGCATCAAGGAAAGCTTAGTCCTAGGTATATAGGGCCGTTCGATATTCTGGAGCGAGTAGGAGATGTGTTCTATCGTTTCGCTCTTTCGCCGTCGCTAAGCGAGGTGCATGACGTGTTCCATGTATCCCAATTACGACGGTATATCCCAGATCCGAGCCACGTCCTAGATCATTCTGAATTAGTTGTTGGTACCAACCTTTCGTATGAGGAGCGGCCCGTGTCTATATTGGATCGGAGAGAGAAGACACTCGAGAACAAGACTATCAAGTTAGTCCGAGTTGCTTGGGGTCATCACTCTTTGGATGAGTCAACGTAGGAGCGTGAGGATGATATCCGATCACGATATCCCGGCTTGTTTGACTCGTGAGGTATAATGTCTTCCTTATGCCTCATGCCTTCGATTCCTTGCTTGAATGAGTGATTGCCTGCCTAGTTATAGCTTGCTTGTGATTAATATAGCTTGTCCTCGTCTTTCTAGCCTCTTAATTAAATTCCGAGGATGGAATTCTTTTAAGGTGGGTAGGGTTGTAATACCTGTGGTTCGTATTACGTATTTTGGAATACGTGTACGTATTTTATCTTGTATTGCATGATTCCTTGCTTAGTTTCCATCCTGGCTTGGGTTATTCTTGGTTCGGGTTTGCTTGTTTCGGTTTAGGATTGCTATTGGTTCATCATGAACCAAGGGTGAACCCCCTACCTACCACCCTCGGTATTTATTACCTATTCTTGTTTCTCTCTCTTCATTACTCTTCTTCTTCTTCCATTTACTTCTTCACCTACCAGAGTGAGAGGGAGAGAGGTCTAGGCAAGTACAACTTACTTCATGGAGGAACTCCAACTTTATTGCTTCATCCTCTTCCTTATAGCATTTTAACTTACTTTAATACTTGGCATTTCCACTTTCTATGGCTAGATTCTTGTAGATCTAAGTTTACTTTATTTTCGAAATTTTTGGGTTTTGATCTACTTAATCTTGTTATTTCTGAGTTTTGATGGTTCTATGTTGTACAGCATTTCATTCTGATCCGTTTTGACTTATGGAAGTTCGGATTTTGGCTCTGGATGATGGAGTTATGGAGCTTGAGAACTTGGCTCTCATGGTGTTCTTCTTCTCGAGATTTTGGAGAAGATGAACTGTGCTTGACTTGACCGCATGAATAATTCATGCGACAAGTGTTCTCTTCAGCTGCATGGCTGGAAGTACTTGAGCCGCATGAGGGCCGAACTCATCTAGCCGCATAACTCTCTCAATCCCTGGCGGCATGAGGACCCCGCTTCTTCCAGCCGCATGAATGCTCTGACTTAGTCTCATGCGCCCTCTCTTTCCGCTGGCGGCATGGGACTTTACTCGACCCAGCCGCATGAGAACTTCTTCCCAATCCGTATGAACCTGCTTTCCGCTTGCCGCATGGGGCTCAACTTCCTGAGCCGCATACAAGCCACTTGGTCTCAGCCGCAGGAACCCTTCCCCCTGCAGCCGTATAATACCCCACTCTTTCCGCTAGCCACATATGCCTCCTTCTTCTCAGCTGCATGAGCTTTGGACCCTCAGCCGCATGAGCTGTTGCTGCATGGATTCTCTTCTTGGCCGCATGCGCCTGACCCTATTATGTCGCATGAGTTGTTCTCTTCCCAGCCGCATGAGATCATTCCTGGCCGCATGTGCCTGAGCCGCATGGCTCCCTATAGCCTTGTGTTTTATTATTTGCCCATATCTTGTAACCCCTTTCTTGTATATTTTTACGCCCATTTTATATCCTTACGCCTTTTGTCCTAAACTTGATAAATCACGATTTGATTGACATAATTGAAATGATAATTATACATGACATGGTGTGACAAGGAACTAGCACGACCTGATAGTGGCCCATCGTGGCGCACTCTTGACCAGTGAACTTGACATGATAACCTGACATGATATATCTTGATAAGCTGTTGCGACGGCTACCTGACATGACATAACCTGTATAATTAACCCAGACATCGCGGGCGATTGTGCTTGTACAAATAATCAAGTCCTGTCTTACATCATGTCTAGGAGGGGACTCCTGAGTACCACGGTCAGGAGTACCTACTGAAATGGACTAAGGCTAATAACTAGATTAATACATTAGTCCTAAAGAGATCTTCCAGCTACAGGCAATCCCGTTACCTGGGCATGCCTTGTGATCTGTAGCATGTCGTCGAGTAGGGCACATTTCCAGCATAATTTCTTGTGTTGCACCCTTCAAGCTACCTAAGGGTACATGAGTTTCCTGGACGATGTACCCACTTGAATTCAACCCTAATCTTTCAACCCGGGTAACCTGGATGGTCTGCAGGGCTTGTGGCTGTAGAATAATCTTACTGCATCTTATGTTAGTAATTAGGCTTGTGACAACCCTAGTTAGTTAAAGTATCAAGCCGTAATTCTTGCTTGGCCGTGAGTGATTGGATGGAGTCTAACCAGTCTAGTCTTGTCCTGATTCTGTTCCAGATTACTGCATGACCAGAAAGCCTGTATTTATTTTACCGATAAATGGTGAGAACTCCAAGTTCTGTTCAGACGAAGGGTTACAACCCCGGTCCTTGTTTGATTTACGGGTTGTAACCTGGTTATCTGAATAGTTCCATGGTTATCTCGTCGCATATCATCCTGATGTATTTTCTTATTTCCAGTTCTTACTTTTATTTATACTCTTGTGCTGATTGCTGGTTTTAGTTCCTAAGTGAAGTTTCCTTTATGGCACTTGCTCTTTCTGGGATCTGACCCAGCTGGTTTTATATGGCCAGATTTCGGAGCAGCTCTAGAGGATCTACCAACCTTCCAGCCCGATGGTGGCGACTAGACGTAACCCGGGCAACGAGTGGGTTTATTTTTGATCTTCTACTTTATTGTAAAAATATTCTTTTGAGGCGTTTAGCCAAAGAGCACCTGTTTAGCTCGATTTCACTTACTTACTGTCTGCCTACGGGCTGTAACATGATTAACAGATCCTAGGGTTGATCATGTATGACTAAACTCTTGCTAGTCCTAATATTTTGTAACGACTAGCTTCATGATCAGCTGAATATGTAATATTTGGGATGTCTTATTATTGTATATTTAATGATCACACATCTTGTAACATTTACTTACTTGCTTGTGATTGAGACACTAGGCTTGTTCATGACCTTAGGAGACTGTTGGCTTGTAGTAAACCCTCATGTATCTAGACAGCCGTGACCGTATAGCGAAATGGAATTCATTTCATATACGTAGCTGGCTATGTCTGCCCCCGCTCTCCAGTATTCTGGTTCTGGGGCGTAACATCATGATAGTATCTATATTGCCTGCTCTAGACTACTCTACTTGATGCTAACACATTGATATTATGGACTAGTACTCTGTGGATCTTGTCATGAGATGTTATCCCTTTATCGGGTGCATCGGGTATTTCATGTTCATGTATTCTATTATGTACATCATATACTCCTTGTATTCGTATTATTCATGTACACTCATGTGCTCTTATTTACTCTCATGATCTCACATGTACTTCATGTATAACAAGCAATCATGTATGTAATATAACTTGATCGGATCCTTATGTATTGATTGGGACAAAGAGTAGAAGTGGTTATGTAATTAAATCCTATTAGTGTAATCATGTACATGTCGATTATGCCTTCACGTATAATTGAGTTACCGTAGAATAATTATGTACGACCTAAACCGATCACATAACTATCTTGTGCTCTGAAACACTTATATTATTTACAACTCATAGTTTCTCTATCTTATTCATGTACTCAGATTCCTTGTCTATATTTCCTGTATTCATGTACTTTCATTTAGAGCATTTCATTTATTCTATGCTATCGATAGTTCTATATTTCCTACCATATTTTGGACCAACTTTAGAGTTATGTATTCGCTTCAATCCTGACTGGATATGTTGATAAATTTATAGAGAAGTTGGAGGACTTTTTCACCACCTATTATGGTACGGATATAGATGACACTTGCGACCTGGATCAGCAGGAGGATCCAGTTAGCTTAGAGGAGACTCCTATAGTTCCTAGGCTAGATTGCTAGGACTGTTCTGGATATTTTTTAGCTACTTTGATATATATTTAATTCGTAGTTTGTGTGTCGTGTTGATAACACGTAAACTCATTTTAATTCTGAATTGTATATTGCTTTTAGTATTTCCTTCTTTCTTATATTGTGCTGATTATCCATCTTTTGATATTGTGATTGAGTTGTATCTTCTGAGTTGTCCTCTTATTGGAGAGTATATTCTATACAGGTACACATATTGTGTTTAGATGTTATTGAGACATAGGACAACATTCTACCGCCGATACTGCGACGTAGGCAGGACGTATCCCCGGTCTTATGCCCTTACACTCGATACGGGTCGTGACATATTTTTAGTGGTGGCCCGTACAGGTCAGGTTCTGTGTTTTATCTCAGTTCGGTAGTGGTACTCGAACTAGAGTATCACTACAACCTACAGTAGGATATAAGGTATAAGTTTTAAGGTACTCAATTACAGTTAGGAAAAACTCTGATCTAATTCTGCCATCTATAATTCATTCTGATAATTGCCTACTTTGAGATAAACTGTCCTCCCTTGATAATATCATTTTCTGCTTAGTATTGATTTGCTTGTTTGATCTGTCTTTAGGATGGTGGAGACTAGGTCACATCGCTCCGTTCCAGCAGATACTGAGAGGTCCGCCACCTCACGTCAGATTCAGTCGGGCGCTGGAACTGTAGCACCTTTCGCTTCTACTTATGTAGGAGCATCTGCAGCTTTTGGGGGTTCTCCTCCACCTGTTCGGAGGCCTGCCCCGGTTGTCCCAGATGTTCTTCTTCTACCACCACCTCCGATACTAGTAGATGCAGCATAGTTATTCGTACTGTTCTGGAAGATGATGGATGTGCATCACCGCTAGTCAACTGATTGAGGCAAGGCATTGATAATGCCCACTAGGTGGCTATGGCAGCAGTTGAAAGGGTGGCAGCAACTCAGCCATAGGGAGGTCATATCCAGCAGCAGAGGCCAAAAAACATTATTGACTTTCAGAAGACGAGGCCGAAGGACTTCAAGGGTACAGAGGGTATTCTGTTTGCCAACGATTGGATCGAGCACATCAAGGGAATCTTCCCACTGGCGTAGATCCCAGCTGGTTTACAGATAGAGGCGGAAGGTGGTCAAATGTTTGATCTTGTTCTGACTTGGTACCTCATCAATCCCAAGGTTGGGGTCGAGGGACAGACTTGGAAGACTTTAAGAAGCTTTTCAAGGAGAAGTTCTTTTCGAATATAGCTCTCAGTGCCCTAGAGACTCAGTTTGAGAGTCTGGTTGAGAACTAGACGGTTAAGGAGTTTGCTGGAGAGTTCTGCCGTCTGGGCAGATTCATGGAGGGACTGAGTGATGTAGCGAAGGCTAAGAAGTTTTGGAAGGGCTTGATCAAGGAGGTTAAGTCACTAACCAAGTGTGATCGTGATGCTACCTTTGAGCAGGTCTTGGCAGGAGGTATGGCAGCAGAGAATGAACTGGAGCTGAAGACCAAAAGAGGTCGTGATACCTATAGAGCTGGTAAAAGTACAGGCCCGGCCAAGAGGCCCCATTTCCAGCAACAGCAGCAGCAGAGGCCCTTTCAGCACCAGTAGCATCAGGGTCGTATGCCTTTCCAGCAAGCGCACCAGCAGCAGAGACAGGGTTACCAGCAGGCACCGAAGCAGGAGCAGGCCACTATTTATTCCTTATATAAGAAGCCATGATATGGGTTTAACGACTGCAGGTTGAGCTTAGAGAAGTGTCTGCTATGTGGGTCATCAAGACATCAGCTGAAGGATTACCACATGGTTTCCACTCGTATAGCAAATAGTGGGCCAGCAGGTCAGGAACGAAGAGTTAGAGCTCCAACGGGCCAACAGAAAGGGCCGCCATCGCAGACTCAACAACAGAGGTTTATGTAGCATCAGCAACAGGCTAGAGGAGGCCAGCAGGGGTGAGCTTTCGCCATGGCAGCTGAGGAGTCCGAGCTAGTGGGTAATCTGATTGCAGGTTCCGTTCTTCTCGTTTCTATTCCTGCATTTGCTTTGTTTGATTCTAGTGCTTCTTATAGTTTTATGTCTGTATCTTTTGCTGTTAGACACCATCTTGCTTCTGAACCTTTTCCTTGGACTTGCAAGATCATGACTAGGGGTGGTATCATCCTAGTCAATGATGTTTGCAGGGATCGGAGAGTTATTTTGGGAGGTCGGGAACTGGATGTCTGTTTTCTCGTAATGCCATTACCGAGTTATGATATCGTACTCGGGATGGACTGGTTGAGTAGACACCATGCCAGTATAGATTATAGTGGTGGCATAGTTCTTTTCAGATTGCCAGGATAGCTAGAGTTCGAGTTCGCCAGGGGAGAGGCGGAGTAGAGCAGCAGAGTTTTCTGTGGATCTTTAGTAGAGGAGCGGAGTGTGCCACATCCATTGATAGCTGAGTTCATGGATGTATTTCCAGATGAGTTGTCAGGGTTACCTCTGGATAGAGATGTTGAGTTTTACATAGATTTGGTGCCCGACACAGAGCCAATATCTCAGCACATTTACAGAGTTAACAACAGTGAGCTAGTAGAACTGAAGAAACAAGTAGATGAGTTGCAAGACAAGGGCTTCATCAGATCGAGTTCTTCACCATGGGGTACACCTGTTCTTTTTGTGCCGAAGAAGGATGGGTCGGTACGGATGTGTATCGACTATAGGGCTCTTAACAGCCTCACCATTAAGAACAAATATTTGCTGTCGAGGATCGACGATTTGTTCGATCAGTTGAGGGGAGAGAGGGTATTTTCGAAGATTGATCTGTGGTCAGGTTACCACCAAGTGAAGGTGAATAAGGAAGATGTTCCGAAGACAGCATTTCGGACGCGGTACGGCCAGTTTGAGTTTATGGTGATGTCATTTGGGTTAATCAATGCCTCGGTGGTATTCAAGAATCTGATGAATAAGGTATTCCATCAGTATTTGGACAAGTTTATGGTTGTATTCATTGATAATATCTTGGTGTATTCGAAGACCCTAGAGGAGCATGAGGAGCATTTGAGAGTAGTTCTAGGACTCTGAGGAAGGAGGAGCTTTACGTCAAGATTTTGAAGTGTGAGTTTTTTCTTGATCGGGTTGAGTTCCTAGGTCATGTTGTGACCGGAAAGGGGATCTCAGTCGACCCGAAGAAGATTACGGCAGTTGAGGCATGGACCGCTCCGAGTTCAGATGCAGAGATAGGCGCTTCCTAGAATTGGTAAGCTACTACATGAGGTTTGTTTATGATTTTTCCCGGATTGCAAAGTCGTTGACTAGGCTGACCTGGAAGGATATAGATTTTTTCTGGTCAGAGGAATGTCAAGTCGCCTTTGATGAGTTAAAAAAGAGGTTGACGATAGCTCTAGTTTTGACGTTGCCATCAAGGACAGGTGGATTCACTATCTATAGTGACGCCTCAGGGAAGGGTTTGGGTTGTGTCTTACAGCAGAATGGGAACATGATTACCTATGCTTTCAGACAGTTTCGTCCGTATGAGAAGAACTACCCTACCTACGATTTATAGTTGGCAGCGGTTATCTTCGCTCTTAAGTTGTGAAAACACTATCTATAAGGACAGTGTATACAGATCTTCACGGACCACAAAAGCTTGAATTATGTGTTTACCCAAAAAGAGCTGAATATAAGACAGAGGAGATGGTTGGAGTTGATGAAGGACTTCGACATCTCGTTGCAGTACCATCTAGGGAAGGCCAATGTGGTTGTCAATGCCTTGAGCAGGTGCCCGGTACCATATGTTTGATAGTAGACCGTCATTTGCTAGCAGATCTTGAGAGCTTGGGGATTAAGATGATGGTGCCAGGAGTTGTGATACAGTTGTAGAGACTGCGGATTCAGTCAGACTTGATGGATAGGATCAAGTCGACTCAGTTTGATGATATAGCTCTGCGGAGTATCCGAGAGCAGGTTCGATCAGGACTTCTGGACGAGTTTGTTATTGCAGAGGATGGAGCATTGAGGCACGGTTACAGACAGTATGTGCCTAGTGGAGAGCTTAGAGAGCAGGTTATGTAGGAGGCTTATCGCCCTCAGTATTCTATGCATCCAGGTGCCAACAAAATGTATAGAGACCTGAAGGAACATGTTTGGTGGTTTGGTATGAAGCGGGAGGTAGCACGCTTCATAGCCAGATGCTTGATTTGCCAGTAGGTAAAGGAAGAGACGCAGGGGCCATGAGGATTGTTGCAGCTATTGTCCATTCCGAAATAGAAGTAGGAGCACATCACTATGGATTTTGTTTCAGGATTGTCATGTACACCATGAGGGAACGACACGATTTGGGTTATCGTAGACAGGTTGACCAAATCAGCCAACTTCTTGCCATTCAAGATGGGTTTGTCTACAGAAAGACTAGCAGATATGTACACGAGGCAGATAGTCAGATTATATTGAGTTCCTGTGAGCATCATCTTGGATCGGGATAGTCGCTTAACTTTTTACTTCTGGCAGAGTCTGCAGGCTAGCTTGGACATTTAGCTCAAGTTCAGTATCGCTTAACACCCTCAGACAAAAATGGGCAGTCGGAGAGGACTATCCAGACTATCGAGGACATGCTACTTACTTGTGTTATAGATTTTGAAGGTTCCTAGGAGGATCATTTGTACTTGGTTGAGTTTGTCTATAACAACAGCTTCCAGGCCAGTATTGAGATGTCACCATTCGAGGTGTTGTATGGGCGAAGATGTGGTACTCACTTGTCTTGGGATCACGTTGGAGAGAGAGCTTTATTGGGACCTGAGATGGTTGTGGATGCAGCTGAGAAGGTGAAGCTTGTCAAAGTTGGACTTTACGTAGTGCAGGATGGACAGCGGTATTGGGCCGATAGCCACTGGAGACTTTAGAGTTTGAGGTACAGCTTAAATTGTAGGATTAGGTTAGTTTGATTTATGAATATTGTTTTTTCATAATTGATTGTTATAGTTAAGTATGAGTCCTTATTTGTGCTAAGTTGGAGATATGGTATTTTTGAGGATATCTCAGACACGAGACACTAATCGCTTTGGTGGAGGTGGGAAGCTTAGCCCGTGTTTCATCAGACCTTTCGTTATTCGTGAGAGAGACGGTGTCGTGGCTTACAGACTAGACTTGCCACCTGTACTAGAGGGAGTTCATAATGTGTTCCACGTGTCGCAGTTGAGATGGTACGTGGCGGATCCCAATCACGTACTAGATCACTCCGAGATCGAGGTGGGTCTTACTCTCAGCTATCCAGACTAGCCTGTAGAGATTCTGGATCGTCGGAAGAAGGTATTTAGGAACCAGACTATTCCCTTAGTTCGTGTCGCGTAGAGGCATCACTCTCCAGGTGTGTCAACCTGGGAGAGGGAGGATGAGATGCACGAGTGATATCCTTATCTTTTTTTAGCCTTGACGTATGATTTTTCTATCCTTCTCATTTCTGTTCTAGTTTCGTCTTTTAATTTCGAGGACAAAATTATTTTAAGGAAGGTAGATTTGTCAATGCCACTTTCTAGAATAAGGATATTTTGGTAAATTATAAAATTTTGATTATTTTAATATTATTTAAATTAATACATTGTGTTAGTATCATAATTGGTAAGACCTTAGAACCACAATGACTAGATGTTAACCATGACCATAGAAACTTAATTAGTGAGATTAGACATATTAGTTAGGCTCTAATTTGTCTAGAATATCATGTAGAGGCTATTAATTGACTTAGACATTAAGCCACTTTTGGGCCTTTCTTTAAAAGGCTTTTAAAAGACATTAGGAGATACCCTTAGCCAAATGCACCCAACCCAAACCATAGATAGCACATCATGGCTGGCCATCTAGGGTTCCCTTTCTATTAATAGCAAACCATTTCTCCTCTTCTTCCCCTTTCATTAGAAAACCTAACCCTAATTTGTGTTCTTCCCCAAATTGCCTCTATCTCCCAAATTGAGTACAAATTCCTCCAAACGAATTGCAGTTCCTTCCCCTTGAAGAGAGGAAGCCTCTATTAGCTAATATGGAGCCTATTGGAGCAATTTTGCCATTAGAAGTTGAAGGAGATCTTATTTTGGTTTTGTTTCTTGAGAATCCATCTCTCAAATGGTAAGAGCCTCTAAACACCTCTAATTTCACATTCCTTAATATAGATACATTCATTTAGGGTCCCCTTGCATTAAGAAGGATTTGGGTCAATTTTGGATTCATTTGGAGTGCGTATCATGAGAGTATCGGATACGCACATCAAGTGTTCGATGAAATGACTCTTAGGACTTTCTACACTCCAATTTCAGTTTTAGTTATATATATATATATATATATATATATATATATATATATATATATATATATATATATATATATATATATATATATTTGGCATGTGGGAATGATAAACTGTGATTTGGGGATTGTTTGGTCGACCAAATTGGATTTGGTGAATTGGGTTCATGTGTGTGTACACTGCATATTATTCTGTCCTGTGGAGGAAATTTGTGTAGAGATTTGAACTCTGGGAACAAATTCACATTTGGACATGTGACGGTCTTTGTGACTCCATAAACAAGTCTCCTACCATTTTGAGTTCAGAAACTTGGATGGTATTAGTGTTCCTGACCCTCTTTTATTATTTTCCTCTTCCATTTCTTGTTTACTGATACTTTAATGTATTAGTTATTGGTGCTTTCTTTCCATGGAGAGAGCTTGCTCTCAACATGCCTTGTAAAAGTTTAGTCCCACATCGGAAATGCACCATGAGTTATCTCAACATATATACTTGGTTGTGTTGTTGAGAGATGCACATGGGGTGGTGACCCTAAGGAGGGAACCATGTGGGTGATTTTACTAGGTGGTAAGAATAAGGCTCCAAGGATTAAGCATTAATGCTTTTGTCAATCTCTTGGATTAATTCCATTTGGAGCTAAGCCCCAAAGGGGCTTAGCGACTCGGACTCGGACTCGGGCTCGGGCTCGGTATCGGGCTCGGACTCGGGCTCATGGGTTCATGAGGCATAATATGGCATTTTGTTGGCGCATTTTGCACTTAGCACGTCAGCAGTCATGCGGCTCATATGCGGCCATGCGGTCTTATGCGGCATGCAGCTCATATGCGGCCACATGCGGCCTCATGCGGTCTCATGCGGCTCATGCGGTCCATGCGGTCCATACGGCACTTGCGGCCATGAGGCCATGCGGCCATGCTGCTGCTACTGCTGCCGCATGGAGGGCTTCGCTGACTGTGCAGACTACAAGTCAGTTATGGAAAGACTGATTCAATACGATTAATTCAGATCCACTTTTTGAGGGATTTGAATCAATCTTTCCATAATATTTGAATTAATTTCGTTGCTATCTTTGTGGGATTTGAATTAATTTCATTGCTATCTTTGTGGAATTTGATTCAATCTTTCCATAAGATTTGAATTAATTTCGTTGCTATCTTTGTGCGATTTGATTCAATATTTCCATAACTGAAGATGCGGCTAGGGTTTCCACCCTCTCTATATATATACTCTTTTCTGGCCTCCTTTGTGGGGGACTACGAATTTTATAAGTCAAAAGAGAGAGAGAGAGAGAGAGGGAGCTGCTGCCGCCATTGCAAGTCCATCCGAGGAGTCAGAACACAGGTGACTTCGAGCATTCCACAAGTTCTTCAACTTGCTGGTTCCTGGAAGCAATTCGTGTGGAGAGAATCTTGCTTTGAGAAACGGTGTTTTGACACCCCAGCAACTTTTCTTCATCTCATCTTTTTCTAGATTATTGTAACTCGTTCTGTCCCAATTGTAACACGTTTGCAAGGAATAACGAGAGATCTTCTCTTCTCTATTTCCCTCCTTTATATTGTAATCTGGCTATTTGGTTTTTTTTATCATCGTAGATCTTGAGTTTGATCACTACAAAGGTTTTGTGTGACTCACAGATCTCGATTGCATCAGTTTTCCATCTTTGGTAAAGCCCCGGGACTAACAATCTCAAAGCAAGATCCTTGTAGATGGAAAACATTAATGCTTCGCTCGTCCAATCGGACTACTACAAGTTGGAAAAGTTCGATGGAGAGCATTATCAAGTCTGGAAGAGAAAGGTTCATCTAACTCTTCAACTCAAAGATGTTTATCATGTACTGTTCGAGGAAGAACATTCTGTTCCAGACACTGGGTCTACTGCCACAATCAATGTGTCTACCAAACTCCAGGCCAAATGGAGAAGGGAAAATAGCATCTGCAGGCTTCTCATCCTGAATGCTATGTAGGATTCCCTGGCAAAATCCTACTCGAAGAAGGAATTTGCCAGAGACATATGGGAGTCTGTGGAAAAACTGTATGAAGAAGACAGGAACAAGAACAAGATGTTTGTGGTTGAAAAATATCACAAATTGCTCTTTGAGGACGAGAAGTCCATGTTGCCACAGGTGAAGGAATTTCTGAAACTGCGTCAGAAACTGGAAGACGAAGAGATGCCCCTTCCCGACAAGTTTGTCGTTGGAGGGATCATCTCAAAACTTCCTGCTTGATAGAGTACCTTCTATGCAAGGATGCTCAGAAAGAAGCTAGACATTAGCTTGGGAGATATACTTCAAGAGATCCATGTTGAGGACGAGATACGTTTCCAACAGAAGATGGACACTCTGTCCAAACAGTTGGCTAAGGCCAATCTAGTGTAGACGAGAGATCCCAAGGGGAAGCAGGCGGCTTCTCATCACAAGAAGAAGGACTTCACCAATCTAAAAGTGAAGGGTCCTTCATTCAAGAAACAGAAGTCCAAGTCCCAAGTTACTTGTTTCAATTGTGAAAAGAAAGGCCACTACAAGAGTGAATGCAGATCCAAGCCTAAACAATCAGAGAAAGGTGAGCCTAGTAAGGTTTCATTAGTTTCTAACATTGTTGCTATGATCGCACTGGTCACAACTGTGGGGGTCGACTCTGATTTGTGGATAGACACTGGTGCGACTTGCCATGTCTGTTTTGGCAAGGAATGGTTCGTCACGTACCAGCCGATATCTGAGAAGGTTGTCATGGCGAACCAGGCCCAAGCTGAAGTTCTGGGGATCGGGACTGTGGAGCTGAAACTCAGTTCTGGGAACACTGTGACGCTTCAAGGTGTGAAGCATGTTCCGGTGATTGCCAAGAACCTGATCTCTGGAAGCCTGCTCTACAACGCAGGCTTGAGGATGGACATCAATGCTGGTCAAATGGTGATGTCCAAGAAGGGAACATACTTCGGGAAGGCTTATCAAATCGAAGGAATGTTTAAAATTCAGCTTGTCAACCAGTTTAATGACATTAATGCAGTTGCATTTTCTGATTATTCTCTTGAGTTGTGGCATAATAGACTAGGACATGTTCATTGTAAAAGAATTAACAAAATGTCTAGTCTAGGACTTATCTCCAAATGTGGGGGTAAGGTGGAGAAGTGTGAAGTATGTGCTCAGACGAAGATCACAAGGAAACCCTTTCATCGGGTCAATCGAAGCACAGATCTTCTGGAGTTAGTACACTCCGATATCTATGACTTCAAACATTTCTCCACGAAGGCCGGGATGAAGTATTTCATAACCTTCATCGACGACTTCTCAAAATACGCGCTCGTCTACTTGCTCAAGACCAAAGACGAAGCTTTTAAAAATTTCATAGAATTCATGGCCGAAGCTGAACGGCAGACTGGACAACAACTCAAGAGGTTGAGAAGTGATCGAAGAGGGGAGTACAGGTCTCATGACTTCACATCATTCTTCAAAGAATATGGAATCATATGCGAGACTACTGCTCCATATTCTCCTCAATCCAAAGGAGTAGTAGAGAGAAAGAACCGACCATTAACAGAAATGATGAATTCAATGCTGCTTACTGCAGGTCTTCCAAAATGCTACTGGGAAGAAGCTGCATTAACGGCCACTTTCATTCTGAATAGAGTGCCATATACAACTTCGGACGTAACTTCTCATGAACTCTGGTTCAAAGTCAGACCAAACTTGAATGTCATTCGAGTGTGGGGGTGTCTGGCGTATGTGAAACTCCCAGATCAGAAGGTTCAGAAGCTGGGGACAAGGACTACGAAGGCGATCTTCTTGGGGTATGCCGAGAAGAGTGATGCTCGAAGATTTCTTGATATTGAGTCAAATCATATCATCGAATCTCGCGATGCTGAATACTTTGAAGACAAGTTTGCAAAAGACAAAAACATTGTTCTTTCGGATATTTCGAAAAATGATGTAGGTGCAAATGAGACTAAAATCTCATATGGGCCAGTAGTCCAAGAAGAAGCTGTTGTTGATGAAACAACTCTTGTACCAGAACTCGCAGAGCCGTCAGCAAAGCGAGCGAGGAGACCTAAAGACTTCGGAGATGACTTTGTCACCTATCATGTGGAAGCAGATCCGCTTACCTATGATGAGGCGATGAAGACTAGAGATGCTATCTTTTGGAAGGAGGCAGTGAATGACGAGTTTGACTCTATCACCTCCAATAACACATGGGTGTTGGTAGATCTACCTGAAGGAGAAAAGCCCATCGGATGTAAATGGATCTTCAAGAAGAAGATGAAGGTAGATGGAACTATTGACAAGTTCAAGGCCAGGCTGGTAGCCAAGGGATTTTTCCAGAAACAAGGGATAGACTACTTTGACACGTACGCTCCAGTAGCTCGGATGACCACCATCAGGATGTTAATCGCTCTAGCAGCTATACATAAGTTGGTGATACATCAAATGGATATAAAGACAGCATTCCTGAATGGGGAGCTGACCGAAGAGATTTACATACAACAACCAGATAGATTTGTCGTCAAAGGTTTTGAAGACAAAGTCTGCAAGTTGGTGAAATCATTGTATGGTTTGAAGCAAGCTCCCAGGATGTGGCATGAGAAGTTTGACAAAGTTATTAGGTCGAACGGCTACAGAGTCAGCGAGACGGACAAATATGTTTACATAAAGTTCGCTGATGGAAGAGGAGTCATTATTTGTCTGTACGTGGACGACATGCTAATCCTAGGGACGGATATAGGCTGTGTCACGGAGACAAAGAAGTTCTTCTCAACCAAGTTCAGTATGAAGGACTTGGGGGATACAGATGTCATCTTGGGCATAAAGATCATCCGGACAGACACTAGAGTAGCGCTGTCACAATCTCACTACATTGAGAAGATGCTCACACGCTATGGGTATAAGGATCTTCCAGGGATCTATACGCCATACAGGTGTGATCAGAAGCTGAAGCCAAACTCGAGGAAAAGCGTCAAACAGCTGGAGTATTCTAGCATTTTCAGAAGTTTGATGTACGCAACCACTGCCACAAGGCCTGACATAGCTTTCGTCGTGGGAATGCTGAGTCAGTTCACAAGCAACCCAGGGGTTGAGCACTGGAAAGCTGTGAAGCAGGTGATGAGATATCTCAAGAAGACTCAGACATATGCACTGCACTACAACGGGTATCTGACAGTAGTGGAAGGCTTCAGTGATGCTAGCTGGTGTTCAGAGGTGGAAAGCGAGGGATCCACATATGGATATGTCTTTTCCTTGGATGGAGCTGCTATATCGTGGAAGTCAAAGAAGCAGACTATACTCTCTCGTTCCTCCGTGGAATCCGAATTCTATACACTTGAAACTGCAGCAGTTGAAGCAGAATTGCTTCGGGAGCTCATGTATGATCTTCCAGTGGTTGGGGCTCAGATACCGATGATACCGATATACAGTGAAAACCAGGCAACTGTGCCGGTGGCATCAAATGACCTCTTCAACGGAAAGAAGAGGACTGTGCTGTTGAAGTACATGGCAGTACACGATCTTATCAAAAGAGGTGTAATTACAGTGATTGATGTTCGGAGTCAGGAGAACCTGGTATATCCATTCACAAAGGGCCTTAAGCGCCAGTTGGTCGATGACACAGCTTGTAAAATGGGCTTGAAGGCATTCTGATAGTGTGTCTTTGTAATCCTACCATAAAGTTTTATGCTATTAGTTCAAAGAGAAATCTACTAGGCATCTAACTTTTGGTTCAAAGGAGGATCACTGACTGGGAAACTATCAGGTAACAGTGGATACTTGTTCTCGGGAACATGGAAGGGATACGGACCCATAACCACTATTGTCTACTATGTATTTTCTGCAAAAAAAATAGATCCTGTAGAAGGTTAGCTTAAACGCCTTAATGAGTTCTCAGGCAGAGTGAATGCCTGGTGTGCTTTATAGGAAGCACGGTAGAGCAGCACTACAAGGAGTGAAACTCCATGCTATAGTGGTGTGACTCCACCATGAGGTTTCCAGGTCCGGGGTAATGCCTCGGCTTTGCAAGCCAGGTCATAGCGGCGTAGCATCGCAAATAGGCAGGTAGCCTAATGCTGTATGACGTAATTAAAGAGTTGTAGACAGCACTACAAAGGGGAGGATGGGCCCATGTTACGGTGGCACGACATCACGATGAGGTACCCAGGTAGGGGTAAAGCCTCGGCCTTACAAGCAATCTCGTTGCGGCGTAACACCGCAAGGAAGCCTTAGGCTTCATGATGAGTAGATTGGCACTACAAAGAGGCTGAGACCTCATGCTGCAGTAGTATGACACTACGATGAGGTTCCCAGGTAGGGGTAATGCCTCGGTTTCAGGCCATGTCATAGCGGCGTAGCACCGCAAGGAAGCGCAAGGCTTCATGCCATGTCTCTTTAATAAAAAACTCACCTATAATGTATGGAAAGAGATATCAGGCCGTCTTTTGAGGGTAAACTTGTAGACGCCCAAAATTATATACTGAAACCAGGCTGGCACAGGCCTTTAATGTGCAACCAGAAGCACACGTAACTACACATTATGAGTGGGAAGAATTACAATTGTGGTACAGAATTCAAGGAGTAGTCCATTCTTGTATCACATTGTTATTTAACCCATGCGGAAAGATTCAAGTTGTCAGCGACATCTATCCTAATGCAAAATGGACAGTTACTGTAGGGAACGCTCAACCCTGGACACATATATATGTTGTGATATATAGGGGATTATTGGTGCTTTTTTTACATGGAGAGAGCTTGCTCTCAATATGCCTTGTAAAAGTTTAGTCCCATATCAAAAATGCACCATGAGTTATCTCAACATATATACTTAGTTGTGTTGTTGAGAGATGCACATGGGGTGGTGACCCTAAGGAGGGAACCATGTGGGTGATTTTACTAGGAGGTAAGAATAAGGCTCCAAGGATTAAGCATTAATGCTTTGTCATTCTCTTGGATTAATTCCATTTGGAGCTAAGTCCCAAAGGGGCTTAGCGACTCGGACTCGGACTCGGGCTCGGGCTCGGGCTCGGACTCGGGCTCATGGGCTCATGAGGCGTAATGTGGCATTTTATTGGCGCACTTTGCACTTAGCACGTCAGCAGTCATGCGGCTCATACGCGGCCATGCAGCCTTATGCGGCATGCGGCTCATATGCGGCCACATGCGGCCTCATGCGGTCTCTCATGCGGCTCATGTGGCTCATACGGTCCATGCGGCTCATGCGGTCCATGCGGCACTTGCGGCCAAGAGGCCATGCGGCCAGGCTGCTGCTGCTGCCGCATAGAGGGCTCCGCTGACTGTGCTGACTACAAGTCAGTTATGGAAAGACTGATTCAATGCGATTAATTCAGATCCACTTTTTGAGGGATTTGATTCAATCTTTCTATAAGATTTAAATTAATTTCGTTGCTATCTTTGTGGGATTTAAATTAATTTCATTGCTATTTTTGTGGGATTTGATTCAATCTTTCCATAAGATTTGAATTAATTTCGTTGCTATCTTTGTGGGATTTGATTCAATCTTTCCATAACTGAAGAGGCGGCTAGGGTTTCCACCCTCTCTCTATATATATTATCTTTTGGCCTCCTTTGTGGGGGACTACGAATTTTATAAGTCAGAAAAGAGAGAGAGAGAGGGAGCTGCTGCCGCCATTGCAAGTCCATCCGAGGAGTCAGAACAGAGGTGACTTCGAGCGTTCCACAAGTTCTTCAACTTGCTGGTTCCTGGAAGCAATTCGTGTGGGGCGAATCTTGTTTTGAGCAACGGTATTTTGACACCCAGCAACTTTTCTTCATCTCATCTTTCTCTAGATTATTGTAACTCGTTCTGTCCTAATTGCAATACGTTTGCAAGGAAGAACGAGAGATCTTCTCTTCTCTATTTTCCTCCTTCATATTGTAATCTGGCTATTTGGTTATTTGTATCATCGCAGATCTTGAGTTTGATCACTACAAAGGTTTTGTGTGACTCTCAGATCTCGATTGCATCAGTTTTCCATCTTTGGTCAAGCCCCGGGACTAACATCAGTCATATACTTCTTTAGTTCTATATAGTAGAGGCCTTTCTAATGAGGTTACTGGCATGTCCATCTGGTTATTACATTCACTGCACATTATTAGATGTCTACATACTTCATTCACTGCATCACATATATCTGTTCACCCTGACATGTATTCTATTTGCCATTTGTTCTGTAAACTTCTATTTACTATTTTGCTTTGAGTCTTCACTTCACATGTCCATCACTACTGGTTGAGCTTTCATATCGCTCCTTTTCACTGTAGGTTATTATTTGTCCAACTAAAGTTTCTTGGTAGGTTTCATTATACAGTGTATCATTTAAATGCCATCCTTGTATATAGTGTCCAGTCAGTAGATTTTATGGTTCAACCCTATACCACAGTTTATGTTGGTATTTGGGATTAGTTCTAGTTATCATAGGCACATTATTCATTTCCCAGTTATGTATAAATGTCCTGCATCCTCTCTAAAGGCCTACATTCTAATACAAACATGTATCAGAGCTTGTAAGGATATACGTGCCTACCTCCAACAGAGATTCTTGTATTTCGAATGACCCATCTAATCTCCTGTTCTGTACTAGAGTCCAGTCAAATTCACATAGGTTAGGTCCATACTTGATGTATCAGATACTTATAAGTCTAAGTGCTGAATTCTAAGATCAGACACTTTAATTTCTTCAGATGTCCATTTCCCTATGTTCAGTAACCTAGTGTCTAATACTTACTGCCCTGCCTACCTTTTGTTTCACTATACTAGTTTCATGTACAGCCCTACCTCACATTGGCCAAATGTGAGTTCACTACATTTTCTTTGATTCAGACCCTACTTATGGGAGTACCCTGAGTATTATATTGTCCTGCTTTTTCATTTTGTGTCTGTCTACCATTAATTCACTGCTATATTTGAATCCAGGTATTGTGATGTTCAGTCTATACACTGAACATCATGTTCAATCCTTCCTAATTTGATGATTCTTCTCAATGCCCTGCTACTTTACGTATCATTACCTATCCACTTGATGTTAGTTCACTACATTCTTGTACTATCCTACATCCATGACATCTGTCATGATGATAGATATTCATTTAGGTCTGAACATTTCTTTCACTCAAACCATTGCATAGCCTTTAGCCCTGCATGCATCTTTCCTTGCTGTGATATATGACTCATCGGTCCAGTTGGAATGGTTACGTTTCAACCCCACTTGTAAGGTTCAAGTACAGTTCATATTAAGAGATTGCCACCATCCATAATCCTGTAGTTCTAAGTGATGACAGTAGTAGGTAAAGGCTTATGAGTATATAAATTTCAGAGATAATGTAAAGATTGGGTTAGATACATATGTATATATGTAATTTATAGGTAGATAGTATATCTATATGTTTATATATTAGAATGCAATGTTACTAGTGGATAGAAATTGGTTGATACCCCTAAGGGTACTATGTGGATCTTGGTATGTTGATTGAGATGGACTTGAGTGGTATCACATTGTTGCACTTAGGAAAAGGGAAAATAGGATTCAATATGGTTTGAAGACCACATTAGTCTAGCTATTATAACCAAACCCTAAATTAGGCTATGACCAATGCTTGACTAACTAATACCAAGTTGACCAGGGCTTGACCAAATACTTTAAAGTTGACCAATAGTTGACTATTGACCTAGAGAGGCATAACAACATGTAGATACCATTATTTTAATCTATTGTTTATATCATGAATATTTTGTTACTTGTAATTAATATCATAGGACCGTATGACTCTAGTTCGGACACTGATACACATCAATTGCTCAGGATATCAGGCGAGTACATTCTTTGTTCATTTTCATTCATGATAGTATCTTTATTGCCTACTCTAGACTACTCTACTTGATGTTGACACATTGATATCACGGACCAGTACTCTATGGATCTTGTCATGAGATGTTATCCCCTTATCGGCTACATCAGGTATTTCACGTTCATGTATTCTATCATATACATCATGTACTCTTTGTATTCGTATTATTCATGTACACTTATGTGCTCTCATGTACTCTCATGTTCTCACATGTACTTCATGTATAACAAATAATCATGTATGTAACATAACTTGATCGGATCCTTGTGTATTGATTGGGGCGGGGGAGTAGAAGTTGTTATGCAATTAAATCCCGTTAGTTTAATCATGAACATGTCAATTATGCCTTCACCTATAATCGAGTTACCGTAGAATAATCATGTACAACCTAAACCGATCACATAACTATCTTGTGCTCTGAAACACTTATATTATTTACTGTTTATAGTTTCTCTATCTTATTCATGTACTCAGATTCCTTGTCTATATTTCCTGTATTCCTGTACTTTTATTTACAACACTTCATGTTTTCTATGCTATTGCCAGTTCTATATTTCCTACCATGTTTTGGAACTGCTTTCAGAGTTATATATTCGCTCCAATCCTGACTGGATATGTTGATAAATTTTATAGAGAACTTAGAGGACTTTTTCACCACCTATTATAGCGCGAATATAGACGACACTTGCGACCTGGATCAGCAGGAGGATCCAATTAGCTTAGAGGTGACTCCTATAGTTCCTAGGCTAGATTGCTAGGACTGTTCTGGATATATTTTAGCTACTTTGATATGTATTTAATTCATACTTTCTGTGTTGTATTGATAACACTTGAACTCATTTCAATTTTGAATTGTATCTTACTTTGAGTATTTCCTTCTATCTTATATCGTACTGATTATCCATCTCTAGATATTGTTATTGAGTTGTATCTTCCGAGTTGTCCTCCGATTGGAGAGTATATTCTATACAGGTACACTTATATTGTGTTTAGATGTGGTTGAGACCTAGGACAACGTTCTACTGCCGATACTGCGGTGTAGGCTGTACGTATCCACGGTCTCGTGCCCTTACATGTAGAAGCATGGAAAAGGATAAGATTTGCTATGCAGCCCGAAAATCAACATGAAGCTTCATGCGGCTCAAAACCCAGGAAGCTTCATGCAGCTCAAAACCCAGGAAGCTTCATGCGGCTCAACAAAACCTAGAAAGCTTCATGCGGCTCAGAAAGCTTCATGCGGCCCAAAATCAGCAGAGAGCCTTATGCGGTTCGAAATCAGCCTAAGCAATAAATGTCTCTCTATGTAGCTGGCCATAATTACTCTGACACAAAAGTGACAGCTCTGACAAAGATGACAGCTCTGACATAAAGACGAGACGTGACATGCTCCTAAAAAAGACAAAAAAATCATCATGATATCTGGCACAGTGCACAGTTCCAAACAAGACTCCTCATGCGGATCGGTTATAAGACATCCTTCATGCGGCTCGGTCAAGAGACATTCTTTATGCGGCTCGGTTATGAGACATCCTTCATGCGGCTCGGTTATGAGACACTTTTCATGCAGCTCGGCTATGGGACAGTCCTTCATGCGGCTCAGCCAGGACACATCCTTCATGCGGCCCGCCACAGAGTAGCAGCCGAGTCATGTGGCAGAAATTGACCAAGTCCTAAACAGTTTAGATTTTTTGCAACGAACAGATCATGATAAACCGAGTCTCAAAGCACAGTTACAATAATGTTGCCCAAAATTTGCCACGTGGCTGTACATCCCATTCCTCATGAATTCCTATAAATAGCAAGGTGCTATTTCCTTGCAAAAGAAGACAGATATACAGAGAGCATTTTTTCACCGGAGTCGAGGTTGCGTTCGATTGTCCAAGGAGTAAGGCAGAGTTAATAGTACTTTTCCGAGCCTCTACCGTCATCCCCCCAGAATCTAAACTAAACAATTGTACTTAGATTGCTTTTCCTAGGTTTTATTCCTAGGCTCTCTTTTGTACAAGCGAGTTTGTAATTGTAAGTCAAGTTCAGTCCTCCTATAAAACTGTTCTGTTCTACGACGATCAATGGCAAACACGATGGCGACTTTGCTGGGAACTAACTTCTCCACTGCTGAGAAGTTGGTGACGCAATCGGACGCAGCCAAACTTGGCTCCATGCAACAAATGCTGGTTGTTCGCTTCGACCAGCAAACGTTCGAAGAGATGCTCTCCGAAGGGAGCGCTAGCACAATCCAGAAGTGAGCCGGCACAAAGAAGGCCCGCAGGGTGTGAAGGCCTAAAACTGTTGCCTCTTTCCGAGCTCTAGAACAAGTTTTCTTTGCTGCTCAAAACGACGAAGAAGACTCGTATGCGGCCCCACTTCAGGCCGCAGAGGACCCTGCTGTCCCCAAGTCCGGCAAAGGAAAATACTACGATGCTGGACTTGTAGGGGCAAACGGGAACTCCATATGGTCCAAGAAGAAGCCGCATAAGGGGATGGGCCGCAGGAAGAATGCATATGCAACCACCAATTTCAGCCGCAGAGAGAAGGCATATGCGGCCACCAATCCCAGCCGCATGGAGAAAGCTTATACGGCCAGCAATCCCAACCGCGGGGAAATGGCCTATGCGGCATCCAATCCCAGCCACCGGCCATTCGCCCTATGCGGCTCGGGTTCAGTCTTCGACAGCCTCTCATACGGGCCTGACCTCAGAAGCCCCAATGAGAACGTGCCAGATTCTATGTGGCACAGCTTGGACTCTTCCTACTACGTACCCTCGGGTGCTAGAGCGAAGAAGTCTAGGATAGCACGGGCTCGTCGAGCTCAGTCAGCTGTCCCAACTACTGACCATCAGAGAGTCCCGCTAACTGTTATGCGGGCCTCTGATGGAAATTTGTACAGAACCGCCCGTGTCCAGTCCCCGACGGCAAACGGACAGGGTGGTTCTCAAGAGTCTTCCAACATTGAGGGAGGGCAAGTGCTTTTACTAGCCCCACATCAGGGAGCAAACATAATACCTACGCATTCGTGTGCTCGGGATTCCCGTGCCCATAAAACGAGTGCAAAGGTGGATCGAGATGTCCATGACTTGCGAGATGTGATCCTTCACAAGCGCAAGGAAAGAGAAGAAACCTTGGTGTGCAAAGAGTCCTTCCAGGGACATCACTGTACTCAAGTTATTGTCAATTTTTGCTGCAACAAGACAGAAGTGCAAGAGGATCGGCAGTCTGTCTTCCAACGACTGCAGCAGCCAGGACCGATCCTACAACAAAGCTCGGGGGACGAGGCGCTTCCCTTCGCCGCCTATAACTCTACCCAGAAGGTCCCTATCGGCAAGGGAAAGAAGAAAATAAACATGTCCAGCCCGACAATCTCAACCAGCATGGCCAAGAAACTCTCATCCAAGGGGTTGTCCGCAGCCGTCACAGGAGGTGTTTATCAAGGTACCCACTCAAAGACGAAATCTTCAATACTTAGAGATTCGTCATCTACATCGCTGGGGGTAGTTGGAGCTGGGGGTAGCACTCCTCGAAACATCCACAACAATCTGGTATTTCAGGAAGATGAACCAGGGGAAACAATCCCACCAACAGATACAAGAGACTCGGACGTCCCTGAAAACGTCCACAAGTGCCAAGACGAGGCAACCTCCTATGCAGGGGGTAGCACCTCCTCCAAGTCCGAACCAGAGGAGAATATTCCTACATACTCCGATGACATCTCCATACGAGGGAATGATTCGGAGGGCACGTCTTCTACAATTTCTTCTACTTCTCCTCACGTGAAGACAGTATTCATGACGGAGAATGACCAATACGGTACCAGTGATCGGCAACGCCTGGACACTCTTGAGGCCATACTTTAAACCTTGGTTAAGTTAGTGGACGAGATCAAGGCGGCCCTACCGGCTCTACAAGCAAGGACACCTGGTCAAACAAGCTTGGGTCCTGCCATCAATGCGGACTCAAACAAGACCGCGCCAACCCCGGGCAATGATCCACCCGGAATATCAACTCCGACTGCTGCAAAAGAGGCTAGGGAGGCGAGAAAAGAAGTCCAGGAGCTCTGTGCAATGTTTCACGCCCAAGAATTCTCTCAGGACCTCATGATACGACAGCCGTATCCCATCACATGGAGAGATGTCCCCTTCCCTCTATGATACAAACCATTCAATATCAATCCATATGATGGAAAGACCTCTGCGAGCTGGTACATGACCTACTTCGAAGTCACAACGGACCATCTGCCGCATGACGATGCCATCCTCACGCGGTTGTTCATCGAGGCATTAGAGGGGGTCACGTTTGATTGGTACCGTAACTTACCGGATAACTGCTTCCATTCATTTGTCGGCTTCAAACATATGTTCTTGGAAAGGTTCTACGAGGTGGGACATGATACGACAATGTCAACTCTCATGGACGTTGTTCAAGGGGAAAAAGAACTGACAAGGAATGACATCGAGCGGTTTAGCCAAACCGCGATGAAATACCCTTTGGTAACCCGGACTCTTCTTTAATTGTGATTTGCCAAAAGAGGTTGCTCCCCACAATCAGCCTCTGGATGGGATAAAGTCAATTTAAAGACTGGAAGGCCTTCATCATCAATGCCACTAGCGCAGAAGCAAAATTAAAGAAGGCTCGCCAACTGGGGTTGCACATCTCGGATGGAGAGGATAAGAGCAAACGAACTAATACCAACAACAACAACGGCAGTAGTTCCTCTAATAACCAGGACACCAAAGGCAAACAGGCTATGGTGGCCGATACAGCCCAGAAGCCTAAACCAAAGCAAGTAGAGAAGCAGTGGTCTCAGGTGACCTACTCCTTCGAGGATAGCCATGTCAAACCCATCTTTGACATTCTCTTCCAAGGAGACAGAATTCAGCTCCCTTTACCGAGACGTGAACCTCGTCCTGCAGAGATGGAGAACCCGAAGTACTGTCACTTCTACCACTACGTCCACCACGCTACTCAGGACTACTTCCAATTGAAGCGGTACATCCAGAACATCATCGATTCTAAGGCTCTGGCCATTGATTTCGAGGAGGTAACCGTGGCTGCCAACATGGTGTCAGTCCAATTTGGCAGCTTCCCTCCAACGAGGACTCAAGATGGTGTAGTACCCATCCTCCAGGCAACAATGGATGTCACTAATGTTCCACCTCCCCGAGACCAGACGATTGGGTTGGTGCCCCTCACCACGTCAAGAGAGGAGGTCATGCGAGTCCACCCGGACTTGGTGCCTAAAGTAACCTAGTCAGCATCATCCTCTACCGACAAAAAGAAGGGCGGTAAGGCTAAATCTTGCCACACAATCTCAGCCGAAATCGAAGAAGCGACAGCTGTCGTTACCCGGTCCGGTGCACAATCTCAACCTATACCGGGTAACTCGAATGAAGATCGTCAGTCGGCCACTGCTGATGCCACAGGACCTTCTCAGCCTCCACCGTTCGACAAGCCTAAGCCAAAAGAGACCCGCTTCGACAAGCCGCTCCGTAAAGACGTACCTCAGGGGCTGGAGAGGCCTTACAATTTTGACATCCTGGCACAATTGGCCAATACGCCAGCAAAATTGTCGTTATACGAGCTCTTGAGACTCTCCAAGGATGTTCGCGTCCTACTAAGCGAAGCACTCCAGAATGCCGACGCTTATTTGGCTCAGGTCAAGCTTACATGAGAGAGCTCGCCAGCGGATTTCCAGGACAATGCTTGTACAGGAGCAATACCCAACATCATGTTCACTCTGCAGGATATGCTCATCAAGACCAACCTGCACGATCGCCCTTTGTATTACTCTGGATACATCGGCAACATCAAAGTAGATCGGATGCACATTGATCCCGGTTCTTCAATATGCATCAATCCGAAGAGCAGGCTTCACCTCCTAGGCATCCCTATGCATCGGCTGACACCTACCAGCACCGCCACCAGGAAGAAGCTATCCTATTAGAAAGATTCACCTGAAATGCCAAATTGGCGACCTCCAGTAGAAAGTAACTTGCTACGTCATAGACGCAGATAGGTCCTACAACATTCTCCTGGGGCGTCCTTGGATACACGATTTTATGATCGTGCCCTCCACATTGCACTAGTGCTTCAAATAAGTCGACAAATACGACTTCGTAAGAACGGAATTTGCCGACATCGATCCCTTCAAAGGGGTTGAATCCTACTTTTCGGATGCCTGCTTGTACGAGAAATCAAAAAAGCACCTGGTCAAAGAGGATGCTCAAGATCAAACAGAGGCTACAATAGGATCAGAAGAACCTCTAAAGATCCACCTCCAGGCCTGAAAGCCAGGTAAAACTGCACCTCTTGTAGCTACTCTGCATAAAGAAGTAACCAGTCTACCGGTGCTCACTGCACAAAAGAAGCAAATGGTTATCTCACTCCCAAGGTCTAGCCAGTGGTCGAGACCAACTGTGGAGCTAATGATAATCAGACTGCCAAGAACCGACCAACAACAATCAGAAGAGACCAATCCTTCTGTCAAGCCGATGGTCATTTGTCTTCCCAGGACAAATCGACAGCCAGGGACTGCTAGTAAGCCAACGATGTAACACCTAGTTTCTGAAATTGGGATATTTTTGAAAAATTATTATTTTTATTATTTATTAGTGGTATTTTAGTCATAATATGATTTTTGGGTGATTTTAGTTAAGTTAAACCATTTCCAAAGTCATGACTTATGACTTTATGACTTACTAGCAAAACCTTAGTGTAAACCCTAGTTTTTCATAACCTAGAGACTAACCATGATCATGTGAGCCTAGCCATAGGCTTAGAACACCAAATTAGTAATTTTGGCCAAAAAGGGTATTTTGGTAATTTTCTAAAAATTATTTAGAATTATTTGCAATTATGTGTTTTTATTATTATTTAATTATTGATTAGTGTCATGTTAGTCCCTAACCTAGTTTAGCACTAATCTAGAGGTTAGCTACTAACCTAGAATGATAAGGGGATAGATATTAGTCATGGGTTAAAGTAGGATAAATATCTAGATATTATACATATGATATTTTCTATGAATTACTCAAAATATCTCAACCCTTTACCTAAAGTCCTTGCCTTAACCTAGAAGAAAGGTCAAGGACACCCCCTTGCTATGGCCGGCCATGGGGTACCCCCCTACCACTACACCATCCTATATTAACCCCTCACATCATTCATGAACATTTTTACATGAATTTTAACCTAAAAAAATCCCATTTCTTCAAACCTTGATAACTTGATCAATTTTGATCCAAATTCACTCTAGTTTCTTGCATTGGACTCCCCTACACTAGAGGGTACTAGTTAGGGCCTGCTATTGAGGATTTGAGGGGCTTTGGGCATCACCAAGAGAAGAGGACACCCCCCCTATATGGTATTTTCTTGAGTTTTCACACAAATAGGTAAATACCCTCAAACCATGTTAATATTGTGTTTTCTCTTCATATTTGCATGCATCTAGGTACTAGGGAACTATGGGTCAAGTTTGGTGAAAAATAGGATTGGTTTGGTGTCCGTATCGGACACGTATCCTAGACTAGGAAACCTTGTTTGATGAAATACCACAAAGGATCTGTTTTTATTAGAATGTAAAACAAATTATATTTTCTGGTAGCCCTAGACTTCTAGGTCACAACCCTAACTTACTGGACACATTTTCGAGTCGTGTCCGTCCAAAACGGACACGAACTTACAGCACGATACGCGCGCACAGTGCCCTGCTACCACATCCTTCGTGCGCACTGCACAGGCCACTAGGACACACCAAAATTGGTGGACACGAGGGGGCATTGTCTGCGAACATGCCCCCAAAGTTTCACGATGTGTCGTTTTGTATCGGACACGAAATCGGGGTCGCACTGGCCACACACGCGCACAGTCCAGTCGAAAATTTGACATAGACATGCGACTCGTATCGCATGGACACGAGTCGAAGACACCTCATGTTTGCACGAGTGTGTAGCCCTATATGTGGGCTACACGTGTGCACGACTACGAGACGTGTCATGCCTCGTGGTGTGTCCACGAGCGTGTGGAACGCGTGTACGACACTGTGCACGCGTATGAGTATCAGGATTTACCCGTGTGGTGTTTTTGGGAGTTTGGATACGTTAAACCGTATCGTGGTGTCGTGTCAGGTACCTAGGATACTAGGGTATATGTGGGGCATCAGTTACCAACCCATAGATTCGAGCCATAGCTCGGTTTTGTGAGTGAGAATGCGTTTACCTGTTTTTGAGTGCACTGTGCACAGTTTCCAGGATTTGGGATTAATTCCAGTTTTGCAAATTCGAGTTTTAAACCTATTTTTGATATGATTTATATATGTATTAGTGTATTTTTAGTATATATATGTAGTATATATGTATGTGTGAGTGTGGGTGAGTTTTGAGGTTATTTGGTTGTGTGTATGTGTAGTTGTGGTGTATATACATATACATGTATATACATAACTGTGTGTGTGTGTTTGGGACTGGATTTTGGTTCCAGGAATTCTGAAACCCATTTCCCTTCCTGTGTGTTCTGTCCAGCCCCCTCTCTCACTGTCCTCTTCTCTCTTTCACTCACTCTATGTCTCTCTCTCACTTTCCTCTCTCTCTATATATGTATATATATAGGTTTAGTCTATATATATATATATGATATATGTATATATATATATTTGTATTAGGATTATATATAGTGTGTCTATATATAGATACTAGGGTGTATGGAAATTACATAGGCTATAGGCCTATGTGGTTGTTGTATATATATATATATATATATATATATACATATATATATATATATTTTTTTTTTTATATATATATATAAAAAAAAAATATATATATATATATATTTTTTTTGTATATATATATATATATATATATATATATATATATATATATATATATGGTATATATATATTTGTATAGATCACATATAGTGTCATTTTATATATATATGTGTGTGATTGGTATTGTATATAGTTAGGCATATATAGATATATATATAGGTAGTAAATAGACATGGGTATATATATATATATATATATATATATATATATATATATATATATATATATATATATATATATATATATATATATATATATATATGACTTCCTAAGTATAGGTTTATATAGAAACCTATAACCATTAGCCTATGGAAATCTAAGTCAATAGCCTATGGCCAAGGTGACTAGCCTATGGCTTTGGGGCTAACCCAATTAACCTAATGGACCTAAAAACACTACTTGTGACCCTTGTTGACTTAGGGTTGACCAAAGTCAACCTTAGGTCAAAGTTGACCTAGTTAACCTAGAATTGACTGGGAATGACCTAAAGCAACTAGTTTGACTAGTTTGACTAAAACCCTAACTAGTTTGACTAGTGTTGACCTAACTTTGACTAGTTTGACATTAGAGTTAACCAAGAGTTGACTTTTGACCAGATTGACCTAGAATCATGTAGTATGCATTGTATACTTTATTTTACTATTGTGGATACATTATGACTTGTATTGCTCTGATTAGGAGCCATACACCTCTCCTCAGACAGTATATCCTCTTCAGACATTCAGTTATCAGGCGAGTATTCTCTGACCGTTTCATATTTGCCAGGATTTATATTCTTGCGCTTGATTACTTTACTTGATGCTGACACGATTGTTATCATGGATTGGTACTATATGGATCTTTTTATGAGATGTTATCCCCCTCGGAAGCATCAGATACTTTTGTCACGTGTGTTTCACTTACATCATGTATCTCATGCTTTTATTTTCATGTATCTTCATGTATCAGCTAGTGACTCATGTACTCTCATGATCACCGAGCCTTCATGAATCTTCATGAATCACTCACGTATCACCCAATTATGGGCTTATCACGAATCTTAACGTAACATGAATGGATCCTTGTGTATTGATTGGGGAAACGGGGGAGTAGAAGTGGACATGTGAATAATTCCAAAGTAGTATAATCATGTGCAAACTCTGTAGTGTAATCATGTATAAATTCTAGCCATTCATATGCCTATCTTGTGCTCTACATCACTAGCCACTTACAGTTCTCTATATACAGTAGATATTTCCTTTACAGCTATCTCTTTTGCTACATGTATCTTCCTTCAGCAGTTCCTGTATTTTACTCTATTGCATGCTTTATATTTCCTATCATACTATGTACTGCGTGAGATGTATTGTGCTCGTTTCTGTCCTGACTGGACCTATTGAAAATATTACAGAGGATGAGGATGAGGCCCTGGTGTCTACCTATTATGGAGCAGGACTAGATGATACTTATGTTATGGACCCTCAGCAGGATCCATCTGCAGCTGAGGATGCTACCCCAGTAGTCTAGGCTAGTTTAGCTAGACAGTTATTTCTGTATTACTATTTTGTCTCACATTTTGAGTTGTATTTCGAGACGTTGAGATGTACAGACTCTTAGACTTATTCTGTATATTGGGTCAACATTCTGGATATTATGTTGTACTAGACACTTAGACTTATTCATCTATGATACTGTTCTCTTGAGTTACTATCTATCTATCTATCTGTCTTTCGTTCTTCTACCCTAGATGTGATTGAGATGGATATTGTTATGTCACCTCCATTCGGAGAGTATAAACTGTACAGGTACTTTGGTATTGTTAGATAATTGACCTAGGACAGTGTTCTACCGCCGACACTGCGGCGTAGGCTGGACGTACCCACTTCTCGTGCCCTTACTCTAGGGTGCGGGTCGTGACACATTTTTAGTGGTGGCCCATGCAGGTCGAGTTTATGTAGTGGTATTCGAACTAGAGTATCACTACAGCCTGCGATAGGATTTGAGAAATAGGCTTAGTAAGAGAGGATACTCATCACTGTTAGGATACTTTGAGAGATTCCTGGGATGACCCTTGAGAATCTCATTTGAAATTACGATTTAAACTCATTTTCCCTTGATTGAATTTGATTTTGGAGGATTCACTGTAGAACTTTGAATCCTGGTGTTAGTTGATGATTTTGAAATTTTTTTTTTGTAGTTGTTGATTTTAATTTCTTAGTGTTAGATTAATATATTTTATTTTAAGGTACTCAATCACATTTATGAGAAAACTCTTATCTGTTTCTTGCCATCTAATCCTCTTGCTAATTGCTTTTCATTGAAATGAACTGTCCCCTCTATTTTTGCATCTTGCTCAGCTTCTTCTACCAATCTATGTGATTGTATCACAAACCTGACTTACTCGACATTTTCTCGAATCAAGACTTATTGAGACCTTCTAACCTTGACCTATGATTTGATCGAACCCTAACTATATTCATCTAGTAGCCTATCTATCCCTAGGACTGTGTTCCTAAATTATTTACTGGATTCCTAATTAATTTTATTTCTTGGGTTAATTTGATCTTCTTCAATTTTTGCATCAATTTGTCACGTCTTGAACTCCCACTTTCTATTCTAGATCATTGGACGTCCTTTACCGTAACTTAGATATTCAGAGTATAATACTAGCTGTTACCTTTCAACAAACTCCACATGTAAGACCTAGACTAGCCTACCTTCATGTAGGTATTCCATGTCCCACTAAAACCCGTCTACTTGTACTCTATTTTCTTGATATGATTTTCTGGTCAAATGGCTAAACTATAACCTCTACCATGATACTAAATTGATTCTTATTTCAATTAGAGATCCACCTTGGCTCAATTCTTTCGACCTAGCATGTGATGGTGTTCTGCTTGAACCCTCAAATACTTAACCTCGTACCTTATCTTGAATGCTTGACCCGATTGGTTAAGGATCTTGGACTATGTATCTTCTTTTATCATTTCCACCCTTACTTATATCTTATGCTACAAATTTATCCTTAGTTTTACAAGCTTATCCTTTTTTGAGCTTGATCATGATATATTTTATTGGGTGCGCACCCACTAACATATTATCTAATCAGAACCGGCGCATGATGGTCTGATCAACCTATTGCGTTTGGGTTCGCTTTTTTATATATTAATCTACGTGGATGGAGACATAGTTAAACTTGCCTTAGAATCTTATCCGCAACAGCCTTGACAATTCTCCTGGGAATTATTTTATAGCCTATGAACGTCGTACTCGTATCCAGTTGAGTTAAATTCAATCATGACCTGGATCTTCATCATCGGATGCCCGTGCCCATACTTGATTTCATTGATCTCCCATCTTGCCCAAATCTCAATTTATCCTGAAATTGATCAACTTAGATCTTGTCAAGACTAAAATCTATTTGTGATTGTTTGTACCTAAATTTTCAATTTTCTCTTTATGGAATAGTAACTTTTAATGATTTCTCACTTACTTATTAATAACCAATTTTTATATAGGATGGTAGACGACCCTATAGTCTTGATGATTGTTGATTCCTTATCTTCCCAATTAGGACACCTTAGATTGCTTGTACGTTTTGATACCATAGGACAGTATTGATCTAGAATGACTAGTGCACCTAGATGAGACCACAGATTGTTCCATTTAACCTGTCCCCCTGGTACCACTATTGCATCACAATTTCTGGCTTAATTCAGGCCATAGACCTTTCCCACTCTAAATTATGATCATCATAGGTACATTACCATGACTTTTAAATTTGGAGCACAAGACTAGTTGTTTTCTCAAAACAAATTTCACATACAGAACCTAGACATGACACTCTATACCCATGACCTTAGTGTCCCACTCAGGCATACCATTGTGTGTTTTATTTGCTTAGTACGATTTTCCTGACCCGAGGCTCCATCCTGATTTACCCCATGGAGTTACTTTGATTTCGATTTGATTTAAGGACACCCTATGACCTAAGATTGCCAACCAATTTTTGGACATGACCCAGTATAGGTCTATTACCCATATTTTTGCTTGTTGACCTTGTATGTTGCTAGGTAGTAGCTTCGACCCTGATTGTTGGAGGTTTGACCTAGGAGGAGTACGACCATCTAAATTTCGAGGACGAAATTATTTTAAGGTGGGTAGACTTGTAACACCCAGTTTCTGAAATTGGGATATTTTTGAAAAATTATTATTTTTATTATTTATTAGTGGTATTTTAGTCATAATATGATTTTTGGGTGATTTTAGTTAAGTTAAACCATTTCCAATGTCATGACTTATGACTTTGTGACTTACTAGCAAAACCTTAGTGTAAACCCTAGTTTTTCATAACCTAGAGACTAACCATGATCATGTGAGCCTAGCCATAGGCTTAGAACACCAAATTAGTGATTTTGGCCAAAAAGGGTATTTTTATAATTTTCTAGAAATTATTTGGAATTATTTGCAATTATGTGTTTTTATTATTATTTAATTATTGATTAGTGTCATGTTAGTCCCTAACCTAGTTTAGCACTAATCTAGAGGTTAGCTACTAACCTAGAATGATAAGGGGATAGATATTAGTCATGGGTTAAAGTAGGATAAACATCTAGATATTATACATATGATATTTTCCATGAATTACTCAAAATATCTCAACCCTTTACCAAAGTCCTTGCCTTAACCTAGAAGAAAGGTCAAGGACACCCCCCCTTGCTATGGCCGGCCATGGGGTACCCCCTACCACTACAGCATCCTATATTAACCTCTCACATCATTCATGAACATTTTTACATGAATTTTAACCTAGAAAAATCCCATTTCTTCAAACCTTGATAACTTGATCAATTTTGATCCAAATTTACTCTAGTTTCTTACATTGGACTCCCCTATACTAGAGGGTACTAGTTAGGGCCTGCAATTGAGGATTTGAGGGGCTTTAGGCATCACCAAGAGAAGAGGACACCCCCCCTACTTGGTATTTTCTTGAGTTTTCACACAAATAGGTAAATACCCTCAAACCATGTTAATATTGTGTTTTCTCTTCATATTTGCATGCATCTAGGTACTAGGGAACTGTGGGTCAAGTTTGGTGAAAAATAAGATTGGTTTGGTGTCCGTATCGGACACGTATCCTAGACTAGGAAACCTTGTTTGATGAAATGCCACAAAGGATCTGTTTTTATTAGAATGTAAAACAAATTATATTTTCTGGTAGCCCTAGACTTCTAGGTCACAACCCTAACTTACTGGACACATTTTTGAGTCGTGTCCGTGTCCAAAACGGACACGAACTCACTTCACGATACACGCGCACAATGTCCTGCTACCACACCCTTCGTGCGCACTGCACAGGCCACTAGGACACACCAAAATTGGTGGACACGAGGGGGCATTGTTTGCGAACATGCCCCCAAAGTTTTATGACGTGTCGTTTTGTATCGGACACAAAATCGCGGTCGTACTGGCCACACACGCGCACAGTCCAGTCGAAAATTCGACTTAGACACGCGACTCGTGTCGCATGGACACGAGTCGAGGACACCACGTGTTTGCACGAGTGTGTAGCCCTATATGTAGGCTACACGTGTGCATGACCACGAGACGTGTCGTGTCTCATGGTGTGTCCACGAGCGTGTGGAATGCGTGCACGACGCTGTGCACGCGTATGAGTATCATGATTTACCCGTGTGGTGTTTTTGGGAGTTTGGACACGTTAAACCGTGTCGTGGTGTCGTGTCAGGTACCTAGGATACTAGGGTATATGTGGGGCATCAGTTACCAACCCATAGATTCGAGCCATAGCTCGGTTTTGTGAGTGAGAATGGGTTTACCTGTTTTCGAGTGCACTGTGCACAGTTTCCAGGATTTGGGATTAATTCCAGTTTTGCAAATTCGAGTTTTAAACCTATTTTTGATATGATTTATACATGTATTAGTGTATTTTTAGTATAAATATATGTAGTATATATGTATGTGTGAGTGTGGGTGAGTTTTGAGGTTATTTGGTTGTGTGTATGTGTAGTTGTGGTGTATATACATATACATGTATATACATAACTGTGTGTGTGTGTTTGGGACTGGATTTTGGTTCCAGGAATTCTGAAACCCATTTTCCTTCCTGTGTGTTCTGTCCAGCCCCCTCTCTCACTGTCCTCTTCTTTCTTTCACTCACTCTATGTCTCTCTCTCACTTTCCTCTCTCTATATATATGTTTATATATATAGGTTTAGTCTATATATATATATATATATATATATATATATATATATATATATATATTTGTATTAGGATTATATATAGTGTGTCTATATATAGATACTAGGGTGTATGGAAATTACATAGGCTATAGGCCTATGTGGTTGTTGTATATATATATATATATATATATATATATATATATATATATATATAAATATATATATATATATATATATATATATATATATATATATATATATATATATTTGTATAGATCACATATAGTGTCATTTTATATATATATGTGGGTGATTGGTATTGTATATAGTTAGGCATATAGATATATATATATAGGTAGTAAATAGACATGGGTATATATATATATATATATATATATATATATATATATATATATATATATATATATATATATATATATATATATATATATATATGACTTCCTAAGTATAGGTTTATATAGAAACCTATAACCATTAGCCTATGGAAATCTAAGTCAATAGCCTATGGCCAAGGTGACTAGCCTATGGCTTTGGGGCTAACCCAATTAACCTAATGGACCTAAAAACACTACTTGTGACCCTTGTTGACTAAGGGTTGACCAAAGTCAACCTTAGGTCAAAGTTGACCTAGTTAACCTAGAATTGACTAGGAATGACCTAAAACAACTAGTTTGACTAGTTTGACTAAAACCCTAACTAGTTTGACTAGTGTTGACCTAACTTTGACTAGTTTGACATTAGAGTTAACCAAGAGTTGACTTTTGACCAGATTGACCTAGAATCATGTAGTATGCATTGCAGACTTTATTTTACCATTGTGGATACATTATGACTTGTATTTCTCTGATTAGGAGCCATACACCTCTCCTAAGACAGTATATCCTCTTCAGATATTCAGTTATCAGGCAAGTGCATTCTCTGACCGTTTCATATTTGCCAGGATTTATATTCTTGCTCTAGATTACTTTACTTGATGCTGACACGATTGTTATCACGGATTGGTACTATATGGATCTTTTCATGAGATGTTATCCCCTCGGGAGCATCAGATACTTTTGTCACGTGTGTTTCACTTACATCATGTATCTCATGCTTCTATTTTCATGTATCTTCATGTATCAGCTAGTGACTCATGTACTTTCATGATCACCGAGCCTTCATGAATCTTCATGAATCACTCACGTATCACCCAATTATAGGCTTATCACGAATCTTAACGTAACATGAATGGATCCTTGTGTATTGATTGGGGAAACGGAGGAGTAGAAGTGGACATGTGAATAATTTCAAAGTAGTGTAATCATGTGCAAACTCTGTAGTGTAATCATGTATAAATTCTAGCCATTCACATGCCTATCTTGTGCTCTACATCACTAGCCACTTACAGTTCTCTATATACAGTAGATATTTCCTTTACAGCTATCTCTTTTGCTACATGTATCTTCCTTCAGCAGTTCCTGTATTTTACTCTATTGCATGCTTTATATTTCCTATCATACTATGCACTGCGTGAGATGTATTGTGCTCGTTCCTGTCCTGACTGGACCTGTCGAAAATATTACAGAGGATGAGGATGAGGCCCTGGTGTCTACCTATTATGGAGCAGGACTAGATGATACTTATGTTGTGGACCCTCAACAGGATCCACCTACAGCTGAGGATGCTACCCCAGTAGTCTAGGCTAGTTTAGCTAGACAGTTATTTTTGTATTACTATTTTGTCTCACATTTTGAGTTGTATTTCGAGACGTTGAGATGTATAGACTCTTAGACTTATTCTGTATATTGGGTCGACATTCTGGATATTATGTTGTACTTGACACTTAGACTTATTCATCTATGATACTGTTCTCTTGAGTTACTATCTATCTATCTGTCTTTCGTTCTTCTACCCTAGATGTGATTGAGATGTATATTGTTATGTCACCTCCATTCGGAGAGTATAAACTGTACAGGTACTTTGGTATTGTTAGATGATTGACCTAGGACAGCATTCTACCGCCGACACTGCGGCGTAGGCTGGACGTACCCACTTCTCGTGCCCTTACTCTAGGGTGCGGGTTGTGACAAACGACCCCATGTCCAGCATCACCAGTAGAACCCTTGATGATCAAGCTGCCCAGTGAGCCAACGACCCTACATCCAGTACCACCAGTGGAACCCTTGATGATCAAGCTGCCCAGGTCATCCTCCCAATCTTCGATAATGTAGGGGGTGGCGGAAGAGGAGTTAGAGCTAGCCAAATATGTGGCTGCACACACTGATGTTTCATCTGTTGATGATATAATATCGCCAGAGAAGATACCTTATTTTATCAATAAATGGTTATCTTTGAACTACCTCGAGCTTAACAAGCTCCGTATAATGTATGCTATGGAACACGGTATGGGCATCAACTTACACACACAATTAAAAAATGTCTATATGACGAACCAACTTACTCCCGTGGAAGGCACTTGCTTCATAGTCGCGGGAGAAGATTATCAAATCATCTTCGGCCGAAAGAATGATCAACAGTCCTTCAGGCCAGAAGAAGTCGATCTCGAACCCGATACCGGGAGACTGCCCCTTTATCTGTATAGCTTCCGATCCAAGTATCTTATATAAAAATAGGGGTATGATATGGAGACTGCACCAGGCTTGAACTACGGCACCGACTGACGATTACCTTTACAATTGCCAGTCCCGGCTGAAAAACCATGAGATTATTACAGTAAGACCAGACGTGGTCTAGGCTATGTTATACCTGCAACAACTCCTGAGAGCTCGGATGAGGAATGCGAATGGCATCCACATTCAACTGGATCATCCATTTTCGATTTAGATGTCAGCATTTGGGACATACTCAGGCAAGCTTGGTCCGTCAATATGGCATTTGCTGACGCCTACGAAGAATACGAAGACATACCCGAACTCCTTGAGTTAGAGCCTTGGTTCCAATAGCTAGATGCGCAGTGGGAGAAGCGTTTCGAAAAAAGAGACCCCCCTACCGAAGATGAAGTCATGCAAGTTGACCTCGGCGATGAATCCTCTTCAAAGCCAATCTTCGTCAGCAAAAGTCTGACAAACGAAGAGCAAGAATCGCTATTGCAACTCGTCAGAGAGTATATTGACGTGTTCGCCTGGAGCTATGAAGACATGCCAGGGCTAAACCCTGAGATTACACTCCATAAGCTCAACATTCATCCGGACGCAAAGCCAGTCAAGTAATAGCAATGACGGTTTCACCTAGACATTAATTAATTCTATTGAAGCTGAAGTCAACAAACTAATAGCCAGTGGCTTTATCTGTAAGGAACAACACCCATACTGGGTAGCCAACATAGTACCGGTCCTCAAAAAGAATGAAAAGATCCAAATTTGTATTGACTTCCGGAATCTGAACGAAGCATGTCCTAAAGATGAGTTCCCTCTTTCTATTATGGACATAATGATTGACAATACATGTGGCTTTGAGCGCATGTCATTCATGGATGGCTTCTCAGGATACAACTAAATCAAGATATTTCCTGACGATGAAAAGCATATATTATTTCGAACGTCGATTGGCGTGTACTGCTACACAGTCATACCCTTTGGTTTAAAGAATACCAGTGCCACATATCAACGAGCTATGTGTATCATCTTCAGAGACCACCTGCGTAAGACAGTAGAATGCTATGTCGACGACATCGCAGTCAAAAGCCGCTCTAAGGAAGATCATCTGCACGATCTGAGGACAGTATTTGACCTGATGCGAGCACACAATTTAAAGATGAATCCCACCAAATCCTTCTTGGGCGTATCCAGCGAGAAATTCTTGGGTTTTGTATTATCGCCCAGGGTATCCATATAGACCCTGAGAAAACAAAGGCAATCATGGAGATGAGTTCCCCGAGAAATCTCCGTGAGCTCAGAGGCCTTCAAGGGAGGCTAGCTTATATCAGGAGATTTATCTCTAACCTCTCCGGACGATGTCAACCATTCACACACCTCATGAAGAAAGGCGTCTCCTTCATATGGAATGAGGAGTGCCAATGTGCCTTTGACAATATTAAAGAATATATGTCGAAACCTCCAGTCCTGGTGGCCCCGATTGCTGGAAAGCCGTTTTTGCTTTACTGCGAGCGATGGAGCATTCCCTCGGCGCTATACTGGCATAAAACAATGATACAGGGCATGAACAAGCTATCTATTACCTCAGCCGAATGATGATAGGGCCTGAGCATAGATACACCGCCGTGGAGAAGAAGTGTCTCGCTTTGGTGTTCGCCATTCAGAAGATGCGACACTATGTTACAGGACAGACTATCCATGTTATATCAAAAGTTAACCCCCTCAGGGTCCTCATGACCAAACCAGGTGCACTCAGTTCTCGCCTCGCTACCTAGGCAATATTATTGTCCACCTACGACATAATCTTCGTCCTGCAGAAGGTTGTTAAAGGTCAAGCTTTGGCATACTTTTTAGCTGCCCATCCAGGTTCGGAGACAACCAGAGTATATGAAGAGATTCCAGACGAGGTCGCCAATTCAAATATGGCTTTCCATGATACCGTCTGGCGAATGTTCTTCGACGGTGCTTCAAGAACCGGGCCCAAGGGCAATATCGTCGTTGGGGTCGGAGTAGTACTGATTTCTTCCTCTGGATTGGTGATCAATAGAGCATACTCCCTCACAAAACCTTGTTCAAACAACGTGGACGAGTACAACGCCTTGGTTATCAGCCTCCGACTTACAAAAGAACTAGGGGTAGAGTCCCTAGAAGCATATGGCGATTCACAGTTAATCGTTAATCAGATCCGGGGTTCTTATGAAGTTCGCCATGAAGACATGATCCCTTATCATCAAATAGCAATCGCCATTATTATGTCCTTGAAAGGATTCTTTATAGAATATGTTCCCAGACTCCGGAACATTGAAGCCGATGCCCTAGCAGGTCTTACCGCTTCCCTGATAGTTCTAAATCATGCCAATCATTTGGTTGACGTAATAGCCCATGAATTGGTTTATCCTAAGAACAACGTGCAATTTGCTGTGAGTTACTCTGCCCTAGCGGTCGACGAAACACATGACTGGAGACTTCCATTTATTGACTTCGCAGTCTATGGTATCTTGCCAGAAAATTCGAAAGATGCCACTTCTATCAGAAGACGTTCTCGCAGATTCTTCTACGATACAGAGATAAAAATGCTATATCGGCGATCCTATGATGGATTACTGCTCCGGTGTTTGTCAAATACGGAAGCCAAAGAAGCCGTACGCGAAGATCACGATGGCATTTGCAGGGCCCATCAACCTGGCCCGAAATCACAAGACCGCCTTTGCCGGATGGGCTATTACTGGCCTACGATGATAGCAGATGCGATAGACTATACAAGAAAATGTAGAGCTTGTCAGGTCCACGCAGATTTCATACACCAACCATCCGAATTCCTACATCCGACGGTGGCATCCTGGCCATTTGAGGCATGGGAATGGATATCATTGGTCCAATCACCATGCCTTCATCCAGAGGACACCGCTTTATACTCGCAATTACGGACTACTTCTCTAAATGGGCAGAAGCTGTTCCTCTTGCAGAAGTGAAGACATCAAACGTAATCAACTTCGTCAAGCATCACGTCATTTATCGCTTTGGACTACCTCGAAGGATCATCCACGACAATGGTCCGCAGTTCGCAAGCCATGCCTTCTATCGGTTTTGCGACAAACATCGAATTCAGAATGTTGCTTCAACACCATACAACCCGGCGGCTAATGGTCTGGCTGAAGCTTTCAACAAAACTATAATTAAGCTTCTCAAGAAGTTCGTGTCCTCAAACAAATACGACTGGAATGAAAAGTTTGGCGAATGCTTATAGGCGTACCACACTACAGCCCGGACAGCCACTGGGAACACACCATTCTCTTTGGTATACGGAAGTGAGGTAGTTCTTCCATTGGAAACTCAAATCTCCTCGCTCTGCGTCGCCCTCACTTACCGATTAATGAAGGATGATAACTACCGTCGTCGGCTACAAGAATTGGAGGTCTTAGATGAGAAGCGCCTGTTAGCTCAACAACGAATCGAGATTTATCAAGCACGTATCTCTGGAGCATTCAACAAAAAGGTCAAGCTGAGAACATTCCAAGTAGGCGATCTCGTTTTGGCAGTTCGGAGGCCGATGATCATGACTCATAAAACCGCCGGCAAGTTCCAACCAAAATGGGAAGGCCCATTTATCATCGAGGCTATATTCTCCAATGGTGCTTACCGTCTCGCAAAGCAAAATAGAGAGTTGCTCATGATGCCCATTAACGGCAAGTTTTTGAAGAAATATTATGTCTAAATGACACTCTCCAAATCAATCGGATTGTTAAGTCATGTACCCTTAGGTACCACTGAACTTACACTCCGGTTACCCCAAATGAATTCATATTGCATCTTCCTGGTAGCAAGTCATGCATGATCATACCTCTGAACTTCCTCCCTAGAAGAGCATTTTCCTCAGAAACTATTATCCGTGCGTTCGGTGCATAAAAAAGCGTAACAGGTCCACAAAATTCCCGAAACAACCACGTCCACATTCCCTCTGAGTTGTTTCTCTTCCACCACAAACAAATCACCCCTTACATAGAACTTCTACGTCCATATTACCTCTGATTTGTTCTATGTATCCTCCGTTGAGTCCACTCCTGCTACGTCCTCATTACCTCTGAGTAGGAAGACTCTGTTGTAAAAAACCCCATATTTATCACGTCCTCATTACCTCTGAGTAAGTATGTTGGTTTTTTCTCGAATTATTATCCGTACCCAAAACCAGGGTACGCCAAGGGTAATAGGCCTACAAATGTCCACAGTCGACAACAAATGTCCATAGTTGACCACAAATGTCTGCAGCTGACCACAAATGCTGTACTAGGTCCTCTAGTACATGTACATCTTTTCTCACCATCACATGCCTCTGGAGCACAGTTGTTCTGTCACGACCCGTACCCTAGGGTAAGGGCACGAGAAGAAGGTACGTACAGCCTACGCCACAGTGTCGGTGGTAGAACGCTGTCCTAGGTCTCATGTATCTAACAGTATAAGGCTAAGCAGTTTATACTTCCCGAATGGGGGTGACATAGCAGAATGTAAACACAATCACATCTAAGGTAGAGATAATAGAAGATAGATAAAACATGAAATCTAAAAGAGATACAGCAGATAGAAGTCTAAGTGTCTAAGATACACAACCCAGAAATACATCTCAAGGCTCAAATACAGTAAATCCATAAATACAACTCAAGACAACTGAAAATAAACTATAAGCAAAATCCTAGCTATCTATACAACCTCTACTGTGTTCCTCTAGGCTAGCAGGCAACCTCCAAGCTATATATAAAATTTTCAACAGGTCCAGTCAGGACAGAAACGAGCACATATCTCTCAAACAGTTCATAGCAGGTTAGGAGTATAAATCATGCAATAGAATAAAATACAGGAAGTGCTGAAAAGGAAGTACGAGTAAATAGAAGATATTTTATAACTGAAAGTAAATATATGATAGTAGAGACTGTAAATGGCTACGTGATTTAGAGTACAATATGGTTATGTAAACGGCTTAGGAGCACATGTATACAACTAAGAAGGCACATGAATACAGCTACTGGGGATAGTGTTCACATAACCAATTCTACTCACCCCGCCCCAATCAATACACAAGGATCCATTCAAGTTACGTTATAAGCACATGAATACAGCTAAAATATGTGAACTCATGTAATGAGTAGTACATGTGGCACATGATAAAGCACATGAAAGCACATGAAGCACATGAAGCACATGAAAGCACGTGAGAACATATAAAAGCATGAACTAGTACGAGTACAAGGAGTACCTGATGCACATGATAAAGTACATGAACATAAAATACCCGATGCACCCGTAGAGGGATAACATCTCAGGAAAGGATCCATATAGTACTAATCCGTGAAGATACATGTCAACATTAAGTAGAGTAATCTAGAGCAAGAATATAATCCAGGTAAGTATGAAAAGATCAGAGAATGTAATCGCCTCGATTGGTTGGAGTCGACGTACGCGACACGAACGTGTCGACACGAGGTAGGTACACTGCTATGCTCTACAGAGGGTCCCAGACGACGACACGGGCAGTCCCAATAAGTCAAAAGTAGTCCAAATAGCCTAGTTTGGTCTGTAAAAGTCTAAAATTAGGGTTGGTATGACAATCAAATCAAGAGATAGAAAGTGACTATCATAGTCACGATTTATGATTTTAGAAAAAGTATAACTAATTACAGATATTCTATTTAGAAAATTATTATATAATATTAGAACTATTTTGATATTTATTTTTATAATCATAATATATTTAGATATATGTTTTGAATATATATAGAAAACATTTTGTACCAAACTCCAATTTATCAAATATAAAAATTTAGGTCAATACTAATAACTATTAACTAAAAATTTCCAAAGAATAAATTAATAATTAATCAATAACATTAATAATACTAGTAACAATATTACAATAATATTTTCAATAATAATAATAATAAATACCACCATCATTATATACTATATATAAACTAACATACATTTATTATAAAACTAATATACATTTATTATAAAACTAGTACACATTTTAAATAACAATTATACAATTCATATAAATAATATATATTTATTATACTAATATACATTATATATAACAATATACATGTATTATACTATTATATATTTTTAAACAATTATACATTTTATTATAAACCAATACATATTATATAATAAACTAATTTATTAATATATAATAAACTAATATATTAATATATAATAAAATAATATATTAATATATAATAAAATAATATATTAATAACTAATATCTAATAAATAAGAGGGGGGGCTGATCCCCCATCTCAGCAAAAGGAAGAAGAAAGGGGTTTTCTCGGTCGGGGGCTCACAGGGGTTTGGGCCGGCGGGGCTGCGCCGGCGGAGTGGCCGACGGAGGGCTGGCGAAGCGCGGAGGAGGGGATCCGGCGCGGAGCTCACCAAGGGGCGACGAGGGGAGCGCCAGCACGGGGGTTCGGCTTGGGCTCCGGCGAAAGTGGCTGAACCCGGCGGAGGGTTGGGCGCCGGGGGCGGGTCTCGCCAAGGGCGGCGGAAACGGCGACAGCTTCTCTCTCCCTCTCTCTCTCTCTATGATTTGGTGGTGGTGGTGGTGGCTAACGTTGGTGGTGGTGGTGGCTAACGTTTGATAGGGCGGCGACGGTGGTTAATGTTGGTGGTTTTTCGGTGGCGGTGGTGAACGGTGGTGGCAGGGGTTGTTATGGCAGTGGTCGGTGGTGGTTTGACTGTAGGTGGTGCGACCAGGCGACCGGGTGGTGGCGTGGTTGATAGTGGCGGTGGTGGCGAAGGTGACTACGGTGGTTATTGGTGGTGGGGATGTCACTACCACATTTCTAGTTTGAGGGTAAATTTGTCATTTTTGGGGTAATTTAAATTTATTAGAATTAATTAGAATTTATGGGAATTTTTAGGAATTATTTTGAGATTGTTTGAACTAGGTTGACTTTTGACTAGTGTTGACCATTGTAGACCAACCTAGAAGCTAACCCTAGTTAGTGGGTCATGGTTAGGTCAAGTGACTCTAGTCTAACCTAGCCTAGCACTTGGTTTAGTCATTTTAGCAAAAGGATTAGGAAGTCATAAGTAATGACTTATGGTTTTAGAACCTTTAATTAATTAAATCTACCTTAGCCTTTGTAACTTGGCCCAAGGCCCAATGTTTTGATAAAACCCAAACCCTAAGCATGTAGTGGCCGGCCACCTCTCTACCTAGGGATCCCCATCATATAAAACCCCTCCCAAAATCTAGGGTTGCCTCTTTCTTAGGAAGAGCCCTAATTTCAAGGAGGTTAGTTTTATATCATTTTAATTTCTAGAGCTCCTTTTCTCTTCCTTTTTATTTCTAAATTGTTCCAATAGGTCCTAATATGACTGTTATTGCTGTTGTTGAGGTCTTATCTCAATTTGAAGTTGTTGTGTATTGATTGGGTCATCAAGTGGAGAGCATTGAATAGGGGGTTTCCATTGGAAGTTCATCAAGAGGTAACTTACTCAAATCTCTATGTATTTTCGATTAGTCTTCATGTATAGGAAGCCCTAAGGGTCCCCCTAAGGTCTGGTTAGGATTCGTGTCGAGTATCGGAGGATTCGTGTCCGTTCTGGACACGTATCAGTGTACTGGCCAGAGTGTTCGATAAAATGCCTCAAAGGGCATGTCGATCGAGTTTGTCCAATGTTTCTGAATAGGAAATAGGGATTTGATCTTGCTTACTGTTTCCTATTATTGTGTCTTGGTTTTCGTGTCATGGTGTGTCGATTTTGTGGTGTGGACACGCGCGTACACACGCTCGTGCGCGTGCTACAGTGCTCCCCTGCCTATCGGGGTCTGTAGCGGACACGACACGACACATTTTGGGCTGAAACTTTGCTGGCACTTGGGACTCGTGACTGAAATGTCACAAACCAATTTTTAGCTCGTCTTATCGAGTGGTTTGAGAGAAATCTCAACCGCACCGATTTCCCAGTGCAATGCACAGTGTGGTTTATTGCCACTGATACGGGTCTCGTGTTCGACCCTGACACGTCATGGACACAGGCCAGTGGGCCCATAAGGTAGCCCTATAGGTGGGCTACCCATGTGTATTGCCACGAGATCCTCTCGTGTCTTGTGTCGTGCACACGACACAAGTGCACGTGTGCACGAGACAGTGCACTGACAGTGCAATGTGTGTGTTATTTTGAGTTCTCTGATCTGGACACGCCATGTCAGGCCTGGGTGACACGAAATAGATACGTGGGGTTGTGCACAAGGGTTTGCTTTCAATTACAACCATTAGATTCATGATTTGTTAGCTTTTTCTATTTGATTCTCATTAAAAACCATTTTCTGATACTGTTAATTGATTACCTGTCATTCCAGTTTCTAAAGTGATGTTGGTTAATGATTTTAATCCCTGTAATGATGTTAATTACTGAGTTTATATCCTAATTATGTTTCTCCTATATGTTATCTTGCCATGGTCAAAAGTTGGTATTGATTTGATGAGTGTGGACTGTTAAATGGGTAGATGAATTATAATATAAGTTATGAACTAATTTTACTGTGTAGTGTTCTTCAAAACTGGATTAATTTCTAACAGTGTTCTCTTGAAATGAAATCTGAGATTAGTTGGGTGAAATCTGGAAACAGTTGGGGACTATCTAGGTAAGTTTAAAATGTAATGTTGCATTGTTGTCCTAAATCTGAACATGGGTTTAAACCTGGACTTGGGTTAGGATATGTGTTGTACTGTCATACCATGCCACTATTTTGTACTAGTTAACTCTTTACATTGTTCTTCCTTATTTTGTCAACATTTCAAATTCAAGTTTCTAAGTTGAACCTGAGATTAGGAAGGACAATGAATTGATTTCCCTTCTTTTCTTCCTAACTAAGATTAACTTCATGTGTTAACTTGATGTAAAACTGAGATTTAAGTTCCAGTTTTGTTTAAACCTGAGAGTGTAGTAGAGTTGAACCTGAGATTGAAGTAGAGGGAAAAACTTGAGTTTAAGTGTGAGCAATTCCAGTTTTGACTTGATGTTGAATTGCCCCTTTCCTTCTATTCATACACTGTCTTCTTTCAATAAACATGTATACACTGTTGGACTGTTAATTTGTTTTCCTAAAGTCCTTTACAGTTTTGATGTTGAACTGATCATTTAGGACTGCTAGTTAGTTCCAGTTTTACACATTAGCACAGGCACTTTCACTTTACTGTTGATTTTCTGCATGTATGTTCAATCCCTGCACACACACTTTGCACTATCAATTCCTGCACACACATGTATACACACACACACTTCTCTTCTTATTTCACTAATTTCACTACTTGCCTATACACACACTAGTACCTAGTGTTCCCCTCTTTATTCCCTGTGGTATTTCTTGCAAACACAGAGTACACACACACCATATCATGTTAAAACACAAGCACCCTCTCTCATTCTCTGTATTTCTAAGTCTTTACATATGTAGGTTATGGTTGTATGTAGGCATATACAATGTGTATGTGTGTAATTTGTATGAGTGCATATATGTCTATATCTATACTTCTATGTTAGCTAATGATGTAGGTTTTACATCTAGCCTAGATATGTGTAATATATTATGTGGTGTTAATCAATGGGTGTAATAATGAGGTTGTAGACTTGTTAAGGTATTCTAGAATTAGCTAAGCTATATTGTGATATAGCTAGTATAGGCTTGCCTAGCCTTGTTAGGGGTTGTGCTAGCTAGTGTAGATTAGAATAGCTTAGTTTAGACTTAATTAGACTTGGTTGACCTAGTTTGACTTCTAGGGTTGACCAGAGTTGACCAGGAGTTGACTTTGGCCTAGTTTGACCTAGAATCATGTAGAATGCATAGTAGGACTCCATTTTACAATTTTGGACTTGTTGTGACTTGTGCTGTTCTGATTAGGAGCCAGACACCACTCCTCGGACGGTACTTTTTATATTGGACACTCAGATACAGGCGAGTACATTCTCTGATCATTTCATATCCTGTTTAGAATTATTTCCTGCAGTAGATTACTTTACTTGTACTGTCACGATGGTCACACGGATTGGTACTATATGGATCCTTTCTTGAGATATTATCCTTAGGGAGCATCGGGTACTACATGTTCTGTGCGTTTCACTTACATGGCGTATCACTATGCTTCATTGGTTCTTTGATCACTTACGACATATACTCTTATGATCGTAGAGTCTTCCTAGAATCCTTATCCCATTTATGGGACTACTATGTATCACCTTCGGGGTCTACCACCTTCGAGGTCTATCACCTTCGGGGTCTACTACCCTTCGGGGGCTGTTACATAGCATCATATAACATAACCTGGCTGGATCCTTGTGTATTGATTGGGGGTACGGGGGAGTATAAATGGACATGTGAATAATACACCAGTAGTGTAGCATCAGAATCATTCCATAGTGTAGCATCAGAATTATCCCAGGCCATTTACATGTTCATGTTGTACTCTGATTCACTAGTCACTGCTAGTTCCCTATGTATAGTAGATATTTCTATTACAGTTCTCTCTCTGTTTACATACTGCACTTCTTCAGTACTTTTATCTTACTTTATTGCATGTTTATATTTTCTAACCTGCTATGAATTATTGAGATGTACTGTACTCGCTCCTGTCCTGACTGGACCTGTTGAAAATATTACAGAGGATGAGGAGGAGGCCTGCCTGGACACCTACTACGGGGCAGCCTTAGAAGATACCTGTGAGCTGGACTCCCAGGAGGACCCAGCTGCAGCTGAGGACATTCCTCCGATTGCCTAGACTAGATTAGTTAGGCTGTTTATCATTTATAGTCTGGAGACATGTTCTAGTTAGACTTTATTTTGGAGTTCAGTATTGTATATATTCTTTCTTCTGAGACCTTGTACTGTTGGATATTGCTGGGATTATCTTAGACTGCTTTTATCTATTTTATTCCTTGAGTTCTATTTCACATCGTGCTATCTCTTCCTTAGTTGTGATTGAGTTTACTATTGCTATGTCACCCCCATTCGGGGAGTATAAACTGTTTAGAGATATATTGTTAGATGTTGTGACCTAGGACAGCGTTCTACTGCCGACACTGCAGCGTAGGCTGGACGTACCCACGTCTCGTGCCCTTACTCTAGGGTGCGGGTCTTGACACATTTTTAGTGGTGGCCCAAGCAGGTTTGCACTAGAAGTGTAGTGGTACTCGATATCACTGCAGCCTGCTATAGGATATAGGACATTAATTTTAAGATACTCAATCACTTTAGGAAAATTCCTTTTATTGCCATCTAAATCCTTTTGTCAGCTGATCCTTTGAATTATAATTGTCCGCCTTTGTTATTTTGCTTCTTTTTCAGAAATTGATACTCTTGTTTGTCTATCTTCAGGATGGTAGAGACTAGATCGCAGTGTGCCATTCATGAGGATGCTATAGAGGGGACTGCTACCTCTCAGCCTGCACGGCGAGGCCAGGGGACTGCAGCTCTTGCCACCTCAGCTCGTGTTGAGACCTCGGCAGCCGCAGCAGGGGGTATGCATCCACCGACTGGGAGGCAGGACCCGGTCATTCCAGAGGATCCTTTCCAGCCGCCACCGCCTCCAGGACATGTGGACGCAGCTCAGATGTTCGCGTATTTCCAGCAGTTAATGGACCGACAGCAGGCTCGACAGGACAGAGGCATGGAGTTGGCCGTCACGACAGCTGCAACTCGACCAGTGGTGCAGCAGCCGAGGACATCGAGGATCGAGCAGTTTCAGAAGATGAGCCCTAGAGACTTTCTGGGGACCGAAGGGATCTTATATGCCGACGAGTGGATCGAGCATATGGAGGAGATCTTCCGCTTGGCCAGGATACCAACAGACCTTCAGATCGAGGCCGCAGCTAGCCGGATGCGAGATCTTGCTCGCACCTGGTATCAGTCAGACCCCAGGGTGGGGGTACCAAGGCAGACTTGGGAGCAGTTCAGGGGCTTATTCAAGAAGAAGTTCTTCCCAGATTCAGCAGTTAGAACCTTGGAGACGCAGTTTGAGAGCTTGGTCCAGGGGAGCCTCTCAGTAGAGGAGTATGCGGGAGAGTTTGGCTGTCTCGACAGGTTTGTTGAGGGGTTGAGCGAGACGGCGAAGGCCCAGAGGTTCCGGAAGGGTTTGGTCAAGGAGGTCAAGTCCCTGACCAAGGGGAACAGAGATGCTACGTTTAAGGATATCTTGACGGGAGCCTTGCTAGCAGAGGATGACCTTGAGCTTAGGCTCAAGAGGGGAAGAGACCCAGTTGGAGGCAGCAGCAGCGGGGGCCAGGCCAAGAGGCCCCAATTTCAGTTTCAGCAGCCGAGGCAGTTCCAGCCTCAGTCGATCCAACAGAGGCCAGCTCAGCACCAGCAGCAGCCGAGGCAGCAGCAGTAGGGCTAGAGGCAAGTTACCACTTGTAGATACTGTAGGAGGTCTGGACATATTGCCAGTGAGTGTAGGAAGAGGCTAGGCCTGTGCCTAGTGTGTGGCTCAGCAGATCACCAGATGAGGGAGTACCGTATGGGACGAGCAGCTCCGGAAGGTGGAGCCAGAGCTCCAGTAGGCCAGCAGAGGGGACCAGCCCTGCCGATGCAGTAGCAGAGGTTCGTCCAGCACCAGCAGCAGGCCAGGGGTGGCCACCAGGGGCGAGCTTTTGCCATGGCAGCTGGAGATACGGAGGTGACTGGAGAGCTGATTGCAGGTGCGATTCTTCTCGACTCCAGTCCAACATTTGTATTATTTGATTCTGGTGCATCGTATAGCTTCATATCAGTATCTTTTACGATTAGACACGATATCATAGCTGAATCGTTGCCTAGGACTTACAAGATCATGACCGGGGGTGGTATTATCCTCGTGAGTGATGTTTGTAAGGGTCGGAGAGTAGTTTTGGGAGGCCGTGAGCTGGAGGTGAGCATGTTCGTAATGCCACTGCCGAACTACGATATAGTACTAGGCATGGATTTGTTGAGCAGGCACCATGCCAGCATTGATTGCAGAGGGGGTAGAGTTCTTTTCAGAGTGCCGGGGGAGCCAGAGTTCGAGTACTCCAGACGTCAGGCAGAGCAGAGCAGCGGAGTCTTCTGTGGAGTCTCGGTCGAGGAGTAGACGATTCCACACCCCTTGATAGCAGAGTATATGGATGTTTTCCCGGAGGAGTTGCCGGGACTGCCACCAGACAGGGACATTGAGTTCTCGATAGACTTGGTTCCAGGAGCGGAACCCATCTCTCAGCATGTCTATCGGGTGAACAACAGCGAGCTGGTAGAGCTGAAGAAGCAAGTGGATGAGCTACAGGACAAGGGCTTCATCCGCTCGAGTTCGTCGCCATGGGGTGCACCAGTATTGTTCGTGCCGAATAAGGATGGGTCAGTACGCATGTGTATTGACTATAGGGCACTCAATAACCTCACGATCAAGAAAAAATACCCACTGCCGTGGATCGACGATCTATTTGACCAGTTGAGCGGAGCTCGAGTATTTTCCAAGATTGATCTGAGGTCGGGATATCTCCAGGTGAAGGTGAAGGGGGAGGATATTCCCAAGACCGCTTTTAGGACGCGGTACGGGCAGTTCGAGTTTTTGGTTATGCCGTTTGGGCTAACCAATGCACCCGCAGTGTTTATAAACCTGATGAACAAGGTGTTCCATCAGTATCTGGATCAGTTTGTGGTAGTGTTTATTGACGATATCTTGATATATTCTAAGACTGAGGAGGAACACGAGGAGCATTTGAGGATAGTGCTGGAGATTCTCAGGAAGGATCAGCTTTACGGGAAGCTCTCCAAGTATGAGTTCTTTCTAGACCGGGTGGACTTCTTGGGGCATGTGGTGACTGGAGATGGTATCTCAGTTGACCCCAAGAAGATTATAGCAGTTGAGGCATGGGCGGCGCCGACTTCAGTTACAGAGATCAGGAGTTTCCTGGGGCTGGCAGGGTATTATCGGAGATTCGTACAGGATTTCTTCTGAATTGCAGAGCCGTTGACACGGTTGACCTGGAAGGATGCTGAGTATGTTTGGTCAGAGGAGTGTCAGACAGCTTTTGATGAGTTGAAGAAGCGGCTGACGACAGCTCCGATTCTGACGTTGCCTTCAGGATCAGGTGGATTCACTATTTATAATGATGCTTCAGGGAAGGGGCTGGATTGTGTGTTGCAGCAGCACAGGAAGGTGATTGCCTATGCTTCCAGGCAGTTACGTCTCCATAAGAAGAACTACCCTACCCACGACCTGGAGCTGGCAGCAGTGATTTTTATATTGAAGCTGTGGAAGCATTATCTGTATGGTGAGAGGGTGGAGATCTTCACCGATCACAGAGCTTAAAGTATGTGTTCACTCAGAAGGAGTTGAACATGAGACAGCACAGATGGTTAGAGTTGATGAAGGACTTCGATATTGCACTGCAGTATCATCCAGGGAAGGCCAACGTGGTTGCCGATGCCTTGAGTAGGTATTCGACAGCCATGTGTTTGACCATGGATCAGCATTTGCTTGCCGACTTGGAGAGCCTTGGGATTGAGGTGATCGTGCCGGGAGTGCAGATGCAGCTATGGGGGATGCAGATTCAGTCAGACTTGGTGGACAGGATCAAGGCGGCCCAATTCGAGGATGTGGCCCTACAGAGTATCAGAGAGCAGATCAGTATAGGAGTGGGGGATCCTTAGTTTTTACTTGCAGAGGATGGTGCCCTGAGGCACGGTGCCAGGTTATGTGTGCCTAGCGGGGAGCTTAGAGAGCAGGTTATGCTGGAGGCCCACAGATCTCAGTACTCTATACACCCGGGTGCCAACAAGATGTACCGAGATCTGCGGGAGCATATTTGGTGGTCAGGAATGAAGCGGAAGGTGTCCTACTTCGTAGCTAGGTGCTTAGTCTGTCAGCAGGTCAAGACAGAGAGACAGAGGCCCGGTGGATTGTTGCAGCCGCTGCCCATTCTCAAGTAGAAATGGGAGCATATCACTATGGACTTCATTTCAGGATTACCGCGTACTCCAGAAGGGAAAGACGCGATTTGGGTCATCGTGGACAGGTTGACCAAATCGGCCCACTTCTTGCCATTCAAGGTGGGTACGTCTACAGAGAGGCTGGCAGAGTTGTATATGTGGCAGATAGTCAGGATCTACGGAGTTCCAGTCAGCATCGTCTCAGATCGGGATAGCCGTTTTACTTTCCATTTTTGGAGGAGTCTACAGACCAGCTTGGGCACTCAGCTCAAGTTTAGTACTGCATACTACCCCCAGACGGACGGACAGTCAGAGCGGACTATTCAGACCCTTGAGGATATGCTGCGGACGTGCGTCCTGGACTTTGGAGGTTCCTGGGAGGATCATCTTCATTTGGTGGAGTTTGCTTACAACAATAGTTTCCAGGCCAGCATTGGGATGTCACCTTTCGAGGCTCTATACGGGCGTAGGTGCCGTACACCCTTATCCTGGGATGATGTTGGTGAGCGAGCTTTACTGGGACCAGAGATAGTTGTTGATGCGGTCGAGAAGGTGAAGCTTATCAGGGACAGATTTCGCGTGGTGCAGGACAGACATCGGCACTGGGCCGATAGCCACCGGAGGCCCTTGGAGTTTGAGGTACAGATTAGAGTAGGATTAGATTTAGGTTGTTTATTTATTTTTTTTATCATGTTTGTTATTTATATTAATTGAGACCTTGCTTGTGATTAGGTCGGAGACCAGGTTTTCTTGAGGATATCTCCGACTCGTGGTACGATACGTTTTGGTGGAGGCGGAAAGCTTAGCCCGCGCTTCATCGGTCCTTTCGTTATCAGCGGGAGAGTCAGTGACGTGGCTTACAGGCTAGACTTGCCGCCTGTACTTGTGGGGGTCCACAACATATTTCATGTATCACAGTTGAGACGGTACGTGGCTGACCCTAGCCATGTGCTCGATCATTCAGAGATAGAGGTTAGGCCTTCTCTCAGCTATCTAGAGCAGCCAGTAGAGATTCTGGATCGACGGGAGAAGGTTCTGAGGAACCAGGTGATACCCTTGGTATGCGTCGTATGGAGGCATCATTCTCAAGGAGAGTCTACCTGGGAGCGGGAGGATGAGATGCGCGAGCGGTACCCTTATCTTTTTGTACCGGGAGGTATGCTTTCTATCATTCTCATCAGTTGTATTTCGCCTTTCAATTTCGAGGACAAAATTCTTTTAAGGAGGGTAGATTTGTCACTACCATATTTCTAGTTTGAGGGTAAATTTGTCATTTTTGGGGTAATTTAAATTTATTAGAATTAATTAGAATTTATGGGAATTTTTAGGAATTATTTTGAGATTGTTTGAACTAGGTTGACTTTTGACTAGTGTTGACCATTGTGGACCAACCTAGAAGCTAACCCTAGTTAGTGGGTCATGGTTAGGTCAAGTGACTCTAGTCTAACCTAGCCTAGCACTTGGTTTAGTCATTTTAGCAAAAGGATTAGGAAGTCATAAGTCATGACTTATGGTTTTAGAACCTTTAATTAATTAAATCTACCTTAGCCTTTGTAACTTGGCCCAAGGCCCAATGTTTTGATGAAACCCAAACCCTAAGCATGTAGTGGCCGGCCACCTCTCTACCTAGGGATCCCCATCATATAAAACCCCTCCCAAAATCTAGGGTTGCCTCTTTCTTAGGAAGAGCCCTGATTTCAAGGAGGTTAGTTTTATGTTATTTTAATTTCTAGAGCTCCTTTCCTCTTTCTTTTTCTTTCTAAATTGTTCCAATAGGTCCTAATATGACTGTTATTGCTGTTGTTGAGGTCTTATCTCAGTTTGAAGTTGTTGTGTATTGATTGGGTCATCAAGTGGAGAGCATTGAATAGGGGGTTTCCATTGGAAGTTCATCAAGAGGTAACTTACTCAAATCTCTATGGATTTTCGATTAGTCTTCATGTATAGGAAGCCCTAAGGGTCCCCCTAAGGTCTGGTTAGGATTCATGTCGAGTATCGGAGGATTCGTGTCCGTTCTGGACACGTATCAGTGCACTGGACAGAGTATTCGACAAAATGCCTCAAAGGGCATGTCGATCGAGTTTGTCCAATATTTCTGAATAGGAAATAGGGATTTGATCTTGCTTACTGTTTCCTGTTATTGTGTCTTGGTTTTTGTGTCATGGTGTGTCGATTTTGTGGTGTAGAAACGCACGTACACACGCTCATGCGCGTGCTACAGTGCTCTCCTGCCTATCGGGGTCTGTAGCGGATACGACACGACACGTTTTGGGATGAAACTTTGGTGGCACTTGGGACTCGTGACTGACATGTCACAGACCAATTTTTAGCTCGTCTTATCGAGCGGTTTGAGAGAAATCTCAACCGTACCGATTTCCCAATGCACTGCACAGTGTGGTTTATTGCCACTGATACGGGTCTCGTGTCCGACCCTGACACGTCGTGGACACAGGCCAGTGCACCCATGAGGTAGCCCTATAGGTGGGCTACCCATGTGTATGACCACGAGATCCTCTCGTGTCTTGTGTCGTACACACGACACAAGTGAACGTGTGCACGAGACAGTGCACTGTGTGTGTTATTTTGAGTTCTCTGATCTAGACACGTCGTGTCAAGCCTGGGTGACACGAAATAGATACGTGGGGTTGTGCACAAGGGTTTGCTTTCAATTACAACCATTAGATTCATGATTTGTTAGCTTTTCCTATTTGATTCTCATTAAAAACCATGTTCTGATACTGTTAATTGATTACCTATCATTCCAGTTTCTAAAGTGATGTTGGTTAATGATTTTAAACCCTGTAATGATGTTAATTACTGAGTTTAGATCCTAATTATGTTTCTCCTATATGTTATCTTGCCATGGTCAAAAGTTGGTGTTGATTTGATGAGTGTGGACTGTTAAATGGGTAGATGAATTATAATATAAGTTATGAACTAATTTTACTGTGTAGTGTTCTTCAAAACTGGATTGATTTCTAACAGTATTCTCTTGAAATGAAATCTGAGATTAGTTGGGTGAAATCTGGAAACAGTTGGGGACTATCTACGTAAGTTTAAAATGTAATGTTGCATTGTTGTCCTAAATCTGAACATGGGTTTAAACCTGGACTTGGGTTAGGATATGTGTTGCACTGTCATACCATGCCACTGTTTTGCACTACTTAACTCTTTACATTGTTCTTCCTTATTTTGTCAACATTTCAAATTCAAGTTTCTAAGTTGAACCTGAGATTAGGAAGGACAATGAATTGATTTCCCTTCTTTTCTTCCTAACTAAGATTAACTTGATGTGTTAACTTGATGTAAAACTGAGATTTAAGTTCCAGTTTTGTTTAAACCTGAGAGTGTAGTAGAGTTGAACCTGAGTTTAAGTGTGAGCAATTCCAGTTTTGACTTGATGTTGAATTGCCCCTTTCCTTCTATTCATTCACTGTCTTCTATTAATAAACATGTATACACTGTTAGACTGTTAATTTGTTTTCCTAAAGTCCTTTACAGTTTTGATGTTGAACTGATCATTTAGGACTGCTAGTTAGTTCCAGTTTTACATATTAGCATAGGCATTTTCACTTCACTGTTGATTTTCTGCATGTATGTTCAATCCCTGCACACACACTTTGCACTATCAATTCCTGCACACACATGTATACACACACACACTTCTCTTCTTATTTCAATAATTTCACTGCCTGCCTATACACACACTAGTACCTAGTGTTCCCCTCTTTATTCCCTCTGGTATTTCCTGCAAACACAGAGTACACACACACACCATATCATGTTAACACACAAGCATCCTCTCTCATTCTCTGTATTTCTAAGTCTTTACATATGTAGGCTATGGTTGTATGTAGGCATATACAATGTGTATGTGTGTAATTTGTATGAGTGCATAAATGTCTATATCTATACTTCTATGTTAGCTAATGATGTAGGTTTTACATCTAGCCTAGATATGTGTAATATATTATGTGGTGTTAATCAATGGGTGTAATAATGAGGTTGTAGACTTGTTAAGGTATTCTAGAATTAGCTAAGCTATATTGTGATATAGCTAGTATAGGATTGCCTAGCCTTGTTAGGGGTTGTGCTAGCTAGTGTAGATTAGAATAGCTTAGTTTAGACTTAATTAGACTTGGTTGACCTAGTTTGACTTCTAGGGTTGACCAGAGTTGACCAGGAGTTAACTTTGGCCTAGTTTGACCTAGAATCATGTAGAATGCATAGTAGGACTCTATTTTACTATTTTAGACTTGTTGTGATTTGTGCTGTTCTGATTAGGAGCCAGACACCACTCCTCGGACGGTACTTTTCATATTGGACACTCAGATACAGGCGAATACATTCTCTGATCATTTTATATCCTGTTTAGAATTATTTCCTGCAGTAGATTACTTTACTTGTACTGTCACGATGGTCACACGGATTGGTTCTATATGGATCCTTTCTTGAGATGTTATCCTTAGGGAGCATCGAGTACTACATGTTCTGTGCGTTTCACTTACATGGCGTATCACTATGCTTCATTAGTTCTTTGATCACTTACGACATATACTCTTATGATCGTAGAGTCTTCCTAGAATCCTTATTCCATTTATGGGACTACTATGTATCACCTTCGGGGTCTACCACCTTCGGGGTCTACCACCTTCGGGGTCTATCACCTTCGGGGTCTACTACCCTTCGGAGGCTGTTACATAGCATCATATAACATAACCTGGCTGGATCCTTGTGTATTGATTGGGGGTACGGGGGAGTATAAATGGACATGTGAATAATACACCAGTAGTGTAGCATCAGAATCATTCCATAGTGTAGCATCAGAATCATCCCAGGCCATTTACATGTTCTTGTTGTACTCTGATTCACTAGTCACTGCTAGTTCCCTATGTATAGTAGATATTTCTATTACAGTTCTCTCTCTGTTTACTTACTGCACTTCTTCAGTACTTGTATCTTACTTTATTACATGTTTATATTTTCTAACCTGCTATGAATTGTTGAGATGTACTGTACTCGCTCCTGTCCTAACTGGACCAGTTGAAAATATTACAGAGGACGAGGAGGAGGCCTGCCTGGACACTTACTACGGGGCAGCCTTAGATGACACCTGTAAGCTGGACTCCCAGGAGGACCCAGCTGCAGCTAAGGACATTCCCCCGATTGCCTAGACTAGATTAGTTAGGCTGTTTATCATTTGTAGTCTGGAGACATATTCTAGTTAGACTTTATTTTGGAGTTCAGTATTGTATATATTCTTTCTTCTGAGACCTTGTACTGTTGGATATTATTGGGATTATCTTATACTGCTTTTATCTATTTTATTCCTTGAGTTCTATTTCACATCGTGCTATCTCTTCCTTAGTTGTGATTGAGTTTACTATTGCTATGTCACCCCCATTCGGGGAGTATAAACTGTTTAGAGATATATTGTTAGATGTTGTGACCTAGGACAGCATTCTACCGTCGACACTGCGGCGTAGGCTGGACGTACCCACGTCTCGTGCCCTTACTCTAGGGTGCGGGTCGTGACAGGGGATGATGAACGGCGGCGACGGTGGTAGTTTGATCCTCCGTCAATGGCCGGAAGGGAATGGTCGGGGGGGTGGTTCGGGAGATTTGGGATGCTAGAAAAATGGGGGTGGGCTGCTAGGAATTCTAGGGATGTGTGTAGGGATTTTAGGGTTTTGGGGATTTGTGCAACTTGGGGAAAGTGTGATATTTATAGCATAGGAAGGGAAACCCTAAAAATGTAAAATATAATAGAAAAATAGGGAAAAATAGTGGAAAAGACTAACTGCTAACCCAAAAGCTAACTGCTAACATTTCACTATCTGCCAATTAATTAGTACTAAAATAAATATTAGTTATAAATTAATAATTGAATTACTAGTTAATACTAATTTAACAAGTGGCTAATTACAATTTAGCCAATATTTTTAAAGACATATATAATACTAATTTATTCACTAATTATTTAAATATCTATAACAATCATTTATTTACTAAATAATATATTTGAAATTTTGAAATTCAATAACCATTTTCCATAGAAAAATAATTAAAACTTATTGATTCAAGAAAATGACAGGGAGATTCCAATAGCACAAAATCGCTTAAAAATAGTAAACCAAAGCCAACATGGACCGATAGCAATAACGGTCAAATTTGTTTTCCCAAAAATTAGAAATTGTACGCTCTTCGAGATTTAGAAAATTTGAAGTTTTGAAAAAAAAATACGAAAAAATAAAATAAAAATAAAAATAAATACAAATTTCGAAAATATCTAAGAATTCAATTAACGGAGGTTACAAATCTACCCTCCTTAAAGAAATTTCATCCTCGAAATTAAAGCTTGGCCAGGGAGTTAAAACATGATAGAAATTTTAGGCAGTATGGCAGACACGATCAAAGAACGACGAGTTGGCACGATTAAGATAATCAACTTGAAATTGTTTGGGCACGACTATTGATTTTGTCATGATCGAAAATCTAATAAGCATGATGAATTAGGTCATGAAATAGGGTCTGGGTTCGAATGTGATTTAAAATTTAGAATTGGTTTATGTGGAACCCTAAGCACGGCATCTATAGAATCGAATTTATGTCAGGAGGAGAAATTGGTTCAGACATAACCAAAGTCCAGGTTCCGGTACGACTAACCAATCATATAGTTGTGACCGGGTATCAAGGTTGTTTTAGGCACGATGAAAAAATTATTTCGGATATGATTACTAAATTTTATGATAATCAAACCGGGTAGTCGCGATCAAGGACAAAATTTTAAGCACAATCCAGAGGCAAGATTGGTACGTATAGTCATGATCTTTAGAATCACTACCATGGATTTCATAGTCGTCTAGTCATGCCAGGTTATTTAGGCACGAACAATCATAAGAATTTCAGATGATATTAGGAAATCAAATCATGGTCAGAGAACATTTTAGGCACGAGTGCAAAAATCCAAACATGATAAAAATTGAAATTTGACACGATCAAGATAAGGTCAGTCTAATCTTGGTCAAATAGTATTTAAATATGATAAAGAGTATCATAGTAGCCTAGGCACGATCAAGCATGAAATTCGGTATAATCAAGTATAGTATGAAGATAAATCAGAATTGGAACAGAACTTAGTCGTTTTCAAGAATAATTCAGAGTTTTATGCACGAGTGATATGGATAACGAAGTTTGATTGCGATCAAAATTAAAATATTGACACGATGAAGAATAAAGCTAATCAATATTCGAATTTAGGTTCGAAAAAATTTGAAATCGAGATTTTAGAGCACGAGCAACATATGATAGAGATCCAAGTCACGATGGAGTTTAAATAAATTGAGTACGGTCAAGGGTCAAGACTATTGGTACGATGAAAGGCACTACTCAAGGAAAATCAAAATCAAAAGTTTAAGGAACGAGTGTCAATAGCATTGAAATCTAATCACAATAATATTAAGAAATTTTAGTCGCGATATGATCTAAGTTGATCAATTTTGGAAACCAAGATTTGGGCATTATGGAGGACATGTTCATCGAAGTCTGAGCACGAGCATACAAGAATGGAGATTCAGGTCATAATTAAATTTAATTCAATTGAGTACAATCCAAGATATTAATATGATAAGAAAAAATGATCAAAGTCTATTTGGTCGTGATTACGGGAGCTAGGATTCAATGATATTGAAAACCTTTTAGGAGAAAAACAAGAAGGATTCCATACGAAATTTAAGTTAATCATCTCTCTCTAATACCATCAAGTTTATCATTTGCCAATCATATTTTTCTCACAAATCTTAATATATAAAAAAATCAACCGTTATATGACTACCATCAAAATTTTATCCTTCCGTCATAAAGATTTGACCTTGCCATGATCACCATAGGCTAAATTCCAAATTTCTAAAATATTTCTCATGAACATACCCCTCTTAATTAGGTATCAACACTTATCTATTTAATCAAATTTCCAAATTCTTTCACCTCGTTCTAAATTAGATCCAAAACCTCTAAATCCAGTTTATGAAATCCTTAGACTTGTTTAAATCAAGTCTCGTATTTACTCAACTCCAATACCACCATGTCATACAAAATTTATTTTTATTTATAAATCAACCTTCGTATTTCTTCAACGTTCACCTTCAGTATTATCCTTCTTGAATTCTATAATTTTTTCCAATCATCAAAAATAATTCCTATAGCTTAAAATCCTTGTGTTCTCTCTGTCTCTAGTCACCCTCATACAATATCTAGATCAACTTTACATAATCATTGAATACCATAAAATTCTCTTTTTCATTTCTAATTTTCTATATAGCCTCAGAGTAAAAGTTCTCCAGAATCAATAACCAAGATTTTCTAAGTTCTCAAAACTAGGTTGACCTTGAATATCTTCATTTGTTTTGAAATACATCCCTGAATTATTCATAACCAACTTTCTGTGATTGTTTCTAAATTGATAACATTTATCCCTTGATTTTATTTTAAACCTTTACCACATCTCTATTTCAAATTTTTTATATTTGACATCCAACATTTTGATTCCTATAGAATCATCATATGATAGCCAATTACGTCATTTTTGACCTAGATGATTCACGTCACTTCCTCAACATTTCTCAGATAAAAATGATATAAGGATTCAGGGGTTCAAGTACAGCTGACAAAATATAATACGAGGTGGAATTGATATAATCAGGACAGTTATATAAGACAAGGAATGATGGTAATAAAAATATTGACAGAAAAAGAATGATAATAGAATATGTTCTGCTTATCTGTTTAAAAGAGGAACCCATTTTGAAACCAGAATTATAATACCAAATCCAAAATAAGGTCTAGCAAAAATCATTGATTCATTGTATTATGAAGAATTTCATAACAAAAGTTACACAAGGGTTTATAATAACAGCTAAAGCTACTCCTACTCCTACTCCTACTCCTACTCCTAAGTTAAATAATAAGAAGCAAAACAAAAACAACCAATAATTCTTTTTTTAAAAGACTGAACAAAAGTAGAGAAAACATGTTCAAAAGTTTTTAAGGTACAATATGATAATCACATGCGTCTATCCAAAATCATGGTACTCTAAATCCTCGTCATACTAGTAAGCAAGGCTACGATAATCACAGAGTCCTCGACTTAGGCATATACCTCTAGAATCATGGTATTTAATATTTTTGCGATGCCGCTAGCTTGGCTGCAAAAACCTTAAATTTCCACACCCGAGAAATATATCCAAGTCAGACTATATGTCCTCACCATGCTGGCTAATATGACTGTAGAAGACTAGATTCCATAACTTAGATGACCTAGCCCATATAATTTCATCTTGACAAAAATTAAATCAACAATGGATACCCAAAAATCAAATTTATCAGCGAACATCAAGATTCATAAATGAACAAAAATCCCTCAAATCATATAAATACAAACTCGGATGCAACAGCTAACATCAAGATTCAAAATTCATCAATCATCTTCAAAATCAATAAATACAAACTAAAATTCAATAATAATCCATCAAAATTAAACTCAACAACAGAAAGTAAAGATAAATCAAATCAAGGGAAGAAGAGTTTTTAAATCGAAGTTAAAATAAGATTCTCAAGGGTCGTCCCAGGAATCTTCCACGGGATCCTAACTGTGATTGAGTACCTTCAAAAATATTCTAATCCTACTGCGGGCTGTAGTGGTACTCTAGTTCGAATACTACTACACAAACTCGACCTGCATGGGCCACCACTAAAAACATGTCATGACCCGCACCCTAGAGTAAGGGCATGAGAAGTGGGTACGTCCAGCCTACGCCGTAGTGTCGGTGGTAGAACGCTGTCCTAGGTCTCATGTATCTAACAGTATAAGGCTAAGCAGTTTATACTCCCCGAATGGGGGTGACATAGCAGAATGTAAACTCAATCACATCTAAGGTAGATCATAATGGAAGATAGATAAAACATGAAATCCAAAAGAGATACAGCAGATAGAAGTCTAAGTGTCTAAGATACACAACCCAAAAATACATCTCAAGGCTCAAATACAGTAAATCAATAAATACAACTCAAGACAACTGAAAATAAACTATAAGCAAAACCCTAGCTATCTATACAACCTCTACTATGTCTCCTCTAGGCTAGCAGGCAACCTCCAAGCTATCTGTAAAATTTTCAACAGGTCCAGTCAGGACGGGAATGAGCACATATCTTTCAAACAGTTCATAGCAGGTTAGGAGTATAAATCATACAATAAAGTAAAATACAGGAAGTGCTGAAAAGGAAGTACGAGTAAACAAGAGATATTTTGTAACTGAAAGTAAATACATGATAGTAGAGACTGTAAGTGGCTACGTGATTTAGAGTACAATATGGTTATGTAAACGGCTTAGGAGCACATGAATACAACTAAGGAGGCACATGAATACAGCTACTGGGAATATTGTTCACATAACCAATTCTACTCACCCCGCCCCAATCAATACACAAGGATCCATTCAAGTTACGTTATAAGCACATGAATACAGCTAAGATACGTGAACTCATGTAATGAGTAGTACATGTGGCACATGATAAAGCACATAAAAGCACATGAAGCACATGAAATCACATGAGAACATGTAAAAACATGAACTAGTATGAGTACAAGGAGTACCTGATGCACATGATAAAGTACATGAACATAAAATACCCGATGCACCCGTAGAGGGATAATATCTCAGAAAAGGATCCATATAGTACTAATCCGTGAAGGTACGTGTCAGCATCAAGTAGAGTAATCTAGAATAAGAATATAATCCAGGTAAGTATGAAAAGATCAGAGAATGTACTCGCATCGATTAGTTGGAGTCGACGTGCGCGACACGAACGTGTCGACACGAGGTAGGTACACTGCTATGCTCTACAGAGGGTCCCAGACGATGACACGGGCAGTCCCAATAAGTCCAAAGTAGTCCAAATAGCCTATTTTGGTATATAAAAGTCTAAAATCAGGGTTGGTATGACAATTAAATCAAGAGATAGAAAATGACTATCATAGTCATGATTTATGATTTTAGAAAAAGTATAACTAATTACAGATATTCTATTTAGAAAATTATTATATAATATTAGAACTATTTTGATATTTATTTTTATAATCATAACATATTTAGATATATGTTTTGAATATATATAGAAAACATTTTGTACCAAACTCCAATTTATCAAATATAAAAATTTAGGTCAATACTAATAACTATTAACTAAAAATTTCCTAAGAATAAATTAATAATTAATCAATAACATTAATAATACTAGTAACAATATTATAATAATATTTTCAATAATAATAATAATAAATAATAATAAATACCACCATCATTGTATACTATATATAAACTAACATACATTTATTATCAAACTAATATACATTTATTATAAAACTAATACACATTTTATATAACAATTATACATTTCATATAAACAATATACATTTATTATACTAATATACATTATATATAACAATATACATGTATTATACTATTATACATTTTTAAACAATTATACATTTTATTATAAACCAATACATATTATATAATAAACTAATATATTAATATATAATAAACTAATATATTAATATATAATAAACTAATATATTAATAACTAATATCTAATAAATAAGAGGGGGGCTGATCCCCCATCTCAGTAAAAGGAAGAAGAAAGGGGTTTTCTCTGTCGGGGGCTCACAGGGGTTTGGGCCGGCCGGGCTGTGCCGGCGGAGCGGCCGGCAGAGGGCTGGCGAAGCTCGGAGGAGGGGATCCGGCACGGAGCTCACCAAGGGGCGACAAGGGGAGCGCCAGCACGGGGGTTCGGCCTGGGCTCTGGCGGAAGTGGCCGAACCCGGCGGAGGGTTGGGCGCCGAGGGCGGGTCTTGCCAAGGGCGACAGAAACGGCGACAGGTTCTCTCTCCCCCTCTCTCTCCCTATGATTTGGTGGTGGTGGTGGCTAACGTTGGTGGTGGTGGTTGTAGAAGCATGGAAAATATTAAAAAAAATGACCCAAGCGGCCAAATAACCCCATGCGGCTCAGAAAGCCCATGCGGCTCAGAGAGTCATGCGGCATAAGGGACTATGCGGCTCAAGACATCTCATGCGGCTCTGAAGACACATGGCAGAACAATCCTCTTCTCTGCCCTCTCGTATTAATTGTTTGACGGCTGACAATTCTGAAAAAGTGACAGTCCTGACACAAAAAGAAGTAATTATGACTCTGTCATAATGACAGACTTCTAGGGAAGAGAAAAGAGATCTCTGACACAAATCCCCCGAGAGCCATAAAAAAGCCACGTGGCCTTGCCACGTGGGCGTCCGTATGCGGCTCGAGCAAAGACTTCTCATGCGGTTCAGAATGAAGCCGTCCTATGCGGCTCAGGCCGAGACAACCTCATGCGGCTCGAGCAAAGACTTCTCATGCGGTTCAGAATGAAGCCGTCCTATGCGGCTCAGGCCGAGACAGCCTCATGCGGCTCGAGCAAAGACTTCTCATGCGGTTCAAGAGGACCATTCCCATGCGGCTCAGGCGGATGTATCCCTATGCGGCTCGCAATGATCACCTCCATGTGGTTCAAAGGCTCGAGGGAGGGCCACTACCTAGGCAGCCCTGACACGTGGCCCTAACCATATGCGGCCTAAAATCATATGCGGCTCACTCGTCATGCGGTTCAGATCCCCCCAGTGGCTCCTAGGACACGTGTCCTAAGCCGATCAATTTCTCAGATTTACTGCAATCAAAGATTGGGTCAAATTCCAATAATCTAGGACACGTGGCAGGAGAATAAATCTAATTTATTCGCAAATATCAGAAGATCATTATGAGGAAGATTTATTCCAATCAGCATTAATTGCTGATGGGATTTGGTGTAATCTACACTCAATGGCTCGAATTCGTCACAATAAAAAATGAACGACCTAGATTGACCAATCCACAGGCCGCCGCCATCTCCAAGAGGCAATCATTGGCAACCCTAATGATCATATCCCACTATTATAAATAGCAAGGTACCATTCTCTTGTGAGGAGATATACTGTCAGAGAAAGACACGCACATACAGAGAGGCTCCCCCGATAGTCAGAGAGAAGAATCCACAGAGATCAATCCAGAGAGAGAGAGAGAGAAGCCAGAAGAGCAATAGGAGGAGAGCAGGAGGAGCATTTCTTCATCAACGCCAACTATCTCGTCATAGGAGCCAAGGCTGCATACCGATCGTCCAAGGAGTAAGGAAGGGCTATCGTCGCCTTTCCGAGCCTCTATCGTCACCCTCCAGAATCTAAAATAAACAATTGTACTTAGATTGCTGTACCTAGATTTTCGTCCCTAGGCTTTCTTTGTACAAGCGAGTTTGTATTGTGAGTCTAAGTTCAGTCCTCCCATAAAACTGTTCTGTACTTTTACAATTAATGGCAAACATGATGGCGACTCTGCTGGGGACAAACTTCTCCACGGATGAGGAGTTGGTGACGTAATCGGATACAGCCAAGCTTGGCTCCACGCAACAAAAGATGGTCGCCCGGTTCGACCAACAGGCGTTCGAAGAAATGCTCTCCGACAAGAGCGCAGGCCCGATCCAGAAGCGAGCCCGCACAAAGAAGGCCCGCAAGGAGTGGAGACCCCGATCCTACATTCATACTGAAGCTCTTGCAGAGATACCCTCTGTTGTTCAAGACGGCGAGTAAGACTCCCCTGCGGCCCTACTTTAGACCGTAGGTAACTCTGCTGTCCCCAAGTCTGGCAGAAGGAAATACTATGATACTGGACTTGCAGGGGCAAAGAGGAACTCTACGTGATCCGAGCCGCATAAGGGTGCTAGCCGCATGGAAAAAGCTCATACAGCCACATCCGCTAGCCGTATGAAGAAAACTTATGCGGTCACATCTGTCAGCCGCATAGCTTATGCGGCTACAGTTGCCAACCACATGGATGAAGCTTATGCGGTTACTGAAGTCAATCGCTTGCAGAAAACCCATGCGGCCACAATTGCCAACCGCATGCGGCCAGCCTGTACGATCGTGACTCCTACTAATCGCACCAAAGCAACTCATCCGGCAGCTAAGGACAACCGCATGCAGACAGCCTGCACGATTTCCAATCCTAGCCGCGTAGCGTCCGTTCTACGCTCCTCTCGATCAGTCTTCGACCGCCTCTTATACGGTCCTGACCCTGATGGTTCTCTGGATGATAAGCCAGACTCTGTGGTATTCAACTTAGACACTTCTTATTACGCACCCGCAAGTGCTAAAAAAAGGAGTCTAGGGCAGCGCGGGCTCATTAAGCCCAGTCAGCTGTCCAAACCTCTGACTATCGGGGCGTCCCGTTGACTATCACACGGGCTTCTGATGGGAAGTTGTATAGGATCGCTCGAGTCCAGCCCCCGGCGGCAAAAGGACAAAGTGGTTCCCTTGACCTGCGTGAGGTGATCCTCCACAAGCGCAAGGAAAGAGAAGGAGCTTCGACGTGCAAAGAGTCCTCTCTTGGATATCACTGCACCCAAATCATCGTCAACTGCTGTTGTAACAACGCGGCAGCAATGAAAGATCGGCCATCAGTCTTCCAAAGACTACAGCATCCGAGCTCAGAGGACGAGGCACCTCCTGTTGTCTCCTGTAATTCCACTCAGAAAATCCCCGTCGAGGGGCGAGGGAAGAAGACAAGCATCTCCAGCCCCAAAATATCAACCACTACAGCTAAGAAACTGTTGTCTAAGCGGCTGTCCTCCACCGGAGTATTCCAACACACCCGTTCAAAGACGAAATCTGTTGCAATAAAAAATTCATCATCCACATCACTGGGGGTCGTGGGAACTGGGGGTAGCACTCCTCCGAACATCCACAACAATCTGATGTTTTAAGGAGCCGAGCCCGAAGAGATAACTCTCCCATCAGGTACAACAGACGCTGATGTCCCCGAGGACATCCATGACTCTCAAGACGAAGGAAGCTCTGAGGCTGGGGATACCATTTCTTCCGAGTCCGAGTCCGAAAAGAACATTCCCACCTACCCCGATGACTTCTCGGTGCATGGGTATGACTCGGAGGGCACATCCTCCACCGTTCCTTCTATCACTCCACATGTAAAGACGGTGTTCATGACGGACAGCAATCAAGGTGGTTCCAGCGATCGCCAATGCATCGACACTCTGGAGGCTATACTGCAGGCCTTGGTCAAGTCTGTAGATGAAATCAAAGCCGCTCTTCCAACTCTGTAAGGAGGAACGCCTGGCCAAACAAGCACGGGTCCCGCGGTCAATACGGACTCGAACTCAGCGGCACCAAACCCAGGCAATAATCCTCCCAAAATAACAGCCCCTACCGCAACAGATGAGGCCCGAGAAGTAAGAAGAGAGGTCCAGGAGCTCCGAGCCATGTTCCATGCCCGAGAAAACGCTCAAGACCTCAGAATGAGACAACCATACCCTGCCGAATGGAGGGATATTCCATTCCCACCAAGATATAAGCCGTTCAATATCAACCCGTATGATGGCAAGACCTCAGCAAGGCGGTACATCACTTACTTCGAGGTCACCACCGACCATCTGCCCCATGATGATGCTATCCTCACGCGATTATTCATTGGGGCATTGGAAGGAGTCGCTTTCGACTGGTATCACAATCTGCCGGACAACTGCATCCACTCCTTCGCCGGCTTCAAGCGTCTGTTTTTGGAGAGATTCTACGAAGTAGGGCAGGACGTCTGTTTGCCATGAAATATAAAAGAACAGAACAATTATCGGAGGACCGGACTTTTACTTCACGTTACAAACTCGCTTGTACAAAGACAGCCTAGGGACGAAAACCTAGGTACAGCAGTCTAAGTACAATTATTTATTTTAGATTCTGGGGGATGACGATAGAGACTCGGAAGGCGACGGCAGCCCTGCCTTACTCCTTGGACGATCGGTATGCATCCTTGGCTCCTGCGAGAAGATGGTTGGCGTTGACGAAAAAATGCTCTTCTTGCTCCTCTGTTGCTCTTCTGGCTTCTCTCTCTCTGACTATGGGGGGAAGTCTCTCTGTATATACGTATTTCTCTCTGATGTTGTATATATTTACAAGAGAATGTCACCTTGCTATTTATAATAGTAGGATGTGATCATTAGGGTTGCCAATAATTAGCTCTTGGAGATGGCGGCGGCCTATAGATTGGTCAATCCAGGCCGTTCAGTTTTGATTGTGACGAATCCGAGCCTTTAGGTGTATATTACACCAAATCCCATTAGCAATTAATGCTGATTGGAATAAATCTTCCTTATAATGATCTTCTGATATCTGCAAATAAATTAGATCTATTATTCTGCCACGTATCCCAGATTATTGGGATTTGACCCAATCTTTAATGGCAGCAAATCTGAGGAATTAATCGGTTTAGGACACGTGTCCTAGGAGCTGCTGGGGGGATCTGGACCGCATGACGAGTGAGCCGCATATGAATTTGAGCCGCATATGGTTAAGCCCACGTGTCAGGGCTGCCTGGGCAGTGGCCCTCACTTGAGCCCTCGAACCACAGGGGAGTAATCCTTGTGGGCCACATAGGTACATATCCGCCTGAGCCGCATGGACATGATCCTCTTGAACCGCATGAAAAGTCCTCGCTCGAGCCGGATGAGGCTTTCATGGCCTGAGCCGCATAGGACAGATTCACTCTGAACCGTATGAGAAGTTCTTTGCTCGAGCCGCTTGAGGCTTCCTTGACCTGAGCCGTATAGGATTCATTTGGAACCGCATGAGAAGCGAGCCGCATACGAATGCCCACGTGGCAAGGCCACGTGGCATTTTTATGGCTCTTGGGGGATTTGTGTCAGAGATCTCTTTTCTCTTTCCTAGAGATTCATCATTATGACAGAGTCATAATTACCTGCTTCTGTGTCAGGGCTGTCAACTTTTCAGAGGGGTCAACCGTCAAAGCAATTAATGCAGTATGGGTCGGAGGGGAGCACTGTCAGGCCACGTGTCTTCTGAGCCGCATGGAATGCCTTGGGCCGCATAGCTCCTTATGCCGCATGACTCCCTGAGCCGCATGAGTTTTTTGAGCCACATGGATCTTTCCTGGCAGCATGAGTCATTTTTTTAGTTTTTTTATGCTTCTACAAGACCCCCTTCAAAGTTTTCAATTTGTAAAATTGAAATACTTTGAATAAGAAGCATGGCTGTGTTCTTCTAGCCATATATGAAATCCTGGCCGCATGGATTGTTCAGCCGCATAGGTGACTCAGCCGCAGGAGACTGTTCTGCCGTATAGCTTCTTGCCACGTCATTATTTGCCACGTATGGCAATCATTAGCACTTGAATGTTGTTAATTTTTTTAAAGGCCGCTTTTTGGTGCGGGATCCGAGGAGTTTGGCCTTCATTTTCGGTGGCTTATTTTGATAACCGAAGAGTCAGTTTACGTGTATGCACGGGGATCGAAACGCTCCGTCTTTGTTTATAAATATGGGTGACTTTAGCCGGAGGGACTTCTTTACCTTCTCTTGCGTTCACTCTTTTTCCTGTCTTCTTTTTCTGATCTTCCTTGTCTTCTCATCGAAGCAATGGCTCCTAAGTCTTCTAAAGTTATTTCTGCCGCCGCGAAGGACAAGAGGGTGACGTCCTCGTCAGCCGTCGAGCCTGAAGCGCCCGAAGTGCCCTCTGACGTTCGTCCTGCCTTTAAGGGTAAGGGTTGCATTTGGATCTTGAGTACCCATGGCTCTGCTGCATATTTATGCACAAGCCTCCTTCCAAGTTGATGGCAGAGCCACATATGCTGTATGGGCCGCATGACTTTTTCATGCCCGAAGAAGGATTGAAACACATAAAGTCTCCTCTAAACGGAGCCGCATATGTTTTTAGCAGGCTGAACCGCATAACGTTTTGCGCCGCATGAGTTCTTCTGTTAGAACTGTGTATATTCGCCTAATCCGTATAAGCTATCGATCTAGAGTCATATGGAACTCCCATCTGATTTGGGCCGCATGAGACTGTATTGACTCGAACCGCATAGGCTTCCTCGAAACTGTATTTCTGGAGACCCAACTGGACTGGAGCCGCATAAGACATTATTGACCTGAACCGCATAGGCTTGTGAGAGCTTCTTTATTCAGTAATTTTTTGTTTTAGCCATCTTTTAATCCTGTTTCTTCTTTCTCTTTTTTTTCAGTGAACCTCCCAACCAACCCAGCAGGAGAGCTCCTTGTGGGTTCAGCTCAGTATGCCGCAGACGTGCAGCTTGACGAGTTAATCCGCCGTATAGGGGATCAGCTTCACACTAATGAGCCTAGGGAGAGAGTGGCTGCTATTAATAAACAACCTTTTCGCTTTCTTTGTTCAATGATGAATTCGGGGAAGTTGGATGGAGAATTTCTGAAACCGGCTTTTCTCTTTGGGGACGCCTTTTCCATAAAGAACTCCCGATTGCTGGATGTCTCGGAGCACTGGGATTTTTCTGTAGACGGGGAAGAGATTCATATCCCTGAGATGGAGCGGCATTATCCTCTCTCATGGTTTAACATGGTACCGTGGGGCAGGACTATGGTGGGCTCCCTGACTCCCACCCAACAGGGAATGTTTGTGAGCAAAATTCACTACAACGGACGCACGGGTTTAGTATGTGCGGGCAAGGAATCCTTGAGTCGGATTGTGATGGGGCTGCTGCCGGGCACTTTTGTAAACACTACTGGCCCTAATTTTACCTTCACCCTAGCTGATACTTTTCTGAATCAGCTTGCTCACAAGGGGTCTTATCCCATAGGCAGGTTGTCGCTGCTGAATTGGATCAACCCCATTCCCATATGGACTAATCTTACCTCATAGATTTTGAGGAAGTATGGGGACTTCCTTCAGGAAATTGATCTCTACTACGCCGTCAGGGGTACCTGCTACGGGTTGTCCATTAACAAGCCCTTGTTTATAGCTCTATTGGAGCTGTATAATCGGCGTACAGGGACTTTCTTTGCCCCCGGAGGAGAACTGGGGCTTGCTCTTCATGAAATGAATACTGTGTCTAGATTGCCGTGGGAAGGTGAAGCTTTTGAGGTATATATACCGACGAACGAAGAACTCGAAGAGCTGGATCGACGGTTTCCTGGTTTCATCACCGTGTACCAAGAACTGTTGTGTCATCATAGCGCCTGCCATCAGATGGCTATCAAAAAAGTAAATAGTTCAGAAGGGAATGCCCCTCACACCAAGGCCTGGATTTTGTATCTTTTTAAGTTGCGTCCTTCCGGTCAAGTTTCGTCTCGAACTCCTAGAACCCCGGAGGAGGTGAAGGATATGATGTCGAAGGTCAAGAAGTCGAAGTCTACCCGTGACCGGTTTGGGAGTAGCACTGACTCCCTCAGTTATTTCCACTATGGTACCCGGGAGATGTCTAATAAAGCGATCTTAGCTGGGTTCGTGATGGTGTGGCTACGCAACTGCGTAGTCTCGGGCGGCACGGGTTCTATAGAAAGGATCAGCCGCCATTTCATTCTTCCTGCTGTAACATTGGTCTTCAAGGTAAGATTGGCACTCCTCCCGGCCATGGTGTGTAGCATACACCACGGCCTTCGTACTTTTTCATCCAAAGTCATTGCTCGTGATGTGTCGATGGACTTTAAACGGATAGAACTACCATACCACTACCTCATGGGGTGGTTATTGATGCACTATCGGTCGTTGATGAGGCCGGGACCTGATGAAAACGTTTCTGTTAATGACGCCTTCCTTTTCCGGTATCGTCATCAGCCTTGGGAACATGATACCATGCCGGCTTGCCGGAGGGCGTTGGCAAGAATTGATGGGCCCGAATTTATTGTATCTCTCCCTGAGTTTACCTCTGGCGAAGTGAGGAGGGTATATGTTGACGGCGTTGATCCCCCCCAACTTTCATCTGAGAAGATGCTTCTTTGGTTACGCAACATCCGTCCCGCGCACCTGGTGTATCGTTACCGGAATAGAGTATACCTGGAGCCTTATCTGCCCAGTAGATTTTCCCGTCAATTCGGGTATAGTCAATTCTTCCTAGATCGCCCTAACGCTTGCTTGAGCTTCGAGGGCAATGTGCTTGATGGCGTCCGGGCTTGGCATTATTATAATACGACCCATACCCGAGCCAGCTTCTCACTCCCTAATGCCAAGGTGGAGGGTGATATATTTTATATAGCGGCCCTTTATCATGTTGCCGCGAGCAAACCTCCTGTTGGTTTTGATATGAATACTATCTTCATTACTGGCACCGGTTTGGCTGAGAAGCCAGAAGGGTCCAAGAAGAGGAAGAGGGGGGGCAAGCAGGGTTCCTGTGCCGGACTTCGAGTCCACTAGGGCGGATGAGAAAGACGACGAACAAGACACTGATGACTTATCTTATTCTTCGGGCGAGGAGGTTGAGAATCAACCCCCTGTCGTGCAGACGGAAAGGGCCATGGGTCAATCGTCTAGTCTGTCTGACGAGGTGGTAGAGGATCAACCATCTGCAATACCCGGCCCTTCGCGTAAACGAAGCAGGCGCGTGACTACCGCTGATGACCGAACCTATTCTACGAAGCATGCTGCGGTAAGATGCCGCATGCTGCTTATTGATGATGTTGACGATATTCTTGAGGTAATTTGGGCTTCAGCTGTTTCTTTTCTTCTTCTTCTATGTTATGGCCTAATTATTTGTTTCTTTTGCTCTTTATAGGCGTCGGATGAGCTCGCCCCTCAGGACCCGATTACCGAGGCTGATTCGGCCCTGTCTCACTTAGTCAGTAATGTGTGCACCGCTATCATTGCTGCTGGGGTGCTTTCGGTTGCGGTCGAGGATTCCCACCTTGCTGGGACCTCAACCCAGGGGGACGGGGGCTTTACCGCGCCCGTCCCTGAGATGTCCGAACCCCAACATGATGACTCTGTGGGTGGGGAAACTATGCCGGCTGTGAACGAGCCGTCGTCACCGCGCTCTTCCCCTGGTAATACAAATCGAACCATAGCTCGTGAATAAGCTTATGTGTTCTTGTCATCTTTTTTTTCAAATTATGTCGACTAATGGTTGATTTGGATGTTCAGATCTCAATCCTTCGTTGCCAGTGATTGATGTTGCTAGATCGTACGCTACCGGAGAGGGCCTGATAGAACCTCTCTGTGTCGAGGGGCCTTTGTCTGGGTCGAGCTCGGGGTCCCGGGTAGCAGTGCAACTGGGACAAGAGACAATGCCCCCTGTGTCCTTCTCTGCGAATGTAGTTTCGGGGGTTAACCTTTCCTCCCTGCCGAGCATCCAGGCTCTTCGGCCGGCGGAAGAGGAGTTAGCCGCCATCCAAGCATCCTTCCGTACGAAATTTGCTTCCTTGGTGGCGGGTGCAGTAACTTCTGAAGCTGCTCCTCCGGTATCGTCTGCCACTCTCCCTCTGACGTCGTCCTCTACGGAGGTCTTGGATGACGCGTTACAGGATGTGGTTGCCAGCTTCTATCGTCATTTGAAGAGAGGGGTCGAGGCAGCAGTGGAAAGGGGGACTCCCTTTACTCTGGCCCGTCGATGTGCCGGAGGCCAGATTACCATCCTTAAGACACTCCCTGGAGGAGGGGAATTGGCTGCACTTTTGGAGCCGAAGCTATTAGAAGCTGATCGTCTCGTGGCCCAGTTTTGCTTGTTGTAACAGACTGATTTACCTGCGACCATAAATCAAGAGCGCAACTTTCTTATTACTGCGGTGGAGAAGGTGATGGCTGCCCGGGAATCGCTTAAACCGGCTATATTGAAGGACCGCCGGGATCTGACTCGATTACACGACCAGTGGAGCCGTCGGACGGAAGATTGCTCAACTCAAAAAGCGGATTCTTCCCACGGGGTAGCCGATACCCGGGAACATATCCTTGAACTCCAGAGGAAACTAGCTTTCCTGGAGTCAGAGCATGAGACCGCTCGTTTTGAGAAAGAGACTGCTATCCAGGAGGCTGATAAGTACAGTAGGGCTTCTGCTAATCTAGAGCTTGCCCTCAAGAAGATGGAGGACAACTGGCAGGCATATACTCTTCTGAATGATGCAGAGCAGTTATCCCAAGAAGCCGAGCATCGAGCTAAGCAGAGGCTTGATCGGGGGACTGCCTTGGTGAAAAACCGTCTCTTGGAGTTGTGCCATGCAGAACTATAGTCGACTTTTTCCTTTTTTGTCCCTGTTTTCTTTCTATCTGAAGGGGACATGATCCCAAAATATGTAATGCTTTTTCTTCCTTCAAATAAAGAGTACTTTCAATTCTACCCTTCATTTGTATTACCTGCTGCGCCTGTGATATTGTGGTGATGTTTTCCCCCACATAGGGGATATATTTGTGGACCTGTTACCCATGGCATACCTTGGTTTTAGGTAGAGATAACAAGTTTCGATCCGGATACCTGAAGCAGCCATAGCAAAGTGGTTATGGGTGCCCTTGGTATTGAGAAAAGGAATACCGTAGAGCAGCTGGGATCCTGGGGCATAATGAAGTGGTAGGCTTGTGCTGAGAAATTTAGCTGAGGATATTTGTGGCCCTATTATCCTTGGCGTACCCTGATTTAGGATATGGATAATAGGATGAAGGGAAACCGACATACTTGCTCAGAGGTAACGAGGACATGGCAAGTGGGAAGGTTTTTTAAACGTGGAGTCTTCCTACTCAGAGGTAATGAGAACATGGCAGGAGTTAACTCGACGGAGGATATTGATGGTCAACAGAGGACATTTGTGGTCAACAGAGGACATTTGTGGTCAACAGAGGACATTTGTGGACCTATTACCCTTGGCGTACTCCGGTTGTGGGTACAGATAATAGGTCGAAAGAGGATTATCATACTTACTCAGAGGTAATAAGGACATGGTAAGTATGAAGGTTTCTTCGACGGAGCCTTCCCATTCAGAGGTAATGAGGACATGACAGGAGTGGGCTCAATGAAGGAGGGCACATAGACCGACTCAGAGGTAATGAGGACATGGAAGTTCTATGTGAGGGGTGATTTGTTTTTGGCGGAAGTGGAACGACTCAGAGGTAATGAGGACATGGCCGTTTTAGAAATTTGTGGATCGATTACCCTTTTTGTGCACTGGGAGTGCGGGTATTAGATCATGAGGGAGGATCTCCTTCAAGAAGAAAGTTCAGAGGTATGATCATACATAACTTTCTATCTGAAAGAGTGACCGGGATGTGAGTTCAGAGGCACCAGCGGGTACATGACTCGATAATTTGGAATATTGTAGATGTGTGAGTTCAGCGGCACCAGCGGGTACATGACTCGATGATCGGGGATATGGAGGATGTAAGTTCAGCGGTACCAGCAGGTACGTGACTCAGAAATCTGGAGAAGAGTGAGTGTGAGTTCAGCGATACCAGCGGGTACATGACTCGAAAATCTGACAAACTATGAGGGTGAGTTCAGTGGTATCAGCGGATACATGACTCGAAAATCTGGAAATTTATGGGGTGAGTTTAGTGGTACCAGCGGGTACGTGACTCAATAATCTGGGATGTTGTTTAGATATAATATTTCTTCAGGAACTTGCCGTTGACGGGCAACATGAGCAAGTCTCCATTTTGCTTAGCGAGGCGGTAAGCACCGTTGGAGAATACTGTCTCTATGATAAATGGAACTTTCCATTTTGGCTGGAACTTGCCGACGGTCTTGTGAGTCATGACCATTGGCCTCCGGACTGCCAGAACAAGATCGCCCACTTGGAATGTTCTAATTTTGACCTTCTTGTTGAAGGCTCCTGAGATGCGTGCTTGGTACAGCTCGATCCTTTGCTTAGCTAGGAGGCGCTTTTCATCTAAGGCCTCTAACTCTTACAGTCGACATCGGTGGTTGTCATTCGTCGTCAATTGATAAGTGAGGGCGACGCGGAGTGAGGGTATTTGAGTCTCTAATGGGAGAACTGCCTCACTCCTGTACACTAGGGAGAATGGCGTATTCCCAGTGGCTGTTCGAACTGTTGTGCGATAAGCCCATAAGCATTCGCCGAGTTTCTCGTTCCAGTTGCGTTTGTTGGAGGAGACAAACTTCTTGAGGAGTTTGATGATTGTTTTGTTGAACGCCTCTGCTAACCCGTTTGCTGCCGGGTTGTACGACGTCCAAGCGATATTCTGAATACGGTGTTTATCACAAAACCGATAGAATGCGTGGCTTGCAAACTGCGGACCATTATCATGGATGATCCTTCGGGGCAGTCCAAAGCGGTAGATGACGTGATGCTTAAGGAAGCTGATCACGTTTGAAGTTTTGACTTCTGCGAGTGGGATAGCTTCCGCCCATTTGGAGAAGTAATCAGTGATCGCAAGTATGAAGCGATGTCCTCTGGAGGAAGGTGGGGTGATTGGACCAATGATATCCATTTCCCATGCTTCGAATGGCCAGGATGCCACTGTCGGATATAGAAATTCGGATGGTTGGTGAATGAAGTCCGCGTGTACTTGGCAAGCTTTGCCTTTTCTAGCATAATCTATCGCATCTGCCACCATCGTGGGCCAATAGTAGCCCATTCGGCGAAGGCGATCTTGTAGTTTTGGGCCGGGCTGGTGGGCCCCGCAGACACCGTCATGAGCTTCTCGTACTGCTTCTTTGGCTTCTGTGTTTGACAGACACCGAAGCAGTAATCCGTCGTAGGAGAGGCGATACAGCATCTTCGTCTCTGTATCGTAGAAGAATCTGAGAGAACGCCTTCTGATGGAAGTGGCTTCCTTTGGGTTCTCGGGCAGGATATCGTAGACGACGAAGTCGATGAATGGTTGTCTCCAATCTGGGTCATCATCGATCGTCTGTGCAGAATAACTCGCCACGAATTGCATATTGTTTTTGGGATAGACCAGTTCGTGGCCTATCACATCCACTGATTGGCGATCGTAATTCGGAACTGCTAGGGAAGCGGCAAGACCAGCTAGGGCATCGGCTTCAATATTTCGGAGTCTGGGGACGTGCTCGATGAAGAACCCCTCAAATGATGAGATGATATCGATTGCTATTTGGTGATAAGGGATCATGTCTTCGTGGCGGACTTCGTACGAGCCCCGGATCTGATTGACGATTAGTTGGGAATCGTCGTATGCTTCAAGGTATTCTACCCCCAGCTCTCTTGCAAGCTGGAGGCCAATGACCAGAGCGTTGTACTCGGCCACATTGTTAGAGCAGGGCTCGGTGAGGGAATAAGCGCAGTTAATCACCAATCCGGAAGGGGAGATCAGCACTACCCTGACCCCGACGACTATATTGCCTTTAGGTCCGGTCCTTGAAGCACCGTCAAAGAACATTTGCCATATAGCCTCGTGAGAGGTTGCATGCGAGTCGGCGACCTCGTCTGGGATCTCTTCATATATTTTGGAGGACTCCGAGCCTGGGTGGGCTGCTAAAAAGTCCGCCAGGGCTTGACCTTTGACTGCCTTTTGTGGGACAAAGATCATATGATAAGGGGACAGCAATATTGCCCATGTAGCGAGTCGAGAGCTAAGTGCCCCTGGTTTAGTCATGAGGACTCTGAGAGGGTTGACTCGTGAGATCACATGTATCGTTTGTCCGGTAACATAGTACCGCGTTTTCTGAATGGCGAACACCAGGACGAGGCATTCCTTCTCTACAGCGGTTGTCACGATCCGCACCCACCGTGAGGGTACGAGTACGTAACAACGCCCAGCCTACGCCGCAGTGTCGGCGGTAGAACGTTGTCCTAGGTCTCAATGCATATAACAGTATAAGACTAAACAATTTATACTCCCCGAATGGGGTGACATAGCAGATACAGTCTCAATCACATCTAAGGTAGAGCATGATGAAGATAGATAAAACATGAAATCCAAAAGAGATACAGGAGATAGAAGTCTAAGTGTCTATGATACATAAACCCATAAATACATCTCAAAAACTCAATACAGTATTCCACAAAGTAAAATACAACTCCAGACAAAATGAAATAACTACCTAAACAACCTCTAATGTGTCTCCTCTAGGCTAGCAGGCACCTCCAGGCTATCTGTAAAATTTATCAACAGGTCCAGTCAGGACGGGAGCGAGCACAAAACATCTCACGCAGTTCATATCGAGTTAGGAAATATAAAGCATGCAATAGAGTAAAGTACATGAAACGCTGAAAGAAGAATGTATAGAAAACAGTAGAGATTTAATAACAGAAAATATCTAAATATGATAAGTAAGAACTGTAAGGAACATGTGATTTAGAGTACAATCTGGTTATGTAAACGGGCTAGAAAAATGCAATGGTAACTCCATTATACGTGGGTGTACAATAGACATATATAATAGTTATACAATGTTGTACAATAGGATTTGAGTACATAACCAATTCTACTCCTCCTCTCCAATCAATACACAAGGATCTACTCCAGTTACGTTATCTTATACAATAGTGTACAATGTTATACAATGGATGTACAATGTTATACAATAGTGTACAATGGTCTATCCATAGGGCTCATGTGATAATGAGAGTACAATATACACAATGAGTATACAAGGATATGGGTATTCAATAAATACAATATAGAAGTGAAACGCACGTGACAATATGTATTTAGTGAATACAAGGAGATAACATCTCAAAAGAAGATCCATATAGTACCAATCCGTGATAACAGTCGTGTCAGCATCAAGTACAATAATCTAGAGCAAGAATGTAAATCCATACAAGTATGAAACGGTCAGAGAATGTACTCGCCTGATGTCTGAATGCCCAAAGTAAATATACTGTCCGAGGAGAGGTGTCTGGCTCCTAATTAGAACAGCACAAGTCACAACATGTCTAGAAGGGTAATATAAAGCACTACAATGCATTCTACATGAATCTAGGTCAAGCTAGGCCAAAGTCATCCCTTGGTCAACTCTAGTCAACTGCACTAGTCAAACTAGGTCAAACTAGGTCATGTCCTAACCCAGTAAGTCTTACTAGGCCTAACCAAGACTATCCTAGCAAGCACACATCAATACAAGGCTATGCAAGCCAACATACACCCAACTCTATATAGCATGCAATTATTCAATACTCAAATAGGCAAGAATTCACATTAGATATACACTAGGTAATCTATTACTTTAAGCTATATATGTCTACACATATATAAACATGCATATATTAGTATTCAACATTAGGTCTATAATCATGGCATTTCAAATGGTTATATAAACTTATATATTACAACACAATATGCTAACATATATATAATATACATACATAGCTAAGTTAACTATATTCATAAATACTTATTTAAGAGTCTATGTGTGTGTATGTGAACATGGCAAAGGGGCAAGTGAGGGTTAAATGGGCATACATAGTGTATACATATCAAAGAGTGTCAAAGTGTAAGTGAACAATGTGTCAAGTGTGATAGTGTCAACATAGTGTAAGGGGGTACATGTGGTAATATAGGATTTGTGTTAACATAGAATAATACATATCATTAACTTGTATATTGCATACATTACATCTATTATTACATTACATTCATGCTTGCATTCATTCATCATTCATTTATTCTCTTGCACTACTATATGCACCATACATTACATACTATGGAACCTACATATTCATTACAAGCCATACTTATACATGCTTACATTAGATAGGATACTTACACCTCATACATCATTTATTTAAACATTTACTCATGCTTGCATTCTCTATTTAGTTACATAATGTATATACATTAACATGGGTTAAAATCAAATAGAACTTTATATTACACACAAGGGTGCACAAAATGCATATGCCGAATAGTAACTCCTACTAATAATGAATACTGTACCATCTCAGCATGAATTAAACTCTATAATTAAAGTATGTTATAGATCTATGTGTTATCTTTCCGAAACTTTAAACGGATCGCGTTTTCGTTTCCGAAAACTCCCGAAATCGCGAAAACATCGAGAACGCGTTTGTTTTTCGTACAACTGACACTCAAATAATTCTCCAGAAAGTTAAAGAAAGAATTAGGACTACTAATACATGTTTTTGGAAATCTAAATTCAATACGCTTATTTTAAAAAAAACGAGAGATTAAACCGAGCTTTGAGCTAGAAGTTATGACATTTCGAAGTTAGGGCTGAAATTAAAAACTTGGATAAAAATCATGACGGATTTAGATAGTTTGAGCCAAAAGAATACACAATATATATCCTAATTATCCGCAACAATAATAGCAATAATAATATGAGGAACCACACTCACAAACTTGATTATATAATCATCATGAACCATTTATTACATATATAAATATAGATACACTCTCATTACAATATATATATATATATATATAAATCTATATATGTAACATGAACACATCCACAACACAAAGGACACTCCTATGACCTCCAAATGGACACAAAATAGACACAAATGGAGATACAACCATGGGGGTCATTCCTATGGGTTCAAAATAGACCTATATGCATGAAGAAATAAAAAGGAGAAGGGATTTATACCTCCCGGTAGATCGAATCGAAGAAAAACTTTCCCGAAGCGACACCGACACGTAGAGATTCCAAAAGGACACGAACGAGCTCCGAATCCTCCCAAACTTGGGTAGCTTCCTCCTTGACTAGAATGGAGAAGGAAAGAAGAAGATTTAGTGGTGAAATGGAAGGATTTGGTGGAGAAATTGCTAGGGATTGCTCTCTAGGAATATGGGGAAGAACAAGAGAGAGAAAAATAGATGGATAATGACAAATGGGAGGCTCAACCCTATCCTTATTGTGGCTAGCCATAAAGGTGGTTTTGTCCTATTAGAACAAGTCCAAAAGCCCCTACTAACCTATTCTATGAGTATTAGGAAAGGGCTAATTGGTTGGGGCTAAATTAGTCATTCTAAAGTCTCTAATCACACTAACCTTATCCATAATAATTAGTCTAACCTCTAACTAAAATATTTCTATCATGTGCACTAAAATTAATATCATGTGGGCTATGCCTAACTAGTGTGTGGGTCCCACTAGAGTCAAACTACCCCCGGGTCCCCGTTTCAAGTCGGATTGAGTTGAAATTCGAACCCGACTTAAATAACACCAAAACAATATCATAAATAATAAAATAATATCAAAATAATTCAAAGAGGTCAAATGCAAAAATATCCTTAGGCCAAAAATGACATTAAAAAATCATAATCACATGGTTAGGCTCTAGGTCAAACAGTCTCTAGGGTTTCACTAGCAAAACGTCAAAACCACAAGTCATTGATTTAAATAATGTTAAAATGATTTTTAATCACCAAAAATCATATCATGAATTAAATATCATTATTAAAATAATTATAGACACGAAATTTCAAAATTATCCCCAATCAGAAAATTAAAATAAAATAAAAAAAAATTAACCCAAAATTTAGGGTGCTCACATCCTACCCACCTTATAAAAATTTCGTCCTCGAAATTAAAATGTTCGTAATCCTTCTAGGTCAAACCCCCACAATCAGATCTCAGAACTTAAATAAATCATACCATCAAAAGGACGACATACAGGGTCATGGCATACGGTGGTAGTGAAATTCTCATCTAGGTATTCTAGTCATGCTAAACCAAAACGGTCATAGGATATCAAAACACACAAGCAATCTAGGGTGCTAAACAAAAGTTACAAAAACAACAAACCATCAAAACTGTAAGGCAGTCTACCATCCTATATGAAAACTGATACTTATCATAAAAATAAAGAAAAGTAACTACCCATTATCTTTAAAGGGTTAAGAAAAAAAAAAGAAAATCAAAATCAAAGTTAAGGAATGAAAGCCAATTCCCTGAAAAATTTCCAATCAAAATACGTATTAAGAATATTTAGTCTTGATACGATCTAAGTTGATCAAATTGGGGGAAATCAAGATTTAGGCAATATGGAGGACAGGTTCAACAAAGTCTGAGATCGAGCATACAAGGATAGAGATTCAGGTCACAATCAAATTTAATTCAATTAAGTACAACCCAAGATATAAATATGATAAGAAAAGATAATCGAAGTCGATTTGGTCGGATTAAGGAAACTAGGATTCAGTGATATTGAAAAACTCCTTTTAGAGAAAACAGGAAAAGATTTCATACGAAGTCAGCAAATCATCCCTCTCTAATACTATCAGTTTATCATTTGCTAAACCATATTCTTTTTTTTCTCACAAGTCCCAATATGAAAATCAACCTCTATATAACTATCATCGAAATTTTATAACCTTCAGTCATCTAAACCTTTACCACAATCACCATAGACAAAATCTTTAAGTTCCAAAACATTTTCCACGAAACATACCCCTCTTTTTAGGAGTCAACACTTATTCATTTAATCAAAATTTCAAATTCCTTCACCTCGTTTTAAATTAGATCCAAAACCTCTAAATCCAGTTTATGGAATCCTTGGACTTGTTTAAATCGAGTCTCGTATTCACTAAACTCCAATACCACTATGACACACAAAATTTATTCTTTTTTTTATAAATCAACCTTCATATTTTCTTCAACGTTCACCTTCAAATATTTTTTTTTTTGAATTCTACAATTTTCTTCCAATCATCTAAAATAATTTCTATAACGTAAAATCCTTGTGTTCTCTCTATCTCTAGTCACCATCTTACAATATCTAGTTCAATTTCGCATAATCATTTTATTCGATTAAATTCTCCTTTCCATCTTTAAATTTCTACATAGCCTTGTAATAGTTCCCAAGAATCAATAACAAAGATTTTTAAGTTCTCAAAACTAGGTTGACCTTAAACATCCTCATTAGTTTTGACATACATCCATGAATTATTCATAACCCACTTTCTGTGATTGTTTCTAAATTGATAACATTTATCCTTCGATTTCATTTTAAACCTTTACCACATCTCCATTTCAAATTTTTTATATTTGACATCCAACACTCTGATTCCTACAAAATCATCATATGATAACCAATTACATCATTTTTGAACTAGATGATTTATATCACTTCCTTAACATTTCTCAGATAAAAATGATATAAACATTCAAGAGTTTTCAAGGTATAGCTGACAGAATTATATATGAGACAGGGAATTGATATAATCAGGACAGGTATATAAGACAAGGAATGATGGTAGTAAAAATATTGGCAGGAAAAGAATGATAATAGAATCTGTTCTGCTTATCTATTTAAAAGAGGGACCTATTTTTTTTTAAACAAGAATTATAATACCAAATCCAAAATAAGGCCTAGCAAAATCATTGGTTTATTGTATTAAGAAGAAATAAATTTTTGTAAGAAGTTACACAAGGTTTATAAAAATAGCTAAAGCTACATCCTAAGTAAACAATAAGAAACAAAACAAAACAAAACAACAATAATTCCTTCTCTTTTTTTTGAATGACTGAAACAAAAGTAGCAAAAATATGTTCGAAAACATTTAAGGTACAATCTGATAATCATATGCGTCTATCCAAAATTATGGTACTCTAAATTCTCGTCATACTAGTGAGCAAGGCTACGATAATTACAGAGTCCTTGACTTATGCACATACCTCTAGAATCATGGTATTTAACATTTTCGCGATGCCGCTAGCTTGGCTGCAAAAACCTTAAATTTCCACACCCAAGAAATATATCCAAAATCAGACTATATGTCCTCACCATGCTGACTAATGTGACTATAGAAGACAAGATTTCCATAACTTAGATGACCTAGCCCATATAATTTCATCTTGCCAAAAATTAAATTAAATCAACAATGAATACCAAAAAAAAAATCAAATTTATCAACGAACATCAAAATTCAGAAATGAACAAAATCCTTCAAATCATATAACTACAAACTCGGATGTTATAGCTAACATCAAGATTCAAATTTCAACAATCTTCATCAAAATCCATAAATACAAACTCAAATTCAATAATAATCCATCAAAATCAAATTCAATAACAGAAAGTAAAGATAAATCAAATCAAGAAAAAAAAGAAAAGAGTTTTCAAATCGGAGTTAAATAAGATTCTCAAGGGTCGTCCCAGGAATCTCTCAAGGGTTCCTAACTGTGATTGAGTATCTTCAAAATATATCCTATTCCTAGTGCAGGCTGTAGTGGTACTCTAGTTCGAATACCACTACATAAACTCGACCTGCATGGGCCACCACTAAAAACGTGTCACGATCCGCACCCACCGTGAGGGTACGAGTACGTAACAACGCCTAGCCTACGCCGCAGTGTCGGCGGTAGAACGCTGTCCTAGGTCTCAATGCATATAACAGTATAAGACTAAACAGTTTATACTCCCTGAATGGGGGTGACATAGCAGATACAGTCTCAATCACATCTAAGGTAGAGCATGATGAAGATAGATAAAACATAAAATCCAAAAGAGATACAGGAGATAGAAGTCTAAGTGTCTATGATACATAAACCCATAAATATATCTCAAAAACTCAATACAGTATTCCACAAAGTAAAATATAACTCCAGACAAAATGAAATAACTACCTAAACAACCTCTAATGTGTCTCCTCTAGGCTAGCAGGCACCTCCAGGCTATCTGTAAAATTTATCAACAGGTCCAGTCAGGACGGAAGGGAGCACAAAACATCTCACGCAGTTCATATCGAGTTAGGAAATATAAAGCATGCAATAGAGTAAAGTACATGAAACGCTGAAAGAAGAATGTATAGAAAACAGTAGAGATTTAATAACAGGAAATATCTAAATATGATAAGTAAGAACTGTAAGGAACATGTGATTTAGAGTACAATCTGGTTATGTAAACGGGCTAGGAAAATGCAATGGTAACTCCATTGTACGTGGGTGTACAATAGACATATACAATAGTTATACAATATTGTACAATAGGATTTGAGTACATAACCAATTCTACTCCCCCTCCCCAATCAATACACAAGGATCTACTCCAGTTACATTATCTTATACAATAGTGTACAATATTATACAATGGATGTACAATATTATACAATAGTGTACAATGGTCTATCCCTGGGGCTCATGTGATAATGAGAGTACAATATGCACAATGAGTATACAAGGATATAGGTATTCAATAAATATAATATGGAAGTGAAACGCACGTCACAATATGTATTTAGTGAATACAAGGAGATAACATCTCAAAAGAAGATCCATATAGTACCAATCCGTGATAACAGTCGTGTCAGCATCAAGTACAATAATCTAGAGCAAGAATGTAAATCCATACAAGTATGAAACGGTCAGAGAATGTACTCGCCTGATGTCTGAATGTCCAAAGTAAATATACTTTCCAAGGAGAGGTGTCTGGCTCCTAATTAGAACAGCACAAGTCCCAACATGTCCAGAAGGGTAATATAAAGCACTACAATACATTCTACATGAATCTAGGTCAAGCTAGGCCAAAGTCAACCCTTGGTCAACTCTGGTCAACTGCACTAGTCAAACTAGGTCAAACTAGGTCATGTCCTAACCCAGTAAGTCTTACTAGGCCTAACCAAGACTATCCTAGCAAGCACACATCAATACAAGGCTATACAAGCCAACATACACCCAACTCTATATAGCATGCAATTATTCAATACTCAAATAGGCAAGAATTCACATTGGATATACACTAGGTAATCTATTACTTTAAGCTATATATGTCTACACATATATAAACATGCATATATTAGTATTCAATATTAGGTCTATAATCATGGCATTTCAAATGGTTATATAAACTTATATATTACAACACAATATGCTAACATATATATAATATACATACATAGCTAAGTTAACTATATTCATAAATACTTATTTAAGAGGCTATGTGTGTGTATGTGAACATGGCAAAGGGGCAAGTGAGGGTTAAATGGGCATACATAGTGTATACATATCAAAGAGTGTCAAAGTGTAAGTGAACAATGTGTCAAGTGTGATAGTGTCAACATAGTGTAAGGGGGTACATGAGGTAATATTGGATTTGTGTTAACATAGAACATTACATATCATTAACTTGTATATTGCATACATTACATCTATTATTACATTACATTCATGCTTGCATTCATTCATCATTCATTTATTCTCTTGCAATACTATATGCACCATACATTACATACTATGGAACCTACATATTCATTACAAGCCATACTTATACATGCTTACATTAGATAGGATACCTACACCTCATACATCATTTATTTAAACATTTACTCATGCTTGCATTCTCTATTTAGTTACATAATGTATATACATTAACATGGGTTAAAATCAAATAGAACATTATATTACACACAAGGGTGCACAAAATGCATATGTCGAATAGTAACTCCTACTAATAATGAATACTGTACCATCTTAGCATGAATTAAACTCTATGATTAAAGTATTTTATAGATCTATGTGTTAGCTTTTCGAAACTTTAAACAGATCGCGTTTTCGTTTCCGAAAACTCCCGGAATCGCAAAAACACCGAGAACGCGTTTATTTTTCGTACAACTGACACTCAAATAATTCTCTAGAAAGTTATAGAAAGAATTAGGCCTATTAATACATGTTTTTGGAAAGCTAACTTCAATACGCTTCTTTTAAAAAAAAACGGGAGATTAAACCGAGCTTTGAGCTAGAAGTTATGACATTTCTAAGTTAGGGCTGAAATTAAAAACGTGGATAAAAATTATGACGGATTTAGATAGTTTGAGCCAAAAGAATACACAATATATATCCTAATTATCCACAACAATAATAGCAATAATAATATGAGGAACCACACTCACAAACTTGATTATATAATCATCATGAACCATTTATTACATATATAAATATAGATACACTCTCATTACAATATATATATATATATATATATATATATATATATATATATATATATATATATATATATAAATCTATATATGTAACATGAACACATCCACAACACAAAGGACACTCCTATGACCTCCAAATAGACACAAAATAGACACAAATGGAGATACAACCATGGGGGTCATTCCTATGGGTTCAAAATAGACCTATATGCATGAAGAAATAAAAAGGAGAAGGGATTTATACCTCCCGGTAGATCGAATCGAAGAAAAACCTTTCCGGAGCGACACCGACACGTAGAGATTCCAAAAGGACACGAACGAGCTCCGAATCCTCCCAAACTTGGGTAGCTTCCTCCTTGACTAGAATGGAAAAGGAAAGAAGAAGATTTGGTGGTGAAATGGAAGGATTTGGTGGAGAAATTGCTAGGGATTGCTCTCTAAGAATTTGGGGAAGAACAAGAGAGAGAAAAAAAGATGGATAATGACAAATGGGAGGCTCAACCCTATCCTTATTGTGGCTGGCCATAAAGGTGATTTTGTCCTATTAGGAAAAGTCCAAAAGCCCCTACTAACCTATTCTATGAGTATTAGGAAAGGGCTAATTGGTTGGGGCTAAATTAGTCATTCTAAAGTCTCTAATCACACTAACCTTATCCATAATAATTAGTCTAACCTCTAACTAAAATATTTCTATCATGTGGACTAAAATTAATATCATGTGGGCTATGTCTAACTAGTGTGTGGGTCCCACTAGAGTCAAACTACCCCCGGGTCCCCGTTTCAAGTCGGATTGAGTTGAAATTCGAACCCGACTCAAATAACCCCAAAACAATATCATAATTAATAAAATAATATCAAAATAATTCAAAGAGGTCAAATACAAAAATATCCTTAGGCCAAAAATGACATTAAAATATCATAATCACATGGTTAGGCTCTAGGTCAAACAGTCTCTGGGGTTTCACTAGCAAAACGTCAAAACCACAAGTCATTGATTTAAATAATGTTAAAATGATTTAAAATCACCAAAAATCATATCATGAATTAAATATCATTATTAAAATAATTATAAATACGAAATTTCAAAATTACCTCCAATCAGAAAATTAAAATAAAATAAAAAAAAATCAACCCAAAATTTAGGGTGCTCACAGCGGTGTATCGATGCTCTGGCCCAATCATCATTCGGCTGAGGTAATATATGGCTTGCTCGTGGCCTGCATCGTTATTTTGTGCCAGTAAAGCCCCGAGGGAGTGTTCCATTGCTCGTACGTAGAGCAGGAATGGCTTTCCAGGAACCGGGGCTACCAAAACTGGAGGATTTGACAAATATTCTTTTGATGCTGTCGAAAGCATGCTGGTATTCCTCGTCCCATACGAATGAGACTCCTTTCTTCATGAGGTGCGTGAATGGTCGGCATCGCCCGGAGAGGTTGGAAATGAACCTTCTGATGTAAGCTAGCCTCCCTTGAAGGCCTCTGAGTTCGCGGAGATTTTTCGGGGGACCCATCTCCATGATTGCTTTCGTCTTCTCAGGATCTACATGGATACCCTGTGCGGTGATGATAAAGCTCAAGAACTTCCCGCTGGATACGCCCAGAAAGGACTTCGTAGGGTTCATTTTCAAATTGTGCGCTCGCACTAGGTCGAATACCGTCCTTAGATCCTACAGATGGTCTCCCTTGCTACGGCTCTTAACGGCTATATCGTCAACATAGCACTCCACCGTCTTGCGTAAGTGGTCTCTGAAAATGATGCTCATGGCTCTTTGATATATGGCGCCAGCATTTTTTAAACCGAAAGGCATGACTGTGTAGCAGTACGTGCCAATCGGTGTTCGGAATGATGTATGCTTTTCATCGTTAGGAGACATTTTGATTTGGTTGTACCCCGAGAAACCATCCATGAATGACATACGTTCGCAGCCGCAGGTATTGTCCATCATGATGTCCGTGATAGGAAGGGGAATTCATCTTTGGGGCATACCTTGTTCAGGTTGCGAAAGTCGATGCAGATTTCAATCTTCCCATTCTTCTTGAGGACGGGTACTATATTGGCGACCCAATCGGAATGTTGCTCCTCACGAATGAAGCCGCTGGCTATCAGTTTGTTGACTTCGACTTCGATCGCGTCCATGATGCCTGGACGGAAGCGTCGCTGTTGTTGCTTGACCGGCTTTGCATCTGGTCGAATGTTAAGTTTGTGAAGAGCAATGTTGGGATTTAACCCTGGCATATCTTCATAGCTCCAGGCGAACACATTAATGTATTCTCTGACAAGTTCTAGCAGCGACTCCCGTTCTTCGTCTGCTAGGCTTTTACTGACGAAAATTGGTTTTGGAGAAGATTTGCTGCCGAGATCTACTTGTATGACCTCATCTTCAGTGGGAGGTTCTCTTAGTTCGAATCGCTTTTCCCATTGTGCGTCTAATTGCTGGGCCCATGGCTCTAGCTTAAAGATTTCGGGGATGTCTTCGTCTTTCTCGTAAGCGTCGACGAATGCCATGTTGACTGACATGACTTGTCTGAACACATCTCCGATGCTGGTATCTGAGTCGGAAGTTGGTGATCCGGTTGAATGTGACTGCCAGTCGCACTCTTCATCTGAACTCTCAGGGGTCGTAGTAGGCGTTACATACCCTAACCCACATCGAGTTTCGTTATAGTAGTTCCGTGGTTTGCCCGCCGGAACTGGCGGCTTCAAAGGTAATCGTCGCCCAGTGCCGTAGTTCAATCCTGGCATCGTCTCCAGATCATACCCCAGTTTTTGCATAAGATATTTAGATTGAGGGCTATAGAGATACAGAGGCAGTCTTCCGGCATCTGACCCGAGGTCGGCTTCTTCTATGGTGAGGGGATGCGGGTTGTTCGTCCGGCTGAAGATGATCGGATGATCTCCTCCCTCGATTATTCGGTAAACGTCTTCTACTGGAGTAAGCCGGATCGCGGTGTACACATTTGTCACTTGTGTGTGTAGGTGAGTGCCTATACCGTGTTCCATAGCGTACATTGTACATAGCTTATTGAGCTCGATGTAGTTCAAAGATAACCCTTTGTTGATGAAGTAAGGTATCTTTTCTAGGAGGATTACATCGTCGGCGGAGGGAACATCAGTATGGGCAGCCACATACTTGGCTAGCTCCGGTTCCTCTTTGGCTACCCCCTGTGTGAACGAAGACTGAGAGGACGACCTGGGAAGCTTGATTGTCAGTGGTTCAGTTGATGGAACAGAGCGTGGAGTTGTTGGCAGACTAGCGACCCCAGTTTGGCATTTGATGTGGGGCGAAGAGTGGCTGGTTCGCTAGAAGTGTCAGACCTTGCATCGGGGTGACAATTATTCTTGGGAAGATGTATCGTTATTGGCCTGTCAGAGGGGTTGAGCTTCTCTGCTTGTGGTTGGCTGACTCTTGGTAGCCTGATTGTCAGTGGCCTTGTTGTGGGTCTCGGCATTTGGCCGGACCTTGGCAGCCGGATTATCATCTGCTTCTCTTGCGCCGAGAGGCTGATTGCGTCCTTCCGCAGAGTGGCAGTAAGGGGTGCGGACCTGCCCGGTTTGCGAGCTAGGAGGCAGATCGTTAGGGGTCCTTCTGATCCCGTAGCTATCTCGGTATGAGCTTGTACGTCTTCTTCATCAAGGTGCCTCTTCGACTTTTCGTATAGGCAGGAGTCTGAGTAGTAGGATTCGACCCCTTTGAAGGGATCGATATCAGCAAATTCCGTCTTCACGAAGCCGTGTTTGTCGACATATTTGAAGCACTGGTGTAGCGTGGAAGACACGATCATGTAATCGTGTATCCATGGGCGCCCTAAGAGGATGTTATAAGAAGTGTCTGCATCTATGACATAGCAGGTGACTTCGGATTGGAGATTACCAATCTGATACTTCAGACGAATCTTCCCAATAGGGTAGCTCCTGCCCGAATTGAAACCGCTGATGGCGGTGCTTGTAGGTGTCAAGCGATGCATTAGGATGCGGAGATGATGTAGCAGATCCTTCGGGATAATGCTTATGGAAGAGCCAGGATCAATGTGCATCCGATCCACCTTCACGTCGCCGATGTATCCCGTGTAGTATAGCGGGCGATCATGTAGGTTGGTTTTGATGAGCATGTCCTGCAGAGTGAAGATGATGTTGGGCATTGCTCCCATGCAGGCGCTGTCTTGTAGATCCACGGATGAGTCCTCCCCGGTGAGGTTGGATTGAGCCAGATAGGCATCGGCATTTTAGAGTGCTTCGCTCAATGCAATACGAACGTCCTTGGAGAGCCTTAGGAGTTCGTACAGTGACAATTTGGCCGGAGTGTTAGCCAATTGTGCTAAGATGTCAAAGTTGTAGGGCCTCTCTAGCCCTTGGGCTGCGTCTTTTTGGAGAGATTTGTCGAAGCGAGTCTCCTTCAGCCTAGGCTTGTCGGTCGTCGAAGGCTGAGCCGGTCCCGGAGCATCAGTTGTAGTAGGTTGATGATTTTCGGCTGGGTTGTCAACCACAGGTTGGGATTGCGCTCCGGACCGCGTTGTGAGACCCGTCTCACTGTATCGATATTTTATACGGATATATATTTTAATTTGTGCCGTATTTCATATTTATTGATTTACGTGATATTTTAAAATTTTTTTAAGTGTAGGATTTCATGACTTGGTTTAACTGGATTTGGTTTTATTTGGTTCAGTTCCACTTTGACTTGGTTTGGTTTGGTTTAGTTTGGTTTCTCATGAGATGAGGTGCATGGTTTAGATTGAGTGGAGTGGGTTGAATGGTGGAGATTGCTTGGGCTTGTTATATAAGCCACCTACCACTCTCTCTCCTCCATTATTTTTATTTCCCTCTTCATCTTCTTCCTCCAGCCCAAGGCAAGTACGCCTTGCCGAACCTTGAGCAAATTTATTTTTGTTTGTTCCATCTTCTTCCTTGCATGATTCTAAGCATGTTTAGAACTTGGAGTTTTGATTTTACCGGGTGGATTGTGGTAGATCTAGTTTTGTGGTATTTTCGGTTTTCATGGGTTTTGATCTGTCAAACTTGTGCATTTTTGTCAACTGATGGTTCCATGTGGTAGAGAATTTTATTTTACCCAAATTTGACCCATGGAAGTCTGGATTTGGGGTTCCCATTGTAGTTTGGTGGAGCATGGAGGCCATGGTATTTTCATGGACATGTTCTCTGTGGGAGTCATTAATTGCACTTTGGCCGCATGAGCATTTTAGTTTCTGACCGCATGAGCATTATTTATTGCATGCAATTGCATACAACTTGCCTAGGCCGCATAGGCCATTGGACAATTCCTAGCCGTATGGCCTTGCAAGCATTAATTGCTTGCATGTATTGATTGCTTGCATTAAATAATTGTCATTCATATTAATTATTTAGTTTTGGCCTTAACATTAATTGCATTTTTACATGGCAAATATGCTGGCCGCATATGGACATACTATGTTGAGCCGCATATGGCCAACTCTAATTCTAGCCGCAGATGGTCAACTTTAATATTTAATGGCATTTAGCTTGTATGCTTTTGCATGCATGCTGTTACTTAGTAAATTGCATGGCCGCATGTATATTAGTAAGGAGCCGCATGGCCTTATAATGACTTGCATTATTTAATAATTGCCTTGGCCCTATCATTTAGTTGTGTGTCGCATGCATTGGCTTAGCTTGCTTTTGCATGCATGTTGGCAGCATTTAATGCATTTGCTTTTAAGGCATTAGCTTCTAATGCATTGGCAATGCATCAGTATTTAAGCCTTAGCATTATTTGCTTGCAAATTCAAGCTAACTAGCCGCATGTGACTATTCCCTAAGGAGCCGCATGGACAATTGTTTAGTAAGCCACGTTAAAGTATTTAATGCACTATTGGCATTTAAGTATTTCTTGCATGCATTGCATGCATTGTTGGCATAGGCCACGTTAAGTATTTTATTGCATGCTTTATTGGTATTTAATGCACTTTAGTATTTAATGTATTTCATGGGATCAAGCTTGCTAAAGTTTCTTACAGGCACTTAGCATTTAATGCACCTTTGCATTTGTTAGCTTGCTTAAGGCTTGTCTGTGAAACCTTGCAAGCTGTGGCCGCATGGAAATTCATTGTAGGCCGCATGGCCCTTTATATTATGGTCATGCATTTTTGCATGGCAGCATACTTGCTTAGCCGCATAAGGAAGTTGTGGGTGCATGTTTGCATACATTAATGTTTAATGCATGTTAGCATTAGTCTTTGCTTGCAATCCGCATGATAATATTCCCTGCATGTATTTAGCAAGGAATATTATATTCCCTTCTCTTGTTTGCATCCGCATGAAATTATTGCTTGTATCCGCATGGCCATTGTACTTCTGGACTTTGAATTTAATATTGGCCGCATGGCTTTTATTGAGCTGCATGCACTTGCATGATATATTTTATTATATGTCATCATTGCTTGGCCACGTGAACCAATATTTAAATGGTTCACGTGAACCTTTTCTTATTACATTAATTATGGGGGGGGTCCCACATAGCTTCTTTTAGTTGACTTGCTTGCTGAAGTGGGAGCTTGCATTTAATGAGGGTCCCACTATCTTTTGTCTTATTTGATTTTATGGCCTATTTATTGTTTCTTGGCCGCATGGATGGCACCTCCCATTCTTGGCCGCATGTACAATTGTATGCTAGCCGCATATGGCTTGCTGGCCTTAAATGCTTGACTGATTTCATTTAAATAATTTTAGAGCCGTATGGGTGGCCTCCTACTCTCATGACCGCATGTTTGTTTTCCCACTTTTGGACCGCATGGGTCCCACTTTGATTGTTTAAATATTTTATTTGCCTGAATTGTGGTCAGAATTTCTTCCCACTCCCAACATGAAAGTTGTAGAGTTTCTCCTTAGCTTCAAGAATATATATATTATATATATTATTATTTAATTATGCAAGTTTTTTTCCTTCTTGATAATGGCATGACCTGATAGTGACCCGCCGTGGTGCACTCCCGACATGATAACTTGACCTGACACTCTTGACAATGAACTTGGCACAATAATTCTTGATAGTGGCCCGCCGTGGTGCACTCTTGATATGGTAAACCTGATATGATATTTCTCGAAATGCTGTTGCGACGGCTAGCTTGGCATGATAAATGAATGACCTGGACACCGTGGACGATTGTGCTTGTACAAATGAACCCGTCTAGTCTTGTATCATGTCTAGGATGGGGGTACCTGAGTACCACGGTCAGGGGCACCCACTAAAATCGACTAAGGCTAATCACTAGAATAATCCAGTAGTCATGAAGAGATTTCCCAGCTACAGGCAATCCCGTTATCTGGGCGCCTCACTTGGGATCTGTAGCCTGCCGTCGAGTAGGGCACATTTCCAGCACACTGTCATGTGTTGCACCCTCTAAGTCACCTAAGGGTACATGCGTTTCCAGGACGATGTACCCACTTGAATTCAACTCTAATTACGTCCGGATAGCCTGGATGGTCTGCAGGGCTTGTGGCTGTGGAATAATCTCATTGTATATGGCTAGTAACTAGGATTGTGATAACCCTAGTTAGTTAAAGTATCAAGCCGTACTTATTGCTTGGCTGTGAATGTTGGATGGGGTTTGCCAGTCTATTCTTGTCTTGATTCTATACGAGATTATTACATGTCCTGATTTCTTATTTTATCCTGCCGATAAATGGTGGAAGAAACCAAGTTCTGTTCAGACGAAGGGTTACAACCCCGGTCCTTGTTTGGTTTACGGGTTGTAACCTGGTTATCTGAATAGTTCCATGGTCATACCATCGTATATCACCTTCCCAGTTCTATTTATTTAAAATGTTCTCCAGTTTACTTTATGTCAATGATGATTTACTTACTGTCTTCCTATGTTCGGGATAAGTACATTGGTACTGCACGAATCTCGATCCTCCTTTACTTATTGCTTTCTCTTCCTGTTGATTGCCTATGATTGTTGGTTTTAAGTTCATAGTTCGGCCTCCTTTATGGTACTTGCTATTTGGGGTCTGACCCCACTAGTTTTGTATGCCAGGTTCCGATAGAAGGGCCCGAAGGATCTACCGCACCATCTACTTGACGGTGACCAGCCGGAGCACCAGAGTGCCTCAGTGGGTTTCTTCTTCATTCTCCCACTGATATGTAAATTCTTCTCTTGTAACGTTTAGCCCCGAGCACGTGTTTAGCTCGTGTTTTGGTATTTTCCTTGATATTGTAGCCTATGGGCATAAACATGATATGTGTATTCTAGACTATAGCTAGTCCTTATCATGTATGACTAATACTCTAGCTAGTCCTCAGATTTGTGGTACTGGCTTCATGATCATTCATGTATATATGGTTCGGGACGCCTTACTATTATATGTATGATGATCGTACTCTTTGCTCTCGTATAATTGCCTGTGATTGAGATACCTAGGATTGTTAAACCATAGGATTGACTGATGGCTTGTAAAGTAACCCCCATGTCTTGACAGCTTATACGTGATTTCAGAGTATTAACGTACTTTGGGATTGCGTAGCTGGCTATGTCTGCCCCCGCTCTCTGGTATTCTGGTTCTGGAGTGTGACATGGTTTTAGTGGTGGCCCATGCAGGTCTCGATTTTCAGATTTGTGTGGGTTACCATATTTAGATATCTCAATCACGATTATCCTTATTAATTTTCTTCGAATTATTCTCTACCTCTGACACTTGACTTGATATCTGTTTTGATCATTGATCATTCCTGTTCCCATGATTTGATCTTGTGTCTTTCAACCTTCAAGGGCACTGTTCTTGCTCCTTCTGATTATTTTATTCGTGTTCTGCCGAGTGCAGCTCAGCATTCTTCAGCCAGGACAGTTATGGAGGATCAGTCTCGGCATGCAGGCAGAGATGTCAGTCCATCTCGATCAGCCAGTCGCTTCTGTCTTCGCATCTTGAGACAGGTGGTAAAGTTCATGCATCTGTTTCAACTACGATGACACGTCTTGGGTAGAGTCATGTCTTGAACTAAGTCATTGGTACCGACTTACCTTGAGGCTTGACTTTTATCCATTTTGGGAGCCAGCTTTGGCCAGCAAGAACGTTGGTTCCTACACAACTGTCTCAGGAGACATATTGATCCATATGCCTCCAGCCCTTCTTGATCATGATTGTGTTTGTTCTTGTGCATTTACTTACCGCTTACGTATTTAATTATATTACTGATTATTTTACCTTACTTATATGCCATGCTTGATTTATTAAGATTGTTGAGTTTCCTGGAGCTTTTGTTTTGTTATCTTGCTCGACTAGCCTCAGGAAATTTCGAGGACGAAATTTTTCTAAGGTGTGGAGAGTTGTGAGACCCGTCTCACTGTATCGATATTTTATACGGATATATGTTTTAATTTGTGCCGTATTTCGTATTTATCGATTTACGTGATATTTTAAAATTTTTCTAAGTGTAGGATTTCATGACTTGGTTTAACTGGATTTGGTTTTATTTGGTTCAGTTCCACTTTGACTTGGTTTGGTTTGGTTTAGTTTGGTTTCTCATGAGATGAGGTGTATGGTTTAGATTGAGTGGAGTGGGATGAATGGTGGAGATTGCTTGGGCTTGTTATATAAGCCACCTACCACTCTCTCTCCTCCATTATTTTCATTTCCCTCTTCATCTTCTTCCTCCAGCCCAAGGCAAGTACGCCTTGCCGAACCTTGAGCAAATTTATTTTTGTTTGTTCTATCTTCTTCCTTGCATGATTCTAAGCATGTTTAGAACTTGGAGTTTTGATTTTATCGGGTAGATTGTGGTAGATCTAGTTTTATGGTATTTTCGGTTTTCATGGGTTTTGATCTGTCAAACTTGTGCATTTTTGTCAACTGATGGATCCATGTGGTAGAGAATTTCATTTTACCCAAATTTGACCAATGGAAGTCTGGATTTGGGGTTCCCATTGTAGTTTGGTGGAGCATGGAGGCCATGGTATTTTCATGGACATGTTCTCTGTGGGAGTCATTAATTGCACTTTGGCCGCATGAGCATTTTAGTTTCTGACCGCATGAGCATTATTTATTGCATGCAATTGCATGCAACTTGCCTGGGCCGCATAGGCCATTGGACAATTCCTAGCCGCATGGCCTTGCAAGCATTAATTGCTTGCATGTATTGATTGCTTGCATTAAATAATTGTCATTCATATTAATTATTTAGTTTTGGCCTTAACATTAATTGCATTTTTACATGGCAAATATGCTGGCCGCATATGGACATACTATGTTGAGCCGCATATGGCCAACTCTAATTCTAGCCGCAGATGGTCAACTTTAATATTTAATGGCATTTAGCTTGCATGCTTTTGCATGCATGCTGTTACTTAGTAAATTGCATGGCCGCATGTATATTAGTAAGGAGCCGCATGGCCTTATAATGACTTGTATTATTTAATAATTGCCTTGGCCCTATTATTTAGTTGTGTGTCGTATGCATTGGCTTAGCTTGCTTTTGCATGCATGTTGGCAGCATTTAATGCATTTGCTTTTAAGGCATTAGCTTCTAATGCATTGGCAATGCATCAGTATTTAAGCCTTAGCATTATTTGCTTGCAAATTCAAGCTAACTAGCCGCATGTGACTATTCCCTAAGTAGCCGCATGGACAATTGTTTAGTAAGCCACGTTAAAGTATTTAATGCACTATTGGCATTTAAGTATTTCTTGCATGCATTGCATGCATTGTTGGCATAGGCCACGTTAAGTATTTTCTTGCATGCTTTATTGGCATTTAATGCACTTTAGTATTTAATGCATTTCATGGGATCAAGCTTGCTAAAGTTTCTTACAGGCACTTAGCATTTAATGCACCTTTGCATTTGTTAGCTTGCTTAAGGCTTGCCTGTGAAACCTTGCAAGCTGTGGCCGCATGGAAATTCATTGTAGGCCGCATGGCCCTTTATATTATGGTCATGCATTTTTGCATGGCAGCATACTTGCTTAGCCGCATAAGGAAGTTGTGGGTGCATGTTTGCATACATTAATGTTTAATGCATGTTAGCATTAGTCTTTGCTTGCAATCCGCATGATAATATTCCCTGCATGTATTTAGCAAGGAATATTATATTTCCTTCTCTTGTTTGCATCCGCATGAAATTATTGCTTGTATCCGCATGGCCATTGTACTTCTGGACTTTGAATTTAATATTGGCCGCATGGCTTTTATTGAGCTACATGCACTTGCATGATATATTTTATTATATGTCATCATTGCTTGGCCACGTGAGCCAATATTTAAATGGTTCACGTGAACCTTTTCTTATTACATTAATTGTGGGGGGGGGGGTCCCACATAGCTTCTTTTAGTTGACTTGCTTGCTGAAGTGGGAGCTTGCATTTAATGAGGGCCCCACTATCTTTTGTCTTATTTGATTTCATGGCCTATTTATTGTTTCTTGGCCGCATGGATGGCACCTCCCACTCTTGGCCGCATGCACAATTGTATGCTAGCTGCATATGGCTTGCTGGCCTTAAATGCTTGACTGATTTCATTTAAATAATTTCGGAGCCGCATGGGTGGCCTCCCACTCTCTTGACCGCATGTTTGTTTTCCCACTTTTGGACCGCATGGGTCCCACTTTGATTGTTTAAATGTTTTATTTGCCTGAATTGTATTCAGAATTTCTTTCCACTCCCAACATGAAAGTTATAGAGTTTCTCCTTAGCTTCAAGAATATATATATTATATATATATTATTATTTAATTGTACAAGTTTCTCTCCCCTTGATAATGGAATGACCTGATAGTGACCCGCCGTGGTGGACTCCCGACATGATAACTTGACCTGACACTCTTGACAATGAACTTGGCATAATAATTCTTGATAGTGGCCCGCCGTGGCGCACTCTTGATATGGTAAACCTGACATGATATTTCTTGAAATGTTGTTGCGACGGCTAGCTTGGCATGATAAATGAATGACCTGGACACCGTGGACGATTGTGCTTGTACAAATGAACCCGTCTAGTCTTGCATCATGTCTAGGATGGGGGTCCCTGAGTACCACGGTCAGGGGCACCCACTGAAATCGACTAAGGCTAATCACTAGAATAATTCAGTAGTCATGAAGAGATTTTCCAGCTACAGGCAATCCCGTTATCTGGGTGCCCCACTTGGGATCTGTAGCCTGCCATCGAGTAGGGCACATTTCCAGCACACTGTCATGTGTTGCACCCTCTAAGTCACCTAAGGGTACATGCGTTTCCTGGACGATGTACCCACTTGAATTCAACTCTAATTGCGTCCGGATAGCCTGGATGGTCTGCAAGGCTTGTGGCTGTAGAATAATCTTATTGCATATGGCTAGTAACTAGGATTGTGATAACCCTAGTTAGTTAAAGTATCAAGCCGTACTTATTGCTTGGCCGTGAATGTTGGATGGGGTTTGCCAGTCTATTCTTGTCTTGATTCTATATGAGATTGTTACATGTCCTAATTTCTTATTTTTTTCTGCCGATAAATGGTGGAAGAAACCAAGTTCTGTTCAGACGAAGGGTTACAACCCCGGTCCTTGTTTGGTTTATGGGTTGTAACCTGGTTATCTGAATAGTCCTATGGTCATCCCATCGTATATCACCTTCCCAGTTCTATTTATTTAAAATGTTCTCCAGTTTACTTTATGTCAATAATGATTTACTTACTGTCTTTCTATGTTCGGGATAAGTGCATTGGTACTGCACGAATCTCGATCCTCCTTTACTTATTGCTTTCTCTCCCTGTTGATTGCCTATGATTGTTGGTTTTAAGTTCATAGTTCGGCCTCCTTTGTGGTACTTGCTATTTGGGGTCTGACCCCACTGGTTTTGCATGGCCAGGTTCCGATAGAAGGGCCCGAAGGATCTACCGCACCATCACTTGACGGTGACCAGCCGGAGCACCAGAGTGCCTCAGTGGGTTTCTTCTTCATTCTCCCACTGATATGTAAATTCTCCTCTTGTACCGTTTAGCCCCGAGCACGTGTTTAGCTCGTGTTTTGTATTTTCCTTGATATTGTAGCCTACGGGCATAAACATGATATGTGTATTCTAGACTATAGCTAGTCCTTATCATGTACGACTAATACTCTAGCTAGTCCTCAGATTTGTGGTACTGGCTTCATGATCATTCATGTATATATGGTTCAGGACGCTTTACTATTATATGTATGATGATCGTACTCTTTGCTCTCGTATAATTGCCTGTGATTGAGATACCTAGGATTGTTAAACCATAGGATTGACTGATGGCTTGTAGAGTAACCCCCATGTCTTGACAGCTTATACGTGATTTCAGAGTATTAACGTACTTTGGGATTGCGTAGCTGGCTATGTCTGTCCCCGCTCTCCAGTATTCTGGTTCTGGGGCGTGACACGCGTGACAACGGCTGTAGCTTCCTCGTTGTCTGCTGAGATTGTGTGGCAGGTCCTAATTTTTCCACTCTTCTTTTTGTTGGTGGGAGATGGTGTGGGCCGAGTTACTTCTGACACCAAGTCTGGATGGACCCACATGACCTCCCCTCGTGAGGTGGTGAGAGGTACTAGACCAGCAGCCTGTTCCCGGGGAGGTGGAAGATTGGTAATCTCCATCGTTGCCAGAGGGACGGGGATTACCCCATCTTGAGTCTCCGTTGGAAGGAAGCTGCCTGAATTCTATCTCCTTGTATGAGCATGTCCAAGATAGGCTTGACGTGGCCGTCTTCGAAAGAGTAAGTGATTTGAGGCCATTGTTTGTCTGCTGGTTGTGACTCGGGCTTCTGGGCCGTGTCGGCCACCATAGCCTGCTTTCCCTTGCTGTCCCGATTGTTGGAGGGGTTACCCCCATTATCGTTGTTGGGACGCTTGCCCTTGTTTTCTCCTTCTGGATGTGCAATCCCAGTTGGCGAGCCTTCTTCAGTCGTTCTTTGGCGCTTGTGGCGCTGATGATGAATGCCTTCCAATCTTTGAATTGACTTTCGTCCATCCAGAGACTGATCGTTGGAAGCAGTCTCTTTTGGCAAATTTCAATCAAAGAGGAATCTGGATTTTCGGAAGGCAGCTTCATGGCGGTCTGGCGGAACCGCTCGATGTAGTTCCTTGTCAAGTCCACTCTCCCCTTGGACGACGTCCATGAGAGTGGACATAGTGACGTCCTGTCCTACTTCGTAGAATCGCCCCAAGAACAGGCGCTTGAAGCCGGTGAAGGAGTGGATGCAGTTGTCCGGTAGATTACGGTACCAATCGAAGGCGACTCCTTCCAACTCCCCAATAAATAACCGTGTGAGGATAGCATCATCATGGGGCAGATGGTCGGTGGTGACCTCGAAGTAGGTGATGTACCGATTTGCTGAGGTTTTGCCATTATACGGGTTGATATTGAACGGCTTATATCTTGGTGGGAATGGAACATCCCTCCATTAAGCAGGGTTTGGTTGCCATATTCTGAGATCTTGAACGTTTTCTCGGGCATGGAACATGGCTCGGAGCTCCTGGACCTCTCTCTTTACTTCTCGGGTCTCATCTGTCGCAGTAGGGGTTGTTATTTCGGGAGGATTATTGCCCTGGTTTGGTGCCGCTGAGTTCGAATCTATATTGACTGCGGAGCCCGTGCTTGTTTGACCAGGTATTCCTCCTTGTATAGTAGGCAGGACCGCTTTAATCTCGTCTACAGACTTGACCAAAGCAAGTAATATGGCTTCGAGATTGTCGATGCGCTGGCGATCATTGGAACCACCTTGATTGCTGTCCGTCATGAAAACTGTCCTTACATGAGGAGTGATGGAAGGAACGGTGGAGGATGTGCCCTCCGAGTCGTACCCATGCACCGAGAAGTCATCGGGATAGGTGGGAATGTTCTCTTCGGGCTCGGACTCGGAGGGAACGGTATCCCCAGCCTCAGAGCTTGCTTCGTCTTGAGAGTTACGGATGTCCTCAGGGACATCAGCGTCTGTTGCACCTGATAGAAGAGTTGTTTGTCCGGGCTCGGCTCCTTGAAACATCGGATTGTTGCGGATGTTCGGAGGAGTGCTACCCCCAGTTCCCTCAACCTCCAGCGATGTGGATGATGAATTTCCTATCGCGGTAGATTTCGTCTTTGAACGGGTGTGTTGGAATACACCGGTAGAGGACAACCGTTTAGACGATAGTTTCTTAGCTGTCGTGGTTGATATCTTGGGACTGGAGATACTTGTCTTTTTTCCTCTCCCTTCGGCGGGGACCTTTTGAGCGGAATTACAGGAGACAACAGGAGGTGCCTCATCTTCTGAGCTCGGATGCTGTAGCCTTTGGAAGACGGACTGTCGATCTTCCGTCACTGCCGTGTTGTTGCAGCAGCAGTTGATGATGATTTGGGTGCAGCGATGTCCAAGCGAGGACTCTTTGCACGCCGATACTCCTCCTCTTTCCTTGCGTTTGTGGAGGATCGTCTCCCGCAGGTCAGAGGAAACACTCTGTCTGTTTGCCGTCGGGGGCTGGACTCGAGAGGTTGTATACAACTTTTCATCCGAGGCCCGTGTGATAGTCAACGGGACGCCCCGATAGTCAGAGGTTGGGACAGCTGACTGGGCCTGATGAGCCCGCGCTGCCCTAGACTTCCTCCTTTTAGCACTTGTGGTTGCGTAATAGGAGGAGTCCAAGTTGGATACCACAGAATCTGGCTTATCATCCAGAGAACCATCAGGGTCAGGACCGCATGAGAGACGGTCGAAGACTGATCGAGAGAAGCGTAAAACGGATGCTATGCGGCTAGAGTTGGTTACCGTGCAGGCTGTCTGCATGCAGTTGTCTTTTGTCGTCGGATGAATTGTTTTTGTGCGGCTAGGAGTCACGACCGTACAGGCTGGCCATATGCGGTTGGCAATTGTGGCCGCATGGGTTTTCTGCAAGCGATTGACTCCCATAGCCGTACGAGTTTTATCCGTATGGTTGGCAATTGTAGCCGTATAAGCTATGCGGCTGACAGATATGGCTGCATAAGTTTTCTTTATGCGGCTGGCGGATGTAGCCGCATGAGCTTTCTTCCTACGGCTAAGACCCTTATGCAGCTCGGATCTCATAGAGTTTCTCTTTGCCCCTGCAAGTCCAGCATCATAGTATTTTCTTCTGCCGGACTTGGGGACAGCAGAGTCGTCTACGACCTGAAGTGGGGCCGCGGAGGAATCTTGCTCGCCGTCTTGAACAATAGAGGGTGTCTCCGCAAGAGCTTCAGTAGGAACAAAGGATCGGGGTCTCCACTCCTTACGGGCCTTCTTTGTGCGGGCTCGCTTCTAGACCGGGCCAGTGCTCTTGTCGGAGAGCATTTCTTCGAACGTCTGTTGGTCGAACTGGGCGACCATCTTTTGTTGCGTGAAGCCAAGCTTGGCTGCATCCGATTGCGCCACCAACTCCTCAGCCGTGGAGAAGTTAGTCCCCAGCAGGGTCACCATCGTGGTTGCCATGAAATATAAAAGAACAGAACAATTATCGGAGGACGGGACTTTTACTTCACGTTACAAACTCGCTTGTACAAAGAAAGCCTAGGGACGAAAACCTAGGTACAGCAGTCTAAGTACAATTGTTTATTTTAGATTCTGGGGGGGACGATAGAGGCTCGGGAAGGCGACGGCAGCCCTGCCTTACTCCTTGGACGATCGGTATGCAGCCTTGGCTCCTGCAAGAAGATGGTTGGCGTTGACGAAGAAATGCTCTTTTTGCTCCTCTGTTGCTCTTCGGGCTTCTCTCTCTCTGACTATAGGGGGAAGTCTCTCTGTATATACGTATTTCTCTCTGATGTTGTATATATTTACAAGGGAATGGCACCTTGCTATTTATAATAGTGGGATGTGATCATTAGGGTTGCCAATGATTAGCTATTGGAGATGGTGGCGGCCCATAGATTGGTCAATCCAGGCCGTTCAGTTTTGATTGTGACGAATCCGAGCCTATAGGTGTAGATTACACCAAATCCTATTAGCAATTAATGCTGATTGGAATAAATCTTCCTTATAATGATCTTCTGATATCTGCGAATAAATTAGATCTATTCTTCTGCCACGTGTCCCAGATTATTGGGATTTGACCCAGTCTTTAATGGCAGCAAATCTGAGGAATTAATCGGTTTAGGACACGTGTCCTAGGAGCTGCTGGGGGGATCTGGACCGCATGACGAGTGAGCCGCATATGAATTTGAGCCGCATATGGTCAAGCCCACGTGTCAGGGCTGCCTGGGCAGTGGCCCTCACTTGAGCCCTCGAACCACAGGGGAGTAATCCTTGTGGGCCGCATAGGTACATATCCGTCTGAGCCGCATGGACATGATCCTCTTGAACCGCATGAGAAGTCCTCGCTCGAGCCGCATGAGGCTTTCATGGCCTGAGCCGCATAGGACAGATTCACTCTGAACCGTATGAGAAGTTCTTTGCTCGAGCCGCATGAGGCTTCCTTGACCTGAGCCGCATAGGATTCATTCTGAACCGCATGAGAAACGAGCCGCATACGAACGCCCACGTGGCAAGGCCACGTGGCATTTTTTTGGCTCTCGGGGGATTTGTGTCAGAGATCTCTTTTCTCTTTCCTAGAGATTCATCATTATGACAGAGTCATAATTACCTGCTTCTGTGTCAGGGCTGTCAACTTTTCAGAGGGGTCAGCCGTCAAAGCAATTAATGCAGCATGGGTCGGAGGGGAGCACTGTCAGGCCACGTGTCTTCTGAGCCGTATGGAATACCTTTGGCCGCATAGCTCCTTATGCCGCATGACTCCCTGAGCCGCATGAGTTTTCTGAGCCGCATGGATCTTTCCTGGCCGCATGAGTCATTTTCTTTTGTATTTTCCATGCTTCTACAACGTCACCATATCCACTCTCATAGACGTCGTCCAAGGGGAGAAGGAGTTGACAAGGAACTACATTGAGCGGCTCCGCCAAACCGCCATGAAGCTGCCCTCCGGAAATTCGGATTCTTCCTTAATTAAAATTTGCCAAAAGAGATTGCTCCCAACGATTAGTCTCTGGATGGGCGAGAGTCAATTCAAGGACTGGAAGGCATTTATCATCAGTGCCACAAGTGCCGAAGAACGATTGAGAAAGGCTCGCCAACTGGGATTGCACATCTCAGAAGGAGAAAACAAGGGCAAGCGTCCCAACAACGATAATGGGGGTAGCCCCTCCAACAATCGGAATAGCAAAGGAAAGCAGGCTATGGTGGCCGATACAGTACAAAAACCTGAGCCGAAGCCAGCAGACAAACAATGACCGCAAATCACTTACTCCTTCGAAGACGGTCATGTCAAGCCCATCTTGGACATGCTCATACAAGGGGACAGAATTCAGCTTCCTCCACCAAGACGAGAACCGCGGCCGGCAGAGATGGAAATCCAAAGTACTGCTATTATCATCGCTATGTCCATCATGCTATACACGATTGCTACCAGCTGAAACGATACATCCAAAACCTCATCGATTCGAACGCTCTGGCCATCGATTTTGAAGAGGTAACCGTGGCAGCCAATATGGTGTCCGTACAATTCGGCAGCTTCCCTCCAACGGAAACTGAAGACGGGGTGGTCCCCGTCCCTCTGGCGACAATAGAGATTACCAATCTTTCACCTCCCCGAGACCAGGCTGCCGGTCTAGTACTCCTTACCACATCACGAGGGGAGGTCATGTGGATCCACCCAGACTAGGTGTCAGAAGTGACTCGGCCCACACCATCTTCCACCGACAAGAAGAAAAGTGGAAAACTCAGGACCTGCCATACAATCTCGGCAAACAACGAGGAAGCTACAGTCGTCGTCACGCGGTCCGGAGCGCAATCCCAACCTGTGGTTGACAATCCAGCTGAAAATTATCAACCCACTACAACTGATGCTCCTGGACCGGCTCAGCCTTTGACGAACGACAAGCCTAGGCCGAGGAAGACTCGCTTCGACAAATCCCTCCGAAAGGAGGCAGCCCAAGGGCTAGAGAGGCCCTACAACTTTGACATCTTAGCGCAATTGGCTAACACACCGGCCAAGTTGTCACGGTATGAACTCCTAAGGCTCTCTAAGGACGTTCGTATTGCATTAAGCGAAGCACTCCAAAATGCCAATGTCTATCTGGCTCAATCCAACCTCACCGGGGAGGACTCACCCGTGGATCTTCAAGACAGTGCCTGCACGGGAGCAATGCCCAACATCGTCTTCACTCCGCAAGACATGCTCATCAAAACCAACCTACACGATCGCCCGCTATACTACACGGGATACATTGGCGACGTGAAGGTGGATCGGATGCACATAGATACTGGCTCTTCCATAAGCATCATCCCGAAGGGTCTGCTACATCATCTCCTCATCCCAATGCATCGTCTGACACCTACAAGCACCGCTATCAGCGGTTTTAATTCGGGCAGGAGCTACCCAATCGGGAAGATTCGTCTGAAGTGTCAGATTGGCGATCTCCAATCCGAAGTCACCTGCTACGTCATAGATGCAGACACTTCTTACAATATCCTCTTGGGGCGCCCATGGATACACGATTATATGATCGTGCCTTCCACGCTACACCAGTGCTTCAAATATGTCAACAAATATGGCTTCATGGGGACGGAATTTGCTGATATCGATCCCTTCAAAGGGGTCAAATCTTACTACTCAAACTCCTGCCTGTACGAAAAATCGAAGAAGCATCTTGCCGAAGAAGATGTACAAGCCAGTACCGAGACAGCCACAGGATCAGAGGAACCTCTGACGATCCACCTCCAAGCTCGCAAACCGGGCAAGTCCGCACCCCTTACTGCCACTCTGCGGAAGGACGCGATCAGCCTCTCGGCGCAGGAGGAGCAGATTATAATCCGGCTGCCAAGGTCTGGCCAAGTGCCGAGACCCACAATGACGCCACTGACAATCAGACTGCCGAGAGTCGGTCAACCCCAAACGGAGAAGCTCAATCCCTCCGATAGGCCACTGACGATACGCCTTCCCAAGAAGGGTCGTCACCCCGATGCGAGGTCTGACTCTTCTAGCGAACCGGCCACTCCTCGCTCCACATCGAGTACCAAACTGGGGTCGCTAGTCTGCCAATGACTCCACGCTCTGCCCCATCAATTGAACCACTGACAATCAAGCTTCCCAGGTTTTTCTCTCAGTCTTCATTCACACAGGGGGTAGCCGAAGAGGAACCAGAGTTAGCCAAATATGTGGCCGCCCACTCTGATGTTCCCTCCGCAGATGATGTAATCCCCCTAGAAAAGATACCTTACTTCATCAATAAAGGGTTATCTTTGAACTACACCGAGCTTAATAAGCTATGTACAATATATGCTATAGAACACGGTATAGGCACTCACCTACACACACAGGTGACAAATGTGTACACCGCGATACAGCTTACTCCAGTAGAAGACGCTTACCGGATAATCAAGGAAGGGGACCATCCAATCATCTTCGGCCGGACGAACAACCCGTATCCCTTTGCCATAGAGGAAGCCGACCTCGGGTCAGATGTCGGAAGGCTGCCTCTGTATCTCTATAGCCCTCAATCCAAATATCTCATGCAGAAACAAGGGTATGATCTGGAGACGACGCCAGGTTTAAACTACGGCACTGGGCGACGATTACCTTTGAAGCCGCCAGTCCCGGCGAGCAAACCACGAGACTACTATAGCAAAACTCGATGCGGGTTGGGGTATGTAATGCCTACTATGACCCCTGAGAGTTCAGATAAAGAATGCGACTGGCAGTCACATTCAACCGGGTCACCGACTTCGGACTCGGATACCAGCCGCGGAGATGTGTTCAGACAAGTCATGACAGTCAACATGGCATTCGCCGACGCTTACGAAGAAGACGAAGACATCCCCGAAATCCTCGAGCTAAAGCCGTAGGCCCAACAATTGGACGCACAATGGGAAAAGCGGTTCGAACAGAGAGAACCTCCTACTGAAGATGAAGTCATACAGGTTGACCTCGGCAGCGAATCTTCTCCAAAACCAATTTTTGTCAGTAAAAGCTTAACAGACGAAGAGCGAGAATCACTGCTGGAACTTATCAGAGAATACATTGATGTGTTCGCTTGGAGATATGAAGATATGCCAGGGTTAAATTTCGACATTGCTCTTCACAAACTCAACATTCGGTCGGATGCGAAGCCAGTCAAACAACAACAGCGACGCTTCCTGTCACGCCCCAGAACCGGAATACTGGAGAGCGGGGGAATGACTCAGCCAGCTACGTATTACGGGTAGATGAATACCGTATAATACGATCAATGCTGCCTAAAGATGAGGGGGTGCATACTACATGAAAGTCTCACTATGGTCACTTCACATCTATTGTCTCAATCATTCGAACAAGAAACAGTAATAGAGAAACATGTAAGATAAAGCAGTAAGGCATCCCAAATGCTCTGTCAAAATGTTCTTGATATCTGGCTTTACAAAACATAGCCAGATTGATGTAGCAAAAGTATACACAATTGTTATCAGCTACAGCCTAACTTTAGTTACAATTATGTAAAAAGTAAGTACAAGACAATCCGACTAACATGTCGGTGCCAAACGGCAAGGTATAAAGTAGATAACAAAACGAGCGGGGAAGTAAGAAACCCACTCGAGTCCTCCTGCGATCATCCTTCTAGTGTTGACCATCTTGGAGGTAGAAGTAAGCTGAGTCCTCGGGAGCCGGCTCTAAATCTGGCCATGCAAAACCAGAGAGGTTAGACCTCTAATAGCAAGTACCACAAGGAAGCACGACATGAGAACTAAAACCAGTAATGTGAAATATGATAAATAGATCTCTGCTTGCTACTAGGATTCACATAACATCACGACATTTCGAACCAACCTCCCAACCAAACAAGGACAGAAGTTGGCCCGTCATGTCCTGACATTCTGATCATCCCAGTTAAGTAACAGCATAGGTACAGTGCACAAACAAATCATCTTGAACGGTCAATCATATCCTATGGCTTGCTATTTTGAGTCCCAAGTTATCCTGGAATTATGCAATAGGAATTCCTCAGTTCTTACTATGTGCAAGCAAGGCTAGTCTATCCAGTTAATCATGTGCGCCATGCATGAATTAGACGAGTCCTAGCAGGACGCCCGTCAATATACCATGTACAATAATAATATAAGGAGATACTGTTCCCTGCCCGTGTGGCAGGTTTACAGTATCTGTGGGAACCAGCCGGCCCGTCGGGTACTACTTGTCCCAAGGGGGCTGCCATGTAAGAACTCGGGAATCCATTCTCTCCATGCAATCATTATTTTATTTAACTTAATAGTCCCTACGTTGAGTGAAATCCCATGCCGTGGATCATGGTCATTCAAATGAGTACTTTCGTACGGGGTACGATATGCACAACTCTACAACAATACCAGTGCGGTTAGGTTGCAGGTCTAAGATAGCGTAATGCAACAATCAAATCTAACCACGGAGTAATCATGCCTTGACCATAAAGTACACATGCTTCTTTTGTAGAAAATAAATAAATACATAAATAAATAATTAGAGTGAAGCCTGCATGTGCCTGTATGTCAATATTCGGGATCAGCCAGTCGATCACAATAGTTCATAACATGAATGTGTCTTATTCATTTATTTCAATAAGACGACTAGCCAGTCTCTTAGTTCCAGCTAGGAACGCATGATCAATTATTAGTCAAGGTCACAATCATTATCAATGGTAATAAGGCATGAAAGTCAACTAGTATTCAGTAGGGTCGAGTCTACAACTCTCAGGGTTTAATTCCAGTCAAGCGGGGTATCTATAACTCAATTTACGACACATGGTACATCCCACGTGATAATCTATATTTAACAGAAATATCAACATATCATGATTAAATCAAGTTTATGCAAAAAGGCGTAAGGATATAAAATGGACGTTAAATATCTAATAAGATATCAATATACAGGGCTATAGAAGATCCAGGGTAAGCAGGCTACTCTCATGTCAGCCTATGCTCATGTCAGCGTACGCTCAGGTCAAGCTACGCTCAAGCCAGTGTACGCTCAGGTCATGCTACGCTCAGGTCAAGCTACGCTCAAGCCAGCGTACGCTCAGGTCATGCTACGCTCAGGTCAAGCTACGCTCAAGCCAGCGTACGCTCAGGTCAAAGAGGCAGCGTATGGGCTCCATACGACTCCTCACTATCCAAGCTAGCGTACGCAAGTCATACGCTTCCAAAACGCAACGTATGAACTCCATACGACTCCTTGCTATCCAAGCTAGCGTACGCAAGTCATACGCTTCCAAAAGGCAGCGTATGAACTCCATACGACTCCTTACTATCCAAGCCAGCGTACGCAAGTCATACGCTTCCAAAAGGCAGCGTATGAACTCTATACGACTCCTTACTCTCCAAGCTAGCGTACGCAAGTCATACGCTTCCAAAAGGCAGCGTATGTAAGACATACGCTACCTAAAAAGGCAGCGTATGGACTCCATACTGCGCTGCACTAAAGAGCGCGCACAGCTCAGTGACGCAAGCTAAAAAACTAGCATATACTGCTCACTGTCTTCTCCAAACAGCAAGAACTCCATGGTTGCACTCCCAAAGTTTCAAAAGTCCATAACTTAGTCAAAACAAGTCCAAATCCAACTTTCCAAAGGTCAAAATTGGGTAGAATAAACTTCTCTACAACATGGAACCATCAAAACTTGAAAACAAAGAAGTTTGATAGATCAAAACCACCAAACTCCGAAAATAACTCATTTCTAGATCTACAAAAATTAAGACTTCGAAATGGAAAATGCCAAGTTCTAAATTCTCTTAGAATCTCGCGAGGAAGACAAATGAACTACAAAAAACATGGGTTCTCATGGGAAGCAAGTTGTACTTGCCTACGGTTTGGTAGGTAGAGAGAGTAATGAAGAAGAAGAAGAGGAGTAATGGTGAGAATGAGTAATGAGGAGAGGGAATGGAGAGGGTGGCTTTAAATATGGAAGGGGTGGTAGGTAGGAGCTAATGGGCCGGGTTGCAGGGGGATCCAACAAAGCCAACCCGAGAATCCAACCTAGGTCGAACCACAATAGGCTAACTAAAGCAGAGAATAAAATAACAGCAGAAATAAAATGCAGAAATAAAATTGCAGGAAATTAATTAGCATGAATTAAAGGAAATTTAAATACAGGATAATACATGATAAATATTAAATAAATACATTCGAGGAGTACATGTATAAAATACACATTCTGGGAACGGGAAGTGACATCTCTACCCTCCTTAGAAAAATTCCGTCCTCGGAATTTCAAATCCAAGCAGGATAGAAACATCGGGGCTAAACTAATCTAAGTACAAGCAATTCAATGAAGCAATCATTTTACAATGTCCTTAACAAGTAACATATCTATACTTAACAATCTACGATATCAAGCAATTCTACCCAAACGGTGATAAGCATGAGAAATCAAGACAATCAAGGTACACAGAAAAAGATATACCTTGTGAGTCAAACAGGTGTGGATACCATGATCGGATATCATCCTCACGTTCCCACGTTGACTCTCCCAAAGAGTGATGACCCCAAGCAACCCGGGCAAGGTTAATTGTTCGGTTCTTGAGTATCATCTCTCTTCGGTCCAAGATGGACACAGGCTGCTCCTCGTAAGACAGGTTGGTACCAACAACCAGTTCTGAATGATCGAGGATATGGCTGGGGTCCGATACATACCTTTGTAATTGAGATACATGAAACACGTCATGCACCTCTCGTAACGAAGGTGGAAGGGACAAACGATAAGCAACATCGCCTACCCTATTAAGAATAACAAATGGGCCTACGTATCGTGGGCTCAACTTCCCGCGAACGCCAAATCTAATGACCCTATGGGTAGGTGAGATCCGCAAGAACACGTGGTCCCCAACAGAAAACTCTAGCGGCCTACGATGCTGGTCCGCCCAATGACGATGCCGATCCTGCATAACACGAAGTCGCTCTCTAATTCCCTTAATCACTTCAACCGTCTGGATAATCATTTCTGGGCCTAGCATCTTCATTTCCCCGATATCATCCTATGCTAGTGGCGATCTACACTTCTTACCATATAGTGCTTCGAATGGCGCCATCTGGATACTGGCTTGATAACTGTTGTTGTATGAGAACTCAACTAAGTGTAGGTAGCTTTCCCAAGATCCTCCAAAATCCAGAGTGCAAGCTCGCAACATATCTTCCAAGGTCTAAATTGTCCTTTCTGATTGCCCGTCCGTCTACGGATGGTAAGCCGTGCTAAATCTTAACTTGTTACCCAGACTATGATGCAAGCTCCTCCAGAAATATGATGTAAAGCGGGTATCTCGGTCTGACACAATACTGACAGGGACTCCATGCTGCCTGACTATCTGCTGCATGTATAATTCTGCCAACTTTTCTGTAGATTGCCCCACTCTGAAAGGAAGAAAGTGTGCTACCTTTGTAAGCCGATCTACTATCACCCAAATAGCATCCTTACCACTTGGTGATCTTGGTAAACTGGTCACAAAGTCCATTGTGATGTGTTCCCACTTCCATTTCGGGATGGAAAGCGGTTACAATAACCCAGCTGGCCTCTGCTGTTCTGCCTTCACTTGCTGACATACCAAGCAACGGGAAACAAATCTAGCTATCTCCCTCTTTATTCCGTTCTACCAGAAATGCTGCTTGATATCTTGGTACATCTTGGTCCCTCCAGGATGTATAGAATACTGGGAACTGTGAGCTTTTGTCATAACTTCCTGTCTAACATCTCCACTAGGCACGCATAAGCGCGATCCAAACCTAAGGGTACCATCTTCATGAATTTGCATCTCTTTTCTGAGTCCTGACTCACATTCTGCCCTAAGCTTCTGAATCCTTGGGTCTTGTGCCTGGGCCGCCTTGATCATGCCTACCAAGTTGGATTGAACTTGTAGACTCGCCAGAATTCCTACATCACTAGGAAGTATAATTTTAATGCCCATCTCCTGAAGGTCTTCTAAGATGTGCTTCTGCGTTGTCAACATAAACGTGCCGCCTCTTCTGCTAAGAGCGTCTGCTACCACATTAGCCTTGCCTGGATGATACTGAAGCTCCACGTCATAATCCTTGATCAGCTCTAACCATCTTCTCTGCCTCATGTTCAGCTCCTTCTGAGTAAAGATGTACTTCAGACTTTTATGGTCTGTGTACATGTCCACTCGGTCACCATATAAATAATATCTCCATAGCTTCAAAGCAAATACTACTGCCGCCAACTCCAAATCATGAGTTGGGTAATTTTTTTCGTGGTCTCGAAGCTGCCTAGATGCATATGCTATCACCTTCCCATGTTGCATAAGGACACATCCAAGTCCATTACCTGACGCATCACAATATACAGTAAAACCTCCGGGCCCAACTGGCAATGTAAGGATAGGTGCTGATATCAACTTTTGCTTCAACTTATCAAATGATGCCTGACATTCTGCCGACCAAACGAATGGCACATCCTTCCGTGTCAAGCGGGTCATGGGTGCTGAAAGTCTTACAAAATCTGACACAAACCTTCGGTAATATCCTGCCAATCCTAAAAAACTCCATACATCAGCTACGGTCTTGGGTACTGGCCAACTCTCTACTGTTTCTACCTTCTTGGGATCCACTGCTACTCCAGCTCCTGATACAATATGACCCAAAAATGAAATGTGATCCATCCAGAACTCACACTTGCTGAGCTTGGCATACAACTGGTTCTCTCTTAGAACCTGCAACACTTTTCTGAGGTGGTCTTCATGCTCCTCTTTACTAGCAGATTATACAAGAATGTCGTCGAGAAACACCACGACAAACTGATCTAAGTACGGCATAAAGATACGGTTCATCAAATCCATAAATATAGCTGGAGCATAGGTCAAACCAAACGACATTACCAAGAATTCATAATGCCCATACTTCGACCTGAATGCTGTCTTGGGAATGTCTTCCTTTCGAACCCTCACTTGATGGTACCCTGAACGAAGATCTATCTTGGAGAAAACTCTAGCTGTGCTCAACTGGTCAAACAAGTCGTCGATCCTGGGTAGTGGGTACTTGTTCTTTACTGTTGCCGCGTTAAGCTTCCTGTAGTCGATGCACAATCTGGATGACCCATCCTTCTTTCCTACAAGTACCACTGGTGCTGCCCATGGTGATATGCTAGCTTGGATAAACTTCTTCTCCTTCAATTCATCTATGTGCTGATACACCTTGGCCTGCTCCGAATCCGCCATTCTGTAAACTCGATCTGATATTGGTTTAGTTCCAGGTGCCAATTCTATACTGAACTCAATATCTCTAACCGGTGGTAGACCTGGAAGTTCTTCGGGAAACACGTCTAGAAATTCTTCAACTACCTTTGGAACTTGAACTTCTTCCATTACTGTTATTACTCCCTGCTCTTGCTGAGTTGCCTCTGATCTGACTAAGGTGAATTTCTTCATGCCTGGAATATCAAAAGATACACTCCCGCTACGACAATCTATTGTCGCATGACTGTCTTTCAGCCAGTCCATGCCTAAGATAACGTCGAAATTTCCAACAGGAAATTCTATCAACTGGGCGGGTAAGGAATGCCCGCAAACTACAACACTACACGCTAGAATAACTCTACTAACTCCTACGAACCCATTGCCAGTGAGTATATTCAACCTCCGTGGCAATGCCTCAAACTCCATTCCTAGCCGTGTCGCAAATTGTACAGATATAAATGAGTGGGATGCACCCGAATCAAACAATGCTACTGCAGGATATGAGGCGACGAGAATGTTACCTGCCACAACATCTCCCGATGCTAATGCCTCCTCCAAGGATAGTGTGAATGCCTGCCCTCGACCTCCTTGCTGGTTCTTATATTGCGGCCTAGCCTGGTGCTGCTGCTGGCCCCTTTCTTGATGATGCTGGGGTGGTCTATGCTGGTGTTGTTGTATCGGCGGTCCCTGCTATCGAAACATCTATGCCTGCGGCATTAACGGACACTGGACCAATGGTCTCACTGCCACTACTGGTCCTCGATACTGCCCTGCCCCTGGTGCTGACAGAGCAGAAAACTGTTGCCCTGGTCCTCCTGACCTCGAATTCATGGGACATGTGGTAATCCGATAATCTGGATTTCCACATATCAAACACAGTCCGTTTAATGCCCGACACACATCTCTAGTGTGTCCCATCTTTCCACAATAAGTACAGCCCGCTAGGGGTTGCTGGTTCTTCTTCTGTTGCTGCTGCCTGGGTGGTGGTGCTGGCCCTCACATTGCCACATCGTGAATGCGAATGCCAAGGGATGGTGCTGTTGTTCGGGGCGCTGCTCCCCCTCCTCCTTCAATCTGACTGTGAGATCTCTTCTGACCTCCAGTCCTTACTGTGATCCTCTGAATGGTGATCTCATGCCTTCGGGTTGCCGTCAATACTTCATCAAAAGTTTGGTAGTTGTGCCCCTCTATCAATTGCAAGAGCTCAAGATGAAACCCTTGCTGGAACCTCATCGCCCTCTGGCGCTCAGTTGCTACCATCTCTGGGGCGAACCTACTCAATCTGCAGAACTCCGCTGCATAAGCATCTACAGTCTTGCCGGCCTGCTTGAGGTTGATAAACTTCTGTTGCAGCTCAAACTACGCCACAACTCCATAATACTTCGTCTTGAATCTTGCTGTGAAATTATCCCAAGCAACGGGACGTCTGATACCTACTTCCTCTGATTCCCACCAATCACGTGTGAGATCCTGAAGTAACAACTTCACCTGATCCACACGTTCTTCTGCCGGTACCTTAGCTGCTGTCAGGATAGCCTCAATATCCTTAAGCCATGTATCTGCTGAGATGGCATCCTCCGTTCCTTCAAAACAGCGGGGATTGAACTTGCAAAACCGGGCTGACGCTCCTGAATCTGTCCTCGCCCCTCTTTCCAATGCCGTCTGTAATCCTTAGTTGAGTAGTACATTCTGCTCTTGTAACTGAGCGTGCATGCGCTGTTGGGCTAACATCTGGTGTTGCTGAGTGGCCATCATCCCTCTCATGATCTCCAGAAGGGCTGGTGTGTCCACTTGGGTAGGTAGAACTGTCGGTGGTGGTGGAACATCTGGATACTGCGATCCAGCTGCTGCTTCCACTATCACTTCTTCTTGGGTAGCCTCTTGAGTTAGTACCGGCCCTTGTTGCTGACCATCCTGGTCAGGTTCTCCATGTTGCTGTCCATGTTGTTGCTGTCCAGCTCTGACAGGTGCGGACGAGGTGCCCCTAAGAAAAGGGACAAGAGAACAATCAAATGATCGGACATGAAGGATCAATGAAGTCAAAAGATACTGGAATGTCAAGCTAGAGTTGAGAATTGACGAATCATGAGAGCAAGGGGAAATATGTGTGATTGAGACATCCTATTAAAACACCCCACAAGTCTGAAATCAGACCTGCATGGGCCACCACTAAAACCTTGTCACGCCCCAGAACCAGAATACTGGAGAGCGGGGGAATGACTCAGCCAGCTACGTATTACGGGTAGATGAATACCGTATAATACGATCAATGTTGTCTAAAGACGAGGGGGTACATACTACATGAAAGTCTCACTATGGTCACTTCACATCTATTGTCTCAATCATTCGAACAAGAAACAGTAATAGAGAACATGTAAGATAAAGCAGTAAGGCGTCCCAAATGCTCTGTCAAAATGTTCTTGATATCTGGCTTTACAAAATATAGCCAAATTGATGTAGCAAAAGTATACACAATTGTTATCAGCTGCAGCCTGACTTTAGTTATAATTTTGTAAAAAGTAAGTACAAGACAATCCGACTAACATGTCGGTGCCAAACGGCAAGGTATAAAGTAGATAACAAAACGAGCGGGGAAGTAAGAAACCCACTCGAGTCCTCCTGCGATCATCCTTCTAGTGTTGACCATCTTGGAGATAGAAGTAAGCTGAGTCCTCGGGAACCGGCTCTAAATCTGGCCATGCAAAACCAGAGAGGTTAGACCTCTAATAGCAAGTACCACAAGGAAGCACGACATGAGAACTAAAACCAGTAATGTGAAATATGATAAATAGATCTCTGCTTGCTACTAGGATTCATATAACATCACGATACTTCGAACCAACCTCCCAACCAAACAAGGACAGAAGTTGGTCCGTCATGTCCTGACATTCTGATCATCCCAGTTAAGTAACAGAGTAGGTACAGTACACAAACAAATCATCTTGAACGGTCAATCAAATCCTACGGCTTGCTATTTTGAGTCCCAAGTTATCCTGGAATTATGCAATAGGGATTCCTCAGTTCTTACTATGTGCGAGCAAGGCTAGTCTATCCAGTTAATCATGTGCGCCATGCATGAATTAGACGAGTCCTAGCAGGATGCCCGTCAATATACCATATACAATAATAATATAAGCAGATACTGTTCCCTGCCCGTGTGGCAGGTTTACAGTATCTGTAGGAACCAGCCGGCCCGTCGGGTACTACTTGTCCCAAGGGGGCTGCCATGTAAGAACTCGGGAATCCATTCTCTCCATGCAATTATTATTTTATTTAACTTAATAGTCCCTACGTTGAGTGAAATCCCATGCCGTGGATCATGGTCATTCAAATGAGTACTTTCGTACGGGGTACGATATGCACAACTCTACAACAATACCAGTGCGGTTAGGTTGCAGGTCTTACATAGCGTAATGTAACAATCAAATCTAACCACGGAGTAATCATGCCTTGACCATAAAGTACACATGCTTCTTTTGTAGAAAATAAATAAATACATAAATAAATAATTAGAGTGAAGCCTGCATGTGCCTGTATGTCAATATTCGGGATCAGCCAGTCGATCACAATAGTTCATAACATGAACGTGTCTTATTCATTTATTTCAATAAGACGACTAGCCAGTCTCTTAGTTCCAGCTAGGAACGCATGATCAATTATTAGTCAAGGTCACAATCATTATCAATGGTAATAAGGCATGAAAGTCAACTAGTATTCAGTAGGGTCGAGTCTACAACTCTCAGGGTTTAATTCCAGTCAATCGGGGTATCTATAACTCAATTTACGACACATGGTACATCCCACGTGATAATCTATATTTAACAGAAATATCAACATATCATGATTAAATCAAGTTTATGCAAAAAGGCGTAAGGATATAAAATGGACGTTAAATATCTAATAAGATATCAATATACAGGGCTATAGAAGATCCAGGATAAGCAGGCTACTCTCATGTCAGCCTATGCTCATGTCAGCGTACGCTCAGGTCAAGCTACGCTCAAGCCAGTGTACGCTCAGGTCATGCTACGCTCAGGTCAAGCTACGCTCAAGCCAGCGTACGCTCAGGTCATGCTACGCTCAGGTCAAGCTACGCTCAAGCCAGCGTACGCTCAGGTCAAAGAGGCAGCGTATGGGCTCCATACGACTCCTCACTATCCAAGCTAGCGTACGCAAGTCATACGCTTCCAAAACGCAACGTATGAACTCCATACGACTCCTTGCTATCCAAGCTAGCGTACGCAAGTCATACGCTTCCAAAAGGCAGCGTATGAACTCCATACGACTCCTTACTATCCAAGCCAGCGTACGCAAGTCATACGCTTCCAAAAGGCAGCGTATGAACTCTATACGACTCCTTACTCTCTAAGCTAGCGTACGCAAGTCATACGCTTCCAAAAGGCAGCGTATGTAAGACATACGCTACCTAAAAAGGCAGCGTATGGACTCCATACTGCGCTGCGCTAAAGAGCGCGCACAGCTCAGTGACGCAAGCTAAAAGCTAGCATATACTGCTCACTGTCTTCTCCAAACAGCAAGAACTCCATGGTTGCACTCCCAAAGTTTCAAAAGTCCATAACTTAGTCAAAACAAGTCCAAATCCAACTTTCCAAAGGTCAAAATTGGGTAGAATAAACTTCTCTACAACATGGAACCATCAAAACTTGAAAACAAAGAAGTTTGATAGGTCAAAACCACCAAACTCCGAAAATAACTCATTTCTAGATCTACAAAAATTAAGACTTCGAAATGGAAAATGCCAAGTTCTAAATTCTCTTAGAATCTCGCGAGGAAGATAAATGAACTACAAAAAACATGGGTTCTCATGGGAAGCAAGTTGTACTTGCCTACGGTTTGGTAGGTAGAGAGAGTAATGAAGAAGAAGAAGAGGAGTAATGGTGAGAATGAGTAATGAGGAGAGGGAATGGAGAGGGTGGCTTTAAATATGGAAGGGATGGTAGGTAGGAGCTAATGGGCCGGGTTGCAGGGGGATCCAACAAAGCCAACCCGAGAATCCAACCTAGGTCGAACCACAATAGGCTAACTAAAGCAGAGAATAAAATAACAGCAGAAATAAAATACAGAAATAAAATTGCAGGAAATTAATTAGCATGAATTAAAGGAAATTTAAATACAGGATAATACATGATAAATATTAAATAAATACATTCGAGGAGTACATGTATAAAATACACATTCTGGGAACGGGAAGTGACATCTCTACCCTCCTTAAAAAAATTCCGTCCTCGGAATTTCAAATCCAAGCAGGATAGAAACATCGGGGCTAAACTAATCTAAGTACAAGCAATTCAATGAAGCAATCATTTTACAATGTCCTTAACAAGTAACATATCTATACTTAACAATCTACGATATCAAGCAATTCTACCCAAACGGTGATAAGCATGAGGAATCAAGACAATCAAGGTACACAGAAAAAGATATACCTTGTGAGTCAAACAGGTGTGGATACCATGATCGGATATCATCCTCACGTTTCCACGTTGACTCTCCCAAAGAGTGATGACCCCAAGCAACCCGGACAAGGTTAATTGTTCGGTTCTTGAGTATCATCTCTCTTCGGTCCAAGATGGACACAGGCTGCTCCTCGTAAGACAGGTTGGTACCAACAACCAGTTCTGAATGATCGAGGATATGGCTGGGGTCCGATACATACCTTTGTAATTGAGATACATGAAACACGTCATGCACCTCTCGTAACGAAGGTGGAAGGGACAAACGATAAGCAACATCGCCTACCCTATTAAGAATAACAAATGGGCCTACGTATCGTGGGCTCAACTTCCCGCGAACGCCAAATCTAATGACCCTATGGGTAGGTGAGATCCGCAAGAACACGTGGTCCCCAACAGAAAACTCTAGCGGCCTACGATGCTGGTCCGCCCAATGACGATGCCGATCCTGCGCAACACGATGTCGCTCTCTAATTCCCTTAATCACTTCAACCGTCTGGATAATCATTTCTGGGCCTAGCATCTTCCTTTCCCCGATATCATCCTATGCTAGTGGCGATCTACACTTCTTACCATATAGTGCTTCGAATGGCGCCATCTGGATACTGGCTTGATAACTGTTGTTGTATGAGAACTCAACTAAGTGTAGGTAGCTTTCCCAAGATCCTCCAAAATCCAGAGTGCAAGCTCGCAACATATCTTCCAAGGTCTAAATTGTCCTTTCTGATTGCCCGTCCGTCTGCGGATGGTAAGCCGTGCTAAATCTTAACTTGTTACCCAGACTATGATGCAAGCTCCTCCAGAAATGTGATGTAAAGCGGGTATCTCGGTCTGACACAATACTGACAGGGACTCCATGCTGCCTGACTATCTGCTGCATGTATAATTCTGCCAACTTTTCTGTAGATTGCCCCACTCTGAAAGGAAGAAAGTGTGCTACCTTTGTAAGCCGATCTACTATTACCCAAATAGCATCCTTACCACTTGGTGATCTTGGTAAACTGGTCACAAAGTCCATTGTGATGTGTTCCCACTTCCATTCCGGGATGGAAAGCGGTTACAATAACCCAGCTGGCCTCTGCTGTTCTGCCTTCACTTGCTGACATACCAAGCAACGGGAAACAAATCTAGCTATCTCCCTCTTCATTCCGTTCTACCAGAAATGCTGCTTGATATCTTGGTACATCTTGGTCCCTCCAGGATGTATAGAATACTGGGAACTGTGAGCTTTTGTCATAACTTCCTGTCTAACATCTCCACTAGGCACGGATAAGCGCGATCCAAACCTAAGGGTACCATCTTCATGAATTTACATCTCTTTTCTGAGTCCTGACTCACATTCTGCCCTAAGCTTCTGAATCCTTGGGTCTTATGCCTGGGCCGCCTTGATCATGCCTACCAAGTTGGATTGAACTTGTAGACTCGCCAGAATTCCTACATCACTAGGAAGTATAATTTTAATGCCCATCTCCTGAAGGTCTTCTAAGATGTGCTTCTGCGTTGTCAACATAAACGTGCCGCCTCTTCTGCTAAGAGCGTCTGCTACCACATTAGCCTTGCCTGGATGATACTGAAGCTCCACGTCATAATCCTTGATCAGCTCTAACCATCTTCTCTGCCTCATGTTCAGCTCCTTCTGAGTAAAGATGTACTTCAGACTTTTATGGTCTGTGTACATGTCCACTCGGTCACCATATAAATAATATCTCCATAGCTTCAAAGCAAATACTACTGCCGCCAACTCCAAATCATGAGTTGGATAATTTTTTTCGTGGTCTCGAAGCTGCCTAGATGCATATGCTATCACCTTCCCATGTTGCATAAGAACACATCCAAGTCCATTACCTGACGCATCACAATATACAGTAAAACCTCCGGGCCCAACTGGCAATATAAGGATAGGTGCTGATATCAACTTTTGCTTCAACTTATCAAATGATGCCTGACATTCTGCCGACCAAACGAATGGCACATCCTTCCGTGTCAAGCGGGTCATGGGTGCTGAAAGTCTTACAAAATCTGACACAAACCTTCGGTAATATCCTGCCAATCCTAAAAAACTCCATACATCAGCTACGGTCTTGGGTACTGGCCAACTCTCTACTGTTTCTACCTTCTTGGGATCCACTGCTACTCCAGCTTCTGATACAATATGACCCAAAAATGAAATGTGATCCATCCAGAACTCACACTTGCTGAGCTTGGCATACAACTGGTTCTCTCTTAGAACCTGCAACACTTTTCTGAGGTGGTCTTCATGCTCCTCTTTACTAGCAGATTATACAAGAATGTCGTCGAGAAATACCACGACAAACTGATCTAAGTACGGCATAAAGATACGGTTCATCAAATCCATGAATATAGCTGGAGCATAGGTCAAACCAAACGACATTACCAAGAATTCATAATGCCCATACTTCGACCTGAATGCTGTCTTGGAAATGTCTTCCTTTCGAACCCTCACTTGATGGTACCCTGAACGAAGATCTATCTTGGAGAAAACTCTAGCTGTGCTCAACTGGTCAAACAAGTCGTCGATCCTGGGTAGTGGGTACTTGTTCTTTACTGTTGCCGCGTTAAGCTTCCTGTAGTCGATGCACAATCTGGATGACCCATCCTTCTTTCCTACAAGTACCACTGGAGCTGCCCATGGTGATATGCTAGCTTGGATAAACTTCTTCTCCTTCAATTCATCTATGTGCTGATACACCTTGGCCTGCTCCGAATCCGCCATTCTGTAAACTCGATCTGATATTGGTTTAGTTCCAGGTGCCAATTCTATGCTGAACTCAATATCTCTAACCGGTGGTAGACCTGGAAGTTCTTCGGGAAACACGTCTAGAAATTCTTCAACTACCTTTGGAACTTGAACTTCTTCCATTACTGTTATTACTCCCTGCTCTTGCTGAGTTGCCTCTGATCTGACTAAGGTGAATTTCTTCATGCCTGGAATATCAAAAGATACACTCCCGCTACGACAATCTATTGTCGCATGACTGTCTTTCAGCCAGTCCATGCCTAAGATAACGTCGAAATTTCCAACAGGAAATTCTATCAACTGGGCGGGTAAGGAATGCCCGCAAACTACAACACTACACGCTAGAATAACTCTACTAACTCCTACGAACCCATTGCCAGTGAGTATATTCAACCTCCGTGGCAATGCCTCGAACTCCATTCCTAGCCGTGTCGTAAATTGTACAGATATAAATGAGTCGGATGCACCCGAATCAAACAATGCTACTGCAGGATATGAGGCGACGAGAATGTTACCTGCCACAACATCTCCCGATGCTAATGCCTCCTCCAAGGATAGTGTGAATGCCTGCCCTCGACCTCCTTGCTGGTTCTTATATTGCGGCCTAGCCTGGTGCTGCTGCTGGCCCCTTCCTTGATGATGCTGGGGTGGTCTATGCTGGTGTTGTTGTATCGGCGATCCCTGCTGCCGAAACATCTGTGCCTGCGGTATTAACGGACACTGGACCAATGGTCTCACTGCCACTGCTGGTCCTCGATACTGCCCTGCCCCTGGTGCTGACAGAGCAGGAAACTGTTGCCCTGGTCCTCCTGACCTCGAATTCATGGGACATGTGGTAACCCGATAATCTGGATTTCCACATATCAAACACAGTCCGTTTAATGCCCGACACACATCTCTAGTGTGTCCCATCTTTCCACAATAAGTACAGCCCGCTAGGGGTTGCTGGTTCTTCTTCTGTTGCTGCTACCTGGGTGGTGGTGCTGGCCCTCACATTGCCACATCGTGAATGCGAATGCCAAGGGATGGTGCTGTTGTTCGGGGCGCTGCTCCCCCTCCTCCTTCAATCTGACTGTGAGATCTCTTCTGACCTCCAGTCCTTACTGTGATCCTCTGAATGGTGATCTCATGCCTTCGGGTTGCCGTCAATACTTCATCAAAAGTTTGGTAGTTGTGCCCCTCTATCAATTGCAAGAGCTCAAGATGAAACCCTTGCTGGAACCTCATCGCCCTCTGGCGCTCAGTTGCTACCATCTCTGGGGCGAACCTACTCAATCTGCAGAACTCCGCTGCATAAGCATCTACAGTCTTGCCGGCCTGCTTGAGGTTGATAAACTTCTGTTGCAGCTCAAACTACGCCACAACTCCATAATACTTCGTCTTGAATCTTGCTGTGAAATCGTCCCAAGCAACGGGACGTCTGATACCTACTTCCTCTGATTCCCACCAATCACGTGCGAGATCCTGAAGTAACAACTTCACCTGATCCACACGTTCTTCTGCCGGTACCTTAGCTGCTGTCAGGATAGCCTCAATATCCTTAAGCCATGCATCTGCTAAGATGGCATCCTCCGTTCCTTCAAAATAGCGGGGATTGAACTTGCAAAACCGGGCTGACGCTCCTGAATCTGTCCTCGCCCCTCTTTCCAATGCCGTCTGTAATCCTTAGTTGAGTAGTACATTCTGCTCTTGTAACTGAGCGTGCATGCGCTGTTGGGCTAACATCTGGTGTTGCTGAGTGGCCATCATCCCTCTCATGATCTCCAGAAGGGCTGGTGTGTCCACTTGGGTAGGTAGAACTGTCGGTGGTGGTGGAACATCTGGATACTGCGATCCAGCTGCTGCTTCCACTATCACTTCTTCTTGGGTAGCCTCTTGAGTTAGTACCGGCCCTTGTTGCTGACCATCCTGGTCAGGTTCTCCATGTTGCTGTCCATGTTGTTGCTGTCCAGCTCTGACAGGTGCGGACGAGGTACCCCTAAGAAAAGGGACAAGAGAACAATCAAACGATCGGACATGAAGGATCAATGAAGTCAAAAGATACTGGAATGTCAAGCTAGAGTTGAGAATTGACGAATCATGAGATCAAGGGGAAATATGTGTGATTGAGACATCCTATTAAAACACCCCACAAGTCTGAAATCAGACCTGCATGGGCCACCACTAAAACCTTGTCACGCCCCAGAACCAGAATACTGGAGAGCGAGGGAATGACTCAGCCAGCTACGTATTACGGGTAGATGAATACCGTATAATACGATCAATGTTGTCTAAAGACGAGGGGGTGCATACTACATGAAAGTCTCACTATGGTCACTTCACATCTATTGTCTCAATCATTCGAACAAGAAACAGTAATAGAGAACATGTAAGATAAAGCAGTAAGGCGTCCCAAATGCTCTGTCAAAATGTTCTTGATATCTGGCTTTACAAAATATAGCCAAATTGATGTAGCAAAAGTATACACAATTGTTATCAGCTACAACCTGACTTTAGTTATAATTTTGTAAAAAGTAAGTACAACACAATCCGACTAACATGTCGGTGCCAAACGGCAAGGTATAAAGTAGATAACAAAACGAGCGGGGAAGTAAGAAACCCACTCGAGTCCTCCTGCGATCATCCTTCTAGTGTTGACCATCTTGGAGATAGAAGTAAGCTGAGTCCTCGGGAACCGGCTCTAAATCTGGCCATACAAACCAGAGAGGTTAGACCTCTAATAGCAAGTACCACAAGGAAGCACGACATGAGAACTAAAACCAGTAATGTGAAATATGATAAATAGATCTCTGCTTGCTACTAGGATTCATATAACATCACGATACTTCGAACCAACCTCCCAACCAAACAAGGACAGAAGTTGGTCCGTCATGTCCTGACATTCTGATCATCCCAGTTAAGTAACAGAGTAGGTACAGTACACAAACAAATCATCTTGAACGGTCAATCAAATCCTACGGCTTGCTATTTTGAGTCCCAAGTTATCCTGGAATTATGCAATAGGGATTCCTCAGTTCTTACTATGTGCGAGCAAGGCTAGTCTATCCAGTTAATCATGTGCGCCATGCATGAATTAGACGAGTCCTAGCAGGATGCCCGTCAATATACCATATACAATAATAATATAAGCAGATACTGTTCCCTGCCCGTGTGGCAGGTTTACAGTATCTGTGGGAACCAGCCGGCCCGTCGGGTACTACTTGTCCCAAGGGGACTGCCATGTAAGAACTTAGGAATCCATTCTCTCCATGCAATCATTATTTTATTTAACTTAATAGTCCCTACGTTGAGTGAAATCCCATGCCGTGGATCATGGTCATTCAAATGAGTACTTTCGTACGGGGTACGATATGCACAACTCTACAACAATACCAGTGCGGTTAGGTTGCAGGTCTTACATAGCGTAATGTAACAATCAAATCTAACCACGGAGTAATCATGCCTTGACCATAAAGTACACATGCTTCTTTTATAGAAAATAAATACATAAATAAATAATTAGAGTGAAGCCTGCATGTGCCTTTATGTCAATATTCGGGATCAGCCAGTCGAACACAATAGTTCATAACATGAACGTGTCTTATTCATTTATTTCAATAAGATGACTAGCCAGTCTCTTAGTTCCAGCTAGGAACGCATGATCAATTATTAGTCAAGGTCACAATCATTATCAATGGTGACAAGGCATGAAAGTCAACTAGTATTCAGTTGGGTCGAGTCTACAACTCTCAGGGTTTAATTCCAGTCAATCGGGGTATCTATAACTCAATTCACGATACATGGTACATCCCACATGATAATCTATATTTAACAGAAATATCAACATATCATGATTAAATCAAGTTTATGCAAAAAGGCGTAAGGATATAAAATGGACGTTAAATATCTAATAAGATATCAATATACAGGGCTATAGAAGATCCAGGGTAAGCAGGCTACTCTCATGTCCGCCTACGCTCATGTCAGCGTACGCTCAGGTCAAGCTACGCTCAAGCCAGCGTACGCTCAGGTCATGCTACGCTCAGGTCAAGCTACGCTCAAGCCAGCGTACGCTCAGGTCAAAGAGGCAGCGTATGGGCTCCATACGACTCCTCACTATCCAAGCTAGCGTACGCAAGTCATACGCTTCCAAAAGGCAGCGTATGAACTCCATACGACTCCTTACTATCCAAGCTACCGTACGCAAGTCATACGCTTCGAAAAGGCAGCGTATGAACTCCATACGACTCTTTACTATCCAAGCCAGCGTACGCAAGTCATACGCTTCCAAAAGGCAGCGTATGAACTCCATACGACTCCTTGCTATCCAAGCTAGCGTACGCAAGTCATACGCTTCCATAAGGCAGCGTATGCAAGACACATGCTACCTAAAAAGGCAGCGTATGGACTCCATACTGTGCTGCGCTAAAGAGCGTGCACAGCTCAGTGACACAAGCTAAAAAGCTAGCATACACTGCTCACTGTCTTCTCCAAACAGCAAGAACTCTATGGTTGCACCCCAAAGTTTCGAAAGTCCATAACTTGGTCAAAACAAGTCCAAATCCAACTTTCCAAAGGTCAAAATTGGGTAGAATAAACTTCTCTACAACATGGAACCATCAAAACTTGAAAACAAAGAAGTTTGAAAGATCAAAACCACCAAACTCCGAAAATAACTCATTTCTAGATCTACAAAAATTAAGACTTCGAAATAGAAAATGCCAAGTTCTAAACTCTCTTAGGATCTCGCGAGGAAGATAAATGAACTACAAAAACATGGGTTCTCATGGGGAGCAAGTTGTACTTGCCTACGGTTTGGTAGGTGGAGAGAGTAATGAAGAAGAAGAAGAAGAGGAGTAATGGTGAGAATGAGTAATGAGGAGAGAGAATGGAGAGGGTGGCTTTAAATATGGAAGGGGTGGTAGGTGGGAGCTAATAGACCGGGTTGCAGGGGGATCCAACAAAGCCAACCCGAGAACCCAACCTAGGTCGAACCACAATAGGCTAACTAAAGCAGAGAATAAGATAATAGCAGAAATAAAATACAGAAATAAAATTACAGGAAATTAATTAGCATGAATTAAAGGAAATTTAAATACAGGATAATACATGATAAATATTAAATAAATATATTCGAGGAGTACATGTATAAAATACGCATTCTGGGAACGGGAAGTGACACTTTCGCCCGGGCATCATGGACGCGATCGAAGCCGAAGTCAACAAACTGATAACCAGTGGTTTCATTCGTGAGGAACAACATCCCGATTGGGTCGCCAATATAGTGCCCGTCCTCAAGAAGAATAGGAAGATTCGAATCTGCATCGACTTCCGCAATCTGAACGAGACATGCCCCAAAGATGAGTTCCCCCTCCCTATCACGGACATCATGATTGACAATACCTGCGACTTTGAATGCATGTCATTCATGGATGGCTTCTCGGGGTACAACCAAATCAAGATGTCTCCTAACGACGAAAAGCATACATCATTCCGAACACCGATTGGCACATACTGCTACACAGTTATGCCTTTCGGTTTAAAGAATGCTGGCGCCACATATCAAAGAGCCATGAGCATCATCTTCAGAGACCACTTACGCAAGACAGTGGAGTGCTATGTTGACGATATAGCCGTTAAGAGTCGCTGCAAGGGAGACCATCTGAAGGATCTAAAGACGGTATTCGACCTAATGCGAGCGCACAATTTAAAAATGAACCCTACGAAGTCCTTTCTGGGCGTATCCAGCGGGAAGTTCTTGGGCTTCATCATCACGGCACAAGGTATCCATGTAGACCCTGAGAAGACGAAAGCCATCATAGAGATAGGTCCCCCGAGAAATCTCCGCGAACTCAGAGGCCTCCAAGGGAGGCTAGCTTACATCATGAGGTTCATTTCTAACCTCTCCGGGCGATGCCGACCGTTCACGCACCTCATGAAGAAAGGAGTCACATTCGTATGGGACGAGGAATGTCAGCGTGCTTTCAACAGCATCAAAGAATATTTGTCAAATCCTCCAGTTGTGGTGGCCCCGGTTCCTGGAAAACCATTTCTGCTCTATGTACGAGCAATAGAACATTCCCTAGGGGCTCTGCTCGTATAAAAAAATGATGTAGGCCATGAGCAAGCCATTATTACCTCAGCCGAATGATGATTGGGCCAGAGCACCGATACACCGCTGTGGAGAAGGAATGCTTTGCCCTGGTGTTCGCCATTCAGAAAATGCGACACTATGTCACCGGACAAACAATACATGTGATCTCACGAGTCAACCCTCTCAGGGTCCTCATGACTAAACCAGGGGCACTCAGCTCTCGCCTCGCTACATGGGTAATATTGCTGTCCCCTTATCATATAATCTTCGTCCCCCAAAAGGTAGTCAAAGGTCAAGCCCTGGCAGACTTCTTAGCAGCCCACCAAGGCTCGAAGTCCTCCAGGTTATATGAAGAGATCCCATATGAGGTCGCCAACTCGCATGCAACATCTCACGATGATATATGGCGAATGTTCTTCGACGGTGCTTCGAGGACCAGACCTAAAGGCAATATAGTCGTCGGAGTCGAGGTAGTGCTGGTCTCCCCTTCCGGATTGGTGATTAACCGTGCTTATTCCCTCACAGAGGCCTTCTCTAACAATATGGCCGAGTACAACGCTCTGGTCATTGGCCTCCAACTTGTAAGAGAGCTGGGGGTAGAATATCTTGAAGCATACGGCGATTCCCAACTAATCGTCAATCAGATTCGGGCTCATACGAAGTCCGCCACGAAGATATGATCCATTATCACCAAATAACGATTGACATCATCTCGTCATTCGAAGGATTCTTCATCGAACATGTCCCCAGACTCCGAAATATCGAAGCTGATGCCCTAGCTGGTCTTGCCGCTTCCCTAGCAGTTCCGAACTATGATCGCCAATCAGTAGATGTGATAGGCTACGAACTGGTCTGTCCCAAGAATAATGTGCAATTCGTGGTGAGTTATTTTGCCCACACGATCGATGATGCCCCAGATTGGAGACAACCATTCATCGACTTCGTCGTCTACGACATCCTGCCCGAGAACCTAAAGGAAGCCACTTCTATCAGACGACGTTCTCTCAGATTTTTCTACGATACAGAGACGAAAATGCTGTATCGCCGCTCCTACGACGGATTACTGCTTCGGTGTCTGCCAAACGCAGAAGCCAAAGAAGCCATACGAGAAGCTCATGACGGTGTCTGCGGGGCCCATCAGCCTGGCCCTAAATTGCAAGACCGCCTCCGCCGAATGGGCTACTACTGGCCCACAATGGTGGCAGATGCAATAGACTATGCAAGAAAATACAAAGCCTGCCAAGTCCATGTAATGCCCCAGTCCCAAAATACGTAGGACTAGAACATAATCATGCCAGCTCTATACATACGAAGTATATGGACCCTCGTATATATACATAAGGTGTAAAATACAGTAACCAAGGTACTAAATCTCATCCACAAGATAAATAATGATATAAAATCAACTTTGAATTTGTCATGTATACAATCGTTGGGCGGAGACAAGGTCCACTACCAACCAAATTAAATATGGAAAAATATACAAAGAAAGAATTTAGCAAGCGAGAGCAATGGCGAGTCCAAGAGCAATCACCACAAAGGAAGGAATGACCTTAGCTAGAGCACCTGCAAGAAATCATGAAACACACACCTGGCGAGATAACCAGGTCCTTAGAGGGACGTAACAAGATACATCAACATGCCACATAACTGAATATATATACTATGTCATAAATCACAAGTAAAGTAAATAGTCAAACTCGTAACAAGTTCCAATACCTCATCATCGAAACAGTGGACTACCCCTGCAACCAAACAAGGACAAGGGGTAGTGCACTATACCGCGATGCGATATTGTCCCAAGCTACTAATGGAACGGGGTGATATGACATTGACGAGGGTTACCTAACTATCTAATGTGTTTATGAAGTAAGAACAAACCTTCAACGCATGAGCCCTGGCTGTTAATAGGATCGGTATGGTTCCCATATAGGGCACCAGGGGCCTACGTCCATAACGCTCGGGAAGCGTCAGAGGGCACCATGTGCAAGGGGCTACGTCCATAACGCTCTGGATAACGTCAGAGGGCACCTGGAGCCTGCGTCTCCGGCGGAGCGCACAGGTAAATAATGGAAGTGCATAGAAGCCCATACGTCAGGTAATGTCCTCCCCACCCAATGCACCTATCATGTCGCATCCACGACCATGTAAGACTATTAACCGTCAAGTCTTCTAACATACAACTATTGACAGTTAGACCTAACGCACGTCCTGCACGCATCAGTGATCAGCCAACACGCAAGTCCGTAGACTATATGCTACTCATAACTCACACATCTCGTGGCACAACAGTGTCAAAGTTTATGAAATGCACTAAACTAGAGGTAGTCCCTTAACTATAAGTCCATATGCAATCAAAGGTAAATAACAAGATACAACTAATACCACTGAGCAGGCAGTAATCAAGAACTAGAAATAAATGAACAGTGATATGTAAATAAAATGCAACTAAAATAAACAGTATAATGTGGCAAGGTATCTTGCCTGGGGTGTCGCCTGAGGTGGTGCAATGATCCGACAGGTCATGTCCGTCCAGTAGCCATGTTCGATGTATAACGGTCCGAGAGTTACGAGGAATTAGGAACATGTGATTAGTCATAATTTGTGATGATAAAAGAAAAATTATGGAGGATAAAATAGATTTCTATTAGTTAAATATATTTTAGATAATAAATCTAAAAGAATTATAAAATATGAAAATTGTTAAGTTTATTTAAAATATGTTTTCTAGGTAAAGGCTACAATTTGTTAGCAAAACATAGTCGTGAGGAGATATATATATTTTTAATTTGTTTTAACTGAGAATATAAGGGCAAGGCATAAACTATATTTATTACTTAAATATAGATAATATTTGAAAATATTTACTATATTATTTTAAAATATTTTATATCTATTAAAACTTATTTACAAACCCTTTATAAATTTGTTTAAAATAGAAAAGTCGGAAAGAACATGTACCTTAATATAAAACTTCTTTTACTTATATATTGATTAATAAAATTTTGAATATAATTAAGAATATTAATAATGGTAACAATACTAATCTTCCCAATTATTAATAATAAATAATGATAATAATAATAACAACAATAATAATTTTAAATAATAATATCTATCAAATATCAGCTGTTCCTTAAGAGAATAAAAGAAGGGTGTGAGGAGATGGGAAGCTCACCAAAGGGCTCGGAGGAGGCGTTGGGCGCACGATGGAGGGGCGCATCGGCGCCGGGGGAAGGAGCTCCCGGCGGGGTTTTGGGGGCACGCCGAGCGGAAAGGAGAGGAGAGAGGAGGCGGAGGAGCCAGGCGGGAAACGTTGGGCGGCGGTGGTCCGCGGCCGGGGAGGCGGATCGGGTGGTAGGCGGCAGGGCGCGGCGGCGTGGAGAAGTCGGGCGCCGACAGTGGAGGTGGCGGATTCGGGATTGAGGGGGCGGCCAGTGGAGGTGCTGGCACGGCTGACCGGAGTGGGGCCGTGCTCCGGTCGAGAAGGGGGTTTCGAGGCTCGACGGAGCCACTTTGGAGGAACGGCGAAGAGGGGTTCCTCCGCCGCTCGTGCACGCGACGGCGGCTCGTGAAGGCGGTCGGCCGTGAGTCCAGATCTGGCGATCGGCGTCAGAATTTGGGCGACGGATCGAGGCGGCGGGAGCGGGGAGATGTGGCTACGGTGGCGCGGCCACAGCGGACGCTGGTGGAGGGTTCGTACGCGCGGGCAACGCGGTTGTCCTCCGGTGGAGGCGGGAAGATCGGGCGAGGGCGGGTACAAGACGCCGGCGGCTCTGGGTCGAGGAGTTCTCGGTCAGGTTAGGGCCTTCTTCCCCCTTCTTTTGTGGATGATGGTGGTGGTAAATTTTTGGGGCACCGTCGGTGGTCGACAGGTGGTTGGCCGAAGAGTAGACCGGAGTTGAAATTTTGAGGGTAGGGTGGTTGCTGGACGATAGTTCTGTGGCGATGGATTTGGAGTCGGGGTGCTGGCAGGTGGTGGCTGTAGGCGGGGTGATGACTCAGTCTTTAGGGGCTGCCACGGCAGAGTTGTGGTGGTGTCGAAGATGGTGACTGGCGTGGGGCGGCGCCTTTGGTGGAGGTGGCCGAGTATAGTCAGGGCGATGGAGGTGGTGATGACGGAGAGATGATCGGGAAGCCGTTGTTGGGACGACAAGAGTTTAGTTTTAGGATTCGAATTGAGTCGGGGTGTGTCCGACGCAACATGGATGGACGTCCGGGATTGTCGGACGGGGCAGGATTATGTATTTGTAAAAAAAAATATATAGTGGAAGAGGATAGCAACATCGACACGATGCACATCTGGTTGTAGATGAAAAAATTACTGGAGGAGTACCTCTCCTTTTATAGGAGGTGGGAATTCCCAGTTGGATATAGATTAGGATTTATTTAAATCCCAATTAGATAAATCCCATTTAATTTAAATCGATTTAAAAATACTTCAATTTAATTCAAATCCCATCCAAATTAATTCTATACTTACTTTTAAAATATTTTAAATACAGTCAATAAAATCTTTTGCAATTTAAATTACCATATGTAATCAAATATTGAATAAACAAGATTCCAAATATCTTTTTCATAAATATTAAAATATAATATTAATTAATTTCAAAAATCAAGGTAAATACTTAAATCATAGCAAAATAAACAAATCACCAAAATTTTCCAAACCAATATTTATTTGAATAAAATAACTCTTTTTGAAATTAAAAATATTTATCACATATTATTTGAAACTGAACTTTCCTATAAAAATAAAATTTGATAATAAAAATGTTTTTCTAAATTATGTACCTCGACATATATTTGCACTCGTCGAGAAGTTACGAAACGCGAATTTTGCACGCTACGTAAATACGACAAAGCGACTCATGTGCGACGTATAGAAACGAAGATAAATTAAAATACGAAATTTTAAATAAAAAAATTGTAGTAGAAATTTAGGGGGATTACATCCTACCCAACTTAAAAGAATTTCGTCCTCGAAATTTAGGAAAACTTAGGATAGGTAGGACGAAGGAGGTAGAAGCAGTGTAATTGATAAGAATTTGATTCATATTGAACAAAAAGGAAATCAATTGTTTGACGAGAATGAAACGACATTTCAATGGCAATATGTCATTCGATCAATTAGAACAAAATTCCGATGGTTTTAGATTACGATCATGCATATGACAATCGATCAATGACTAAGCTCGATCATTCCTAACATTAACCTTAAAATGGGACAACCTCATGAGCAGGTAATAAACTCCTTAATCCTTTGATATCGTCAATATTCATGAAATCTCTCTTATCATAAATCGTTCTATTTAAAAAAATTCGTTCTATGTTCCCTTAAACAAAACCAATATGATTCTCATTGTACTCTAATTTTCTCCAACTCGTCATAGAATTTCAAATAGTCTTAATTTGAATACCGTAATCTTCTATTATAATAGCTCACTTGTATCTTCCCAAGTTATAATTTTCTATTAAAATTCTAAACCTTCAATCAATTGGCCCAAGTAGAAATTGAAAAATCTCTTTACTAAAATTTTATTGGTCCATGTACGATGCCTCTATAGGTATCAAAATAAAGTCCGTCTTCAATGCTCGATAATCTCGAAAACTAGCAGTATACCTTCATAAAATTTTTATCATCATATTTTGAAAATTTTCTAAAATATTCGTTAGTCTCTCTCGAAATTTGAATTCAACAATCTCCTCTTTTTGATGAAGACTCGTCTTAACTTCTTATTCATAATCATTTTAGAACTTAATCAAAATATAAAGGGTTCCTTCTTCAACAATTAGTTATCCTTGGAAGCTAATATCATCATAATGCTATATTTTATCGGAGGCAAGTCAATATTGTCTCTGTCAAGAATTTGCATTCATCAATTTAATCTAAATTTAGTCCTTACCATCAAAACTTTTAAAAAAAATCACTCAATGTTTTGTTACCTCGAAACAAATTTTGAAATTCGAAAAGTCTATTATCCTTGAGTGTTTCATCAAAACACAATATATCCTTCCTTACTTCATCTATTTGGATTTATTGCACACTTCCATTTATGTCCCACCTAGAGCTCATAATCTCGTATTTATCTTACCCAACTACCTTATTTATCCATGTTGTAAGTTTCTCCAATCTAACCTCTACTAATCCAAGATTGTCATGATCACATTTTTCTTTGAGTAAAGAAATCATAACATGAGCGAAGTTGCATAAACCATAGAGGAATCAAGGTGAAATATGACAAGCAATTTAGTGAAAAGGAAAAAAAGAGAGTAAGGGTTGCAATATTGAAGAGCGAAAGATGTTATGTGTCTAAGTAAGATAAGACCTTAAAATAAATGGCAAGGGTTAAGCAGTCAAGATAAAACACAAGGTTAAGCATTTAACGGATTTAGCAGATCGCAATCGGGCCGAAGATTTGAGTCGAGATTGAGTCCCAATATATAGTCAAAAGTATATCGGTTCCATGATATAGGTTATAGTTAGTTTTTTTTAGGGCCCGAAAGTTGTACCATAAAAATAGAGTACAAGGGGACGTGTTTTAGTGGGACATGATATACCTACATGAAGGTGAGCTTGTCTAGGTCTTGTATGTGAAATTTGTTGGAAGGAAAAGTCTAGTGTTGTGCTCCAAATATCAAAGTCACGATAGGGGACGCCAATAGGTCTAGAATAGGAAGTGGGAGTTCATAAGGTGACATTTACGCAAAAATAAGATTGATCCAGTTAAAGCACGAAATAAAGATAATTAGGAAATCTCGTAGATCAAGGTAAAATAAGTTAGAGCACAGTTTCTAGAGAGAAATTAGTATCCTAGATGAGGGTATGGTCAAGGGGATGGTTCTAATCACTTCTAAGTTTCAAACAATTAGATAATCACGAATAAAGATCTAGCTTGGAGGGAAGGTCGAGTGAGTCAAAGATATGTTCGTCGGTTTGGTCGATGACTAACTATACTTGTGTCTATGCCATATAATAATCATAGGTGGTATGGCAGTCTAATGTGGAATACTTCTATCTCACTATGGGGACCTTACTTGTTTCTTGGTCCTTCACCAATATATGATTTAATCTAAGATTTCAAGTTCCTCGAAATTTTCTCAATAAAATTTCCAAGATCCTTCGCCAAAATTTCAATTATCTTAGACTGTCAACTTTAATCACAATTTTAAATCTCTAATAAATCTCGAAACAACTCTTGTGTATCGAATAACAACCTCTCTTTTTTTTCCAATTCTTAAACTCAACATTTAATAAGTTTATCCGTCGAAATTCATACTACCAATATAGAATATTTAAATAACTCTCAAATTTATATATCCTACAAATGTGTCTACCTAGCTTCCAATAAGTCATAACTACTTTTCAAAAGTAATTCTTCTTTTTTTCCAAAATTTAAATATCCATAATCAAGGTTTTATACTCGAAATCTAAATAACTTTATAAATCATAAATCATATGAGCAAATTTTTAAATATTTAAACTTTCCATCAAAGTCGATTTCATATCTTCCAAAATATTTTTTTTTACCATTATCTCTTCAAGCTCAAAATTAAATAAATTAAAAAAAATTTATATGACTCAATTTAAAACCTCAAGCTCTCTGATAAACCATAAATCCTAAACCCTCCATATTCTCTTATGATTTAAAACACTTTTAAAAACTTTTACAATCCAATACTTGAACTCGACGTAAATTATGTGTCACAATTTAAAGACGTTTTTCAATCGGTTTCATATCCCAATAAATCATAAACTATTTTGCAATTTCAAAAAAAAAACCATAAACCATAAATTTGTTTTCGCGATCTAGCTGTCCTCTTGTGTATACCACCTTGTAATAGCAAAATAAAATTCCAACTATCCATTGAAAGCGAAAAATATGCTACTACCCAACTTGAAATTAACTAATCCTTAAAATCATACTTCCTAGAAAAATAAATTCCTTTATAACTCAAATAAAATTCCAATGCATACTAATTGTCAATGCAATCTATCTAGCCATGTGTTTAACCTATGGGCATATACTAGTGTAGTCATCTTACTAAACACGAAACTAAGAATTTACGGTAGAAGGAGTCGAGCAAGATGTAATTCAAGGAGGTCGAATGAGAGTTCGGAATTTGAAGTCAAGGAAGGATGTCAAGTAGGTGGATGAGATTCTAAACTCTAATCATATACTGCAGGTCCGTTTGGTTCAATCATGTAACCGAAATGGCAAACTAGACCTACATGGGCCACCACAAAAACATGTAACGCCCCAGTCCTAAAATACGTAGGACTAGAACGTAATCATGCCAGCTGTATACATACGAAGTATATGGACCCTCGTATATATACATAAGCTGTAAATACAGTAACCAAGGTACTAAATCTCATCCACAAGATAGATAATGATATAAAATCAACTTCGAATTTGTCATGTATACAATCGTTGGGCGGAGACAAGGTCCACTACCAACCAAATTAAATATAGAAAAATATACAAGGAAAGAATTTAGCAAGCGAGAGCAATGGCGAGTCCAAGAGCAATCACCACGAAGGAAGGAATGGCCTTAGCTAGAGCACCTGCAAGAAATCACGAAACACACACCTGGCGAGATAACCAGGTCCTCAGAGGGACGTAACAAGATACATCAACATGCCACATAACTGAATATATATACTATGTCATAAATCACAAGTAAAGTAAATAGTCACACTCGTAACAAGTTCCAATACCTCATCATCGAAACAGTGGACTACCCCTGCAACAAAACAAGGACAAGGGGTAGTGCACTATACCGCAATGCGATATTGTCCCAAGCTACTAATGGAACGGGGTGATATGACATTGATGAGGGTTACCTAACCATCTAATGTGTTTATGCAGTAAGAACAAACCTTCAACGCATGAGCCCTGGCTGTTAATAGGATCGGCATGGTTCCCATATAGGGCACCAGGGGCCTACGTCCATAACGCTCGGGAAGCGTCAGAGGACACCATGTGCAAGGGGCTACGTCCATAACGCTCTGGATAACGTCAGAGGGCACCTGGAGCCTGCGTCTCCGGCGGTACGCACAGGTAAATAATGGAAGTGCATAGAAGCCCATACGTCAGGTAATGTCCTCCCCATCCAGTGCACCTATCATGTCACATCCACGACCATATAACACTATTAACCGTCAAGTCTTCTAACATACAACTATTGACAGTTAGACCTAACGCACGTCCTGCACGCATCAGTGATCAGCCAACACGCAAGTCCGTAGACTATATGCTACTCATAACTCACACATCTTGTGGCACAACAGTGTCAAAGTTTATGAAATGCACTAAACTAGAGGTAGTCCCTTAACTCTAAGTCCATATGCAATCAAAGGTAAATAACAAGATACAACTAATACCACTGAGCAGGCAGTAATCAAGAACTAGAAATAAATAAACAGTGATATGTAAATAAAATGCAACTAAAATAAACAGTATAATGTGGCAAGGTATCTTGCCTGGGGTGTTGCCTGGGGTGGTGCAATGATCCGACAGGTCATGTCCGTCCAGTAGCCATGTTCGATGTATAACGGTCCGAAAGTCACGAGGAATTCGGAACATGTGATCAGTCATAATTTGTGATGATAAAAGAAAAATTGTGGAGGATAAAATAGATTTCTATTAGTTAAATATATTTTAGATAATAAATCTAAAAGAATTATAAAATATGAAAATTGTTAAGTTCATTTAAAATATGTTTTCTAGGTAAAGGCTACAATTTGTTAGCAAAACATAGTCGTGAGGAGATATATATTTTTAATTTGTTTTAAATGAGAATATAAGGGCAAGGCACAAACTATATTTATTACTTAAATATAGATAATAATTGAAAATATTTACTATATTATGTTAAAATATTTTATATCTATTAAAACTTATTTACAAACCCTTTATAAATTTGTTTAAAATAGAAAAGTCGAAAAGAACATGTACCTTAATATAAAACTTCTTTTACTTATATATTGATTAATAAAATTTTGAATATAATTAAGAATATTAATAATGGTAATAATACAAATCTTCCCAATTATTAATAATAAATAATGATAATAATAATAACAATAATAATAATTGTAAATAATAATATCTATCAACTATCAGCTGTTCCTTAAGAGAATAAAAGAAGGGTGTGAGGAGATGGGAAGCTCACCAAAGGGCTCGGAGGAGGCGCTGGACGCACGGTGGAGGGGCGCGTCGGCGCCGGGGGAAGGAGCTCCCGGCGGGGTTTTGGGGGCACGCCGAGCGGAAAGGAGAGGAGAGAGGAGGCGGAGGAGCCGGGCGGGAAACGTTGGGCGGAGGTGGTCCGCGGCCGGGGAGGCGGATCGGGTGGTAGGCGGCAGGGCGCGGCGGCGTGGAGACGTCGGGCGCCGACAGTGGAGGTGGCGGATTCGAGAAGGAGGGGGCGGCCAGTGGAGGTGCTGGCACGGCTAACCGGAGTGGGGCCGTGCTCCGGTCGAGAAGGGGGTTTCGAGGCTCGGCGGAGCCACTTTGGAGGAACGGCGAAGAGGGGTTCCTCCGCCGCTCGTGCACGCAACGACGGCTCGTGAAGGCGGTCGGCCGTGAGTCCAGCGTCAGAATTTGGGTGACGGATCGAGGCGGCGGGAGCGGGGAGATGTGGATACGGTGGCGCGGCCACAGTGGACGCTGGCGGAGGGTTCGTACGTGCGGGCGGCGCGGTTGTCCTCCGGTGGAGGCGGGAAGATCGGGCGAGGGCGGGTACAAGACGCCGGCGACTCTAGGTCGGGGAGTTCTCGGTCAGGTTAGGGCCTTCTTCCCCCTTCTTTTATGGATGATGGTGGTGGTAAATTTTTAGGGCACCGTCGGTGGTCGGCAGGTGGTTGGCCGAAGAGTAGACCGTAGTAGAAATTTTGAGGGTGGGGTGGTTGCTGGACGATAGTTCTGTGGCGATGGATTTGGAGTCGGGGTGCTGGCAGGTGGTGGCTGTAGGCGGGGTGATGGCTCAGTCTTTAGGGGCTGCCACGACGGAGTTATGGTGGTGTCGAAGATGGTGACTGGCGTGGGGCGGCACCGTTAGTGGAGGTGGCCGAGTAGAGTCAGGGCGATGGAGGTGGTGATGACGGAGAGATGATCGGGAAGCCGTTGTTGGGACGACGAGAGTTTAGTTTTAGGATTCGAATTGAGTCGGGGCGTGTCCGACGCAACATGGATGGACGTCCGGGATTGTCGGACGGGGCAGGATTATGTATTTGTAGAAAAAAAAATATATATAGTGGAAGAGGATAGCAACACCGACACGATGCACATCTGGTAGTGGATGAAAAAAATTGCTGGAGGAGTACCTCTCCTTTTATAGGAGGTGGGAATTCCCAGTTGGATATAGATTAGGATTTATTTAAATCCCAATTAGATAAATCCCCAATTAATTTAAATCGATTTAAAAATACTTCAATTTAATTCAAATCCCATCTAAATTAATTCTATACTTACTTTTAAAATATTTTAAATACAGTCAATAAAATCTTTTACAATTTAAATTACCATATGTAATCAAATATTGAATAAAACAAGATTCCAAATATCTTTTTCATAAATATTAAAATATAATATTAATTAATTTCGAAAATCAAGGTAAATACTTAAATCATAGCAAAATAAACAAATCTACAAAATTTTCCAAACCAATATTTATTTGAATAAAATAACTCTTTTTGAAATTAAAAATATTTATCACATATTATTTGAAACTGAACTTTCCTATAAAAATAAAATTTGATAATAAAAATATTTTTCTAAATTATGTACCTCGACACATATTCGCACTCGTCGAGAAGTTACGAAACGTAAATTTTGCACGCTACGTAAATATGACAAAGCGACTCATGTGCGACGTATAGATACGAAGATAAATTAAAATACAAAATTTTAAATTAAAAAAAAATCGTAGTAGAAATTTAGGGGGATTACAGTCCACGCGGACTTCATTCACCAACCGTCCGAATTTCTATATCCGACAATGGCGTCCTGGCCATTCGAAGCATGGGGAATGGATATCATTGGTCCAATCACCCCACCTTCCTCCCGAGGACATCGCTTCATACTTACGATCACTGATTACTTCTCCAAGTGGGCGGAAGCTGTCCCACTCGCAGAAGTCAAGACTTCAAACGTGATCAGCTTTCTTAAGCATCACGTCATCTACCGCTTTGGACTGCCCCGAAGGATCATCCATGATAATGGTCCGCAGTTTGCAAGCCACGCTTTCTATCGGTTTTGCGATAAGTACCGTATTCAGAATGTCGCTTCGACACCGTACAACCAGGCGGCGAACGGGTTGGCAGAGGCATTCAACAAAACAATCATCAAACTCTTCAAGAAGTTTGTCTCCTCTAACAAACGCGACTGGAACGAGAAGCTCGGCGAATGCTTATGGGCTTATCGTACCACAGTTCGAACAGCCACCGGAAATATACCATTCTCTCTAGTATACGGGAGTGAGGCAGTTCTCCCATTAGAGACTCAAATACCCTCACTCCACGTCGCCCTCACGTATCAATTGACGACGGATGACAACTACCGACGTCGACTACAAGAGTTGGAGGCCTTAGATGAAAAGCGCCTCCTAGCTCAACAAAGGATCGAGTTATACCAAGCACGCATCTCAGGAGCCTTCAACAAGAAGGTCAAAATCAGAACATTCCAAGTGGGAGATCTTGTTCTGGCAGTCCGGAGGCCAATGGTCATGACTCACAAGACCGTCGGCAAGTTCCAGCCAAAATGGGAAGGTCCATTTGTCATCGAGGCCGTGTTCTCCAACGGTGCTTACCGCCTCGCTAAGCAAAATGGAGACTTGCTCATGTTGCACATCAACGACAAGTTCCTGAAGAAATATTATGTCTAAAACAACATTCTCCAAACTATTGAGTCATATACCCGCTGGTACCACTGAACTCACCCTCATAGTTTGTCAGATTTTTGAGTCATGTACCTACTGGTACCGCTGAACTCACGCTCACCATTCTCCAGATTCTCGAGTTATATACCCGCTGGTGCCTCTGAACTCACATCCTGGTCACTCTTTCAGATAGAAAGTTATGTATGATCATACCTCTGAACTTCCTTCCTGGAGGAGATCCTCCCCCATGATCCAATACCCGTACTTTCAGTGCACAAAAAAGGGTAATCGATCCACAAATTTCCAAAACGGCCATGTCCTTATTACCTCTGAGTCGTTCCACTTTCGCCAAAAACAAATCACCCCTTACATAGAACTTCCATGTCCTCATTACCTCTGAGTCATTCTATGTGCCCTCCTTCATTGAGCCCACTCCTGTCATGTCCTCATTACCTCTGAATGGGAAGGCTCCGTCGAAGAAACCTTCATACTTGCCATGTCCTCATTACCTCTAAGTAAGTATGATGATCCCCTTTCGACCTATTATCTGTACCCACAACCGGAGTACGCCAAGGGTAATAGGTCCACAAATGTCCTCTGTTGACAACAAATGTCCTCTGTTGACCACAAATGTCCTCTGTTGACCACAAATGTCCTCTGTTGACCACCTATACCCTCCATCGAGTTCACTCCTGCCATGTACTCATTACCTTTGAGTAGGAAAACTCTACGTCTAAAAAACTTTTCTGCTTGCCATGTCCTCATTACCTCTGAGCAAGTATGTTGGTTCTCCTTCATCCTATTATCCGTATCTTAAACCAGGGTACGCCAAGGGTAATAGGCCCATAAATATCCTCAGCTAAGTTTTTTAGCACAAACATACCATCCCATCATGTCCCAGGAGCCCAGCTGCTCTACGGCATTCTTTTTCCCAATACCAAGAGCACCCATGACCACTTTGCCATGGCTGTTTCAGGTATCCTGACCAAAGCTTTTTATCTGTACCTAAAACCAAGGTATGCTATGGGTAACAGGTCCACAAATATATCCCCTATACGGGGGAGAACATCACCACAATATCACAGGCGCAGCAGGCAATACAAATGAAGGGTAGAATTGAAAGTACTCTTTATTTGAAGAAAAAAAAGTATTACATATTCCGGGATCACGTCCCCTTCAGAAAGAAAGAAAACATAAACAAAACAAGAAGAAAAGACTGACTACATTTCAACATTACTCAATTCTAGTAGGCGGTTTCTCACTGAGGTGGTCCCCCGCTCAATCCGTTGTCGAGCACGACGCTCGGCCTCCTGGAGTAACCGCTCCTCATTGTCCAAGCCCAGGGGCGCCTGACAGTCATCTTCCAATTTTTTCAAGGCAGTCTCCAGGTCAGTCGAAGCTTGAGTAACCCTGTCAGCCTCCTGAACAATTAGCCCCTATCATTGCGGGCAGTCTCGAGTTCAGACTCCAAGAAAGTCAACTTCTTCTGAAGCACAAGGATCTGCTCCCGTGTCTCAGTAATCTCACGAGAGACAGACACCTCCCGAGCCGTAACATTTTTATTTGCGTAACTCAATTGATCATACCAATCAGATAAGTCGCTGAGATACTTCAGTATGGCCGATCTGGTCTTATCCTGAGCAGCTCTGGTCCTCTCTATAACAGCGATAAAGGAATCCTGCTCCTCGTTTATAACAGCAGACAGATCAGCCTGCCGCAATACTCGAAGCTTGGCCACTAGCTGATCAGCCTCCAACAATTTCATCTCCAAAAGCGAAGCCATCCCTGCATCACCAGGAAGATCCCTAAGGATATTTACTTGACCATGGGCGCATTGTCGGGCCAAGGTGAAGGAGGTCCCTCTTTCCACAGCGGCCTCGATTTTCCTCTTCAAATGATGATGGAAACTGGCAACCACGTCCTACAATGCGTCGTCCAAAACTTCAGCAGAGGATGGCGTCAGGGGAAACAGGAACGGCAACATTGGAGAAGTAATGCTAGAGCTCGCCACCAGGGGAACAAAGTCCGAGTTGAACGATGCATGAATAGCGGCCAACTCGTCTTCCGTCGCCCGGAGAGCTTGGATACTCGGTAGGGCAGAAAGGTCGATTCTCGGAGCCACCGGAGCAGAGGATGGCGCAAGGACCATCATTCCCTGCCCCGACTGCTCCGATGACTGGCCCGCTAAACTCGAGCCCCCAGAAGGCCTATCAAGATGAGTCGGACGGTGAAGAGGTACACCCTTCTCCACCAATGCCCCTTCGGTTGGGGTTGTCTCAACAACGTCCATCCTTGGCACTGGAGAGGCAGGACCTGTATGTCCAGAATAACAATCAATCGACGTAACCCGAAGGACGTGATGATAGAGCAGATAGGCTTCCTCACAGGTTAAGATTTGGCTAATCTTACCAGGGGAGGGGCATGAAGGCTGCAGCTCATCCACAACTGGCATGATCCCCTCACCTGCGATCCCCGAGTTAAACTCAGTCACGTCCTCTGTCCCCGTCACCTTTAAGGGGGATACAGATTGATCTGCGTCATCTTGAAAAGGAACAGGCTCACGGGAGTCCCCGTCATCCTGGGTCACCGCCTCGACATCTTAAAACTCTTCTTCTTCTCCTGACACCTAAAAGAGGGAACGAAGACGATTAGAATTAAAGCTCGAAAAAAAGAAGGAAGAAGGAATCGAGAGCGGTTTTGTTACCTCTGACGCAGGGTTGACTTCTTCTCCACTTTCTTTTATGGCTAACGGGCGGTGCCTAGTCGCAACCAGCTTCCGGGATCGAGAAACACCGCCAACAGGAGAAACTTGCCTGCTACGATTCGGAGTAGGACCAGGCGCAACGAGGGACTGATCCCCCAACATCTCATCTGACAAAACAGGCGGCTGACCCACCTCTGCGTCTGCCACAGGAAGGATAGAGTCATCTTTATCATGCTCGTTGCCTTCATCACCCTCAGCAGCGGAATCCAAATCTGGCACTTCGGCTCTAGTCTTTCTTTTCTTGGCCCCTTGAGAGCCTTCCTCCAGACCGGTACCAATAATAAAACTGGTACCTGGATTAAAACCGACCGAGGGTTTGTTCGCCATGACATGATATAAAGCCGCCATATACAAGATCTCCACTGACTCCTTAATGGCAGGGACCGAGAAAATGGTACGAGTATGGAATGAATCATAATATTGCCAAGCCCTGATACCATCAAGAAGGCTACCTTCATAACCCAGACAAGAACTGGGACTGTCCAGACAAAGTTGGCTGTATCCAAACTGCCGGGTAAACCTGCTAGGCAAATAAGGCTCCAGAAAGACAGTATTGCGATTATGATACACCAGATGTGTGGGACGGATGTTACATAGCCACAGGAGCATCTGGCCATCCAGAAGCTGAGGGGGCGCGATACCGTCACTATGTACAGCCTCTATGTCTCTGACAGTAAAGCGAGGGACGGATACGAAAATATGATACTTATCTGCCCTTGCCAATGCCATCCGACAAGCCCGCATGGTCTCACATTCCCAAGGCTCGTCACGATAGCGGAAGATAAATGTGTCATCATCAGTCACCCCGTCTTCAGAGCCCGGTCTCATCAAAGACGGATAATGTATCAGCAGCCACCCCATCAAATAGTGATAGGGCAACTCAGTTCGTTCAAAATCCTTGGTCATGTCGCAAGCAATGACTTTGGACGTGAAGGTACGAAGGCCATGGTGTATGCTACACACCATGGCCGGAAGGAGAGCTAGCCTGATTTGCAAAACTAACTTCACAGCCGGAAGGATGAAGTTACGACTAATTCTCTCAATAGAATCGGCTCCTCTCGAGACTACACAATTTTGTAGCCAGATCATCAAAAATACCGCCAGAAGCGCTTTCTCGGACAGCTCTTGAGTAACCTGGTAAAAGTAACCAAAAGCGTCAGTCTTGCTCCCGAATCTGTCACTGGTAGTGTCCACTCTCTTAGCCGATGACACCAAGTCCTTAACCGCTTCCCGAGATCGAGGGCAACGAGAGGCGACTTGACCTGAGGCATCTGTCGGGAAGAGATAGTGCACCCAGTCCTTGGTATGGGGAACATTCCCTTCCGAGTTACAATCCTTTCGGGTTATCTGATGACATGTGCTATAATGGCACAATATCTCTTGGTAAAGAGCCACGAAGCCAGGATACCGTCGTTCCAAATCTTCGAGTTCCTCATTAGTGGGAGTATACGCTTCAAAAGCTTCGTCCCCCCAAGGAAGTTTGGAGACCATATGCATTTCATGGAGCGCGAGTCCCATTTTCCCTACAGGTGTGTAAAAGGTCCCCGTACGGCAATTATACATCTCCAGCAGAGACATGAACAACTTCTTGTTTATGGGCAAGCCATGACTGGTGCCTCGGATAGCGTGGTAAAGGCCAATCTCGCACAAAAATGCCTCATACTTCTGCAAGATCCAAGTAGACAAATTGGTCCACGAGGGAATAGGGTGTACCCAACCAGGGAACATCAACCGACCAACGGGATGGAGCCCTTCCGAGCAAGTTGATTTATAAAAGTATCGACGGTAGAAAATGTGAAGTTAGGGCCCGCCACATTCAGGAAAGAACCTGGGACCAACCCCGTCACAGAACAGCTAGTATGCACCTTGCCGGCAGTCACGGACTTCAGATTGTTATTATAATGGATGTTTCCCACGAACATCCTACTTCTTGTAGGGGTTAAAGTCTCCTCCATCTTTCGGTCCAATGGGAGCATATTGAACCAAGATAATAGAAAGTGTCGCTCCATCTGGGAGATGCAGATCGCTATCCCGTTAAAGACAAAACTCCAATTCTCCGACACCTCCAGAACATGATTGTTCTCCACGGTCAAGGCGTCTCCAAAAAAGAACGCAGGCTTCAAATACTCTCCTTCAAATTTTCCGGAGTTCATCATAGCATTAAGGAAATGGAAAGACTAATTTTTGATGGCATTCAATCTAGCCAGAGGCTCATCGCTCGGAAACTGGTCCGTCATATGCTGAACAATATGGTCGTACCTATAGCCGAGAGCAGCCTGTGTAACACCCAGTTTTCCAGATGAGGGTAATTTTGAAATTTTATAATTATAATTATTATTTAATGATATTTATTTTATATTATGATTTTTAGTGATTTTTAAATTATTTTAAACTATTTTAATTCATGACTTGTGGTTTTGACGTTTTGCTAGTGAAACCCTAGAGACTGTTTGACCTAGAGCCTAACCATGTGATTATAATATTTTAATATTATTTTTGGTCTAAGGATATTTTTGCATTTGACCTCTTTGAATTATTTTGATATCATTTTATTATTTATGATATTTATTTGGGGTTATTTGAGTCGGGTTCGAATTTCAACTCAATTCGACTTGAAACGGGGACCCAGAGGTAGTTTGACTCTAGTGGGACCCACACACTAGTTAGGCATGGCCCATATGATATTAAATTTAGTCCACATGATAGAAATATTTTAGTTAGAGGTTAGACTAATTATTATGGATAAGGTTAGTGTGATTAGAGACTTTAGAATGACTAATTTAGCCCCAACCAATTAGCCCTTTCCTAATACTCATAGAATAGGTTAGTGGGGGCATTTTGGACCTTACCATAATAGGTCAAATAGCCCCATATGGCCAGCCACTTTGGGAGAGGATAGGCTCAAGTTCATTTCATTATTCTCATCCACACTCTCTCTCTTGTTCTTCCCCAAATTTCTAGAGAGCAATCCCTAGCAATTTCTCCACCAAATCCTTCCATTTCGCCACCAAATCTTCTTCTTTTCTTCTCCATTCTAGCCAAGGAGGAAGCTACCCAAGTTTGGGAGGATTCGGAGCTCGTTCGTGTCCTTTTGGAATCTCTACGTGTCGGTGTCGCTCCGGGAAGGCTTTTCTTCGATTCGATCTACCGGAAGGTATAAATCCCTTCTCCTTTTCATTTCCTCATGCATATAGGTCTATTTTGAACCCATAGGAATGACCCCCATGGTTGTATCTCCATTTGTGTCCATTTTGTGTCTATTTGGAGGTCATAGGAGTGTCCTTTGTGTTGTGGTTGTGTCCATGTGGGAAAATCCCAAATTTGGACACACTATGTGTTGTTGTTATGTATGAATGAATTATTACATGTTTAATCTCATATTTTTGTATTGGAGATGTGTTCTATAGTGTCTCATATATATATATATTAGTGTAGAGAGTGAGTTCTTGATATATTATGTTATATACTTGTGTTCTTTTGTCTCAAACTACCCAAATCCGTCATGATTTTTATCCACGTTTTTAATTTCAGCCCTAACTTAGAAATGTCATAACTTCTAGCTCAAAGCTCGGTTTAATCTTCCGTTTTTTTTAAAAGAAGCGTATTGAAGTTATCTTTCTAAAACCATGTATTAATAGGCCTAATTCTTTCTGTAACTTTCTGGAGAATTATTTGAGTGTCAGCTGTACGAAAGATAAACGCGTTCTCGGTGTTTTTGCGATTTCGGGAGTTTCCGGAAACGAAAATACGATCCGTTTGAAGTTTCGGAAAGCTAACACATAGATCTATAACATACTTTAATCCTAGATTTTAATTTATGCTGAGATGGTACAGTATTGATTATTAGTAGGAGTTACTATTCGGCATATGCATTTTGTGCACCCTTGTGTGTAATATAATGTTCTATTTGATTTTAACCCATGTTAATGTATATACATTATGTAATTAAATAGAGAATGCAAGCATGGGTAAATGTTTAAATAAATGATGTATGAGATGTAAGTATCTTATCTAATGTAAGCATGTATAAGTATGGCTTGTAATGAATATGTAGGTTCCATAGTATGTAATGTATGGTGCATATAGTGGTGCAAGAGAATAAATGAATGATGAATGAATGCAAGCATGAATGTAATATAATAATAGATGTAATATATTTAGCCTTGTTAGGAATAAAACTGGAATTTAGTTTTGTTTCACTAAATAAAAGATACATGAGAACTCATATATGTGAATGTTAACTACCTATTGACACTTTGCTACACAACTGTCATGCCTCACTATCACTCCACACACAATGCACACTACACTATATAACCCTCACACCCGTACTCATTGACACTCTCACTCACACATTGCCTAACACTCATTCCATGATAACACACACATGTTCTTGTGCACTTTTATGACACACGCACATACCTATGAACACATACACATGCTCTTCTCTCTCTCTCTCTCTCTCTCTCTATATATATATATATATATATATATATATATATATATATTTATATATATATATATATACTATACATGGCTAAATGTGTTAATGTGGTAAATAGAGTTTTTCTATAATTATATATACATATATGCGATATAGGGCCTAGTGTTGAATTCTCTTTTCATGTACACCTCCATGTTCACACACACACATAGCTTTACATGTTAGTTTCCTTTCTCTTATGTATAATATTGAATGTGATGGCTTGTGTTTGGCTTGTATAGCCTTGTGATTGGTGTGTGATTGCTAGACTAGGCTTGGTTAGGCCAAGTGAGACTTATTAGACTTGTTGGGCTAGGATTTGACCTAGTTGACCTAGTTTGACTAGTCTAGTTGACTGGAGTTGACCAAGTATTGACTTTAGTCTAGTTTGACCTAGACAACATGCAGATGCATTGTAGATTATATTTATCATTCCCTGTGTACATCTTGACTTGTGTTGCTCTAACTAGGAGTCAGGTACCTCATCTCGGACAGTACATTTACTTCAGACATTCAGATATGAGACGAGTACATTCTCTGACCGTTTCATAATTGTCTGGATTTATATTCTTGCTCTAGATTACTGTACTTGATGCTGACACGATCATTATCACGGATTGGTACTATACGATCTTCTTCTGAGATGTTATCTCCTTGTATTCACTAAATACATATTGTGATGTGCGTTTCACTTACATATTATATTTATTGAATACCCATATCCTTGTATACTCCTTGTGCATATTGTACTCTCAGTATCACATGAGTCCCAGGGATAGACCATTGTACAACTATTGTATAACATTGTACATCTATTGTATAATATTGTACATCCATTGTATAACATTGTACATCCATTGTATAACATTGTACATCTATTGTATAATATTGTACATCTATTTTATAACATTGTACACTATTGTGCAAGATAACGTAACCGGAGTAGATCCTTGTGTATTGATTTGGGGAGGGGGAGTAGAATTGGTTATGTAATCAAATCCTATTGTACAACATTGTATAACTATTGTATATGTCTATTGTACACCCACGTACAATGGAGTTACCATTGCATTTTCCTAGACCGTTTACATAACCATATTGTACTCTAAATCACAGTAGGCTTACAGTTCTTATTTATTATATTTAGATATTTTCTGTTATCAAATCTCTACTGTTTTTAATATACTTCTTACTTTCAGCGTTTCATGTACCTTACTCTATTGTATGCTTTATATTTTCTAACATGATATGAACTGCGTGAGATGTTTTGTGCTCGCTCCCGTCCTGACTGGACCTGTTGAAAATTTTACAGAGGATGATGAGGCACCCTGCACCCTTACTTGGAGTTTGCCTAGTTGACACTCGCGACCTGGACCCCAGGGGAGGTTCAGGCAGCTGCTGAGGACGATACCTTGCTTAGTATAGATAGTTTAGACTGTTTTCCTTTTATGTTTAGTTGTTGTTCTTGATTCAGAGTTTGTATATTGTAGAGATGTTGAGACTTGTATTTCATTTCTGTTGTACCTCGGTTGAGGATTCTCTTATCTATTTTATTGTGCCATATTCTATCTCTAGATTGTGATTGAGTTGTACCTCTGTGTTGGCCTCCTTATGGAGAGCATTCATATTACGTTAGTTATAGTTCATGACCTAGAACAGCGTTCTACCGCCGATACTGTGGCGTAGGCTGGGCGTTGTTACGCTCTCGTACCCTCACAGTGGGTGCAGGTCGTGACAGCTTGGGCGCTACCAACCAAGAGTTCTCCTGTAGCGTTAACCGACAGATTCACTGAAGAAAAGACAGAGAAAGGTAAGTTAAACGGATGGATAAAGAGAGCTGATTGGGTGCTTTCAAGCCTTATGTGGCTCGAGAAAACATCCATGTGGCTCCATGAACCCTTATGCGGCTCCGAAGTCTTATACGGCTCCAAAAAACCTCATGCGGCTCAAGTTTAGAAGAACACTTATGCGGCTCCATGCAATAAAAGTCTATGCGGTTTACCGTCGCTTATGCGGCTTCGCCGACGAAGCGCGTATGCAGACACGGTGGTTTTCTTATGTGGCTCGCAGCTCAGCCGTAGAGCGAACATGCGATTTACAAAGACTCGTGCATAAAGTATGCGACGTAGCCATGGCAGTTAGGGTTCTCTAACTCATACATTGTCCTTACCAGTAATGGGGGGTGAACGTCAGGATGAACATCAAGTACGACGACCGGCGGAGTAGCAGCCGCAGCCGAGGTGGAAGTAGAGGCTGTCTTCTTGCCCTTTGCTGCCACGGTCTTCTTGGGAGCCATTAATTATCGAAGAGGGGAAGGGCAATCGAGATAGGGAAGATTTGAGGAAAAAGAAATAAAGTAAAGAAGCCCTCTCTCTCTTCAAACTCCTCCTATTTATAGGAGGACGGGAGAAGGAGGACACGTGGGCTAATGACCGCCTCATAAAAAGCAAAACCGACTCCTCGGGTTTCGTCTCCAAGATTCACCCAGGGCGTAAAATCTGAAAGATTTAATGAACTGACCCTTGGGATTCCCCCTACAAAACGGCGCTGAAATGAATTTGAGGCAATTAAAGACCCGCACACGTGGCGAGAAGCTATGCGGCTGAACAGTCCCCTGCAGCTGAACCACCTACGTGGCTGAACAATCTATGCGACCATGATCTCTATGCGGTCAGGGTTTCATATGCGGCTAGAAGAACACAGCCATGCTTCTTATTCAAAGTATTTCAATTTTGCAAATTGAAAACTTTGAAGGGGGTCTTGTAGAAGAATGGAAAATATTAAAGAAAATGACCCATGCGGCCAAAGAACCCCATGCGGCTCAGAAAGCCCATGCGGCTCAGAGAGTCATGCGGCATAAGGGACTATGCGGCTCAAGACATCCCATGCGGCTCCGAAGAGACGTGGCGGGACAATCCTCTTCTCTGCCCTCACGCATTAATTGTTTGACGGCTGACAATTATGAAAAAGTGACATCCCTGACACAAAAAGAAGTAATTATGACTCTGTCATAATAACAGACTTCTAGGGAAGAGAAAAGAGATCTCTAGCACAAATCCCCCGAGAGCCATAAAAATGCCACGTGGCCTTGCCACGTGGGCGTTCGTATGCGGCTCGAGCAAAGACTTCTCATGCGGTTCAGAATGAAGCCGTCCTATGCGGCTCAGGCCGAGACAAACTCATGCGGCTCGAGCAAAAACTTCTCATGCGGTTCAGAATGAAGCCGTCCTATGCGGCTCAGGCCGAGACAGCCTCATACGGCTCGAGCAAAGACTTCTCATGCGGTTCAAGAGGACCATTCCCATACGGCTCAGGCAGATGTATCCCTATGTGGCTCGCAATGATCACCTCCATGTGGTTCAAAGGCTCGAGGGAGGGCCACTACCCAGGCAGCCCTGACACGTGGCCCTAACCATATGCGGCCCAAAATCATATGCGGCTCACTCGTCATGCGGTTCAGATCCCCCCAGTGGCTCCTAGGACACGTGTCCTAAGCCGATCAATTTCTCAGATTTACTGCAATCAAAGATTGGGTCAAATCCCAATAATCTGGGACACATGGCAGGAGAATAAATCTAATTTATTCGCAGACATCAGAAGATCATTATGAGGAAGATTTATTCCAATCAGCATTAATTGCTGATGGGATTTGGTGTAATCTACACTCAATGGCTCGGATTCGTCACAATAAAAAATGAACGGCCTAGATTGACCAATCCACAGGCCGCCGCCATCTCCAAGAGGCAATCATTGGCAACCCTAATGATCACATCCCACTATTATAAATAGCAAGGTGCCATTCCCTTGTGAGGAGATATACTGTCAGAGAAAGACACGCACATACAGAGAGGCTCCCCCGATAGTCAGAGAGAAGAATCTACAGAGATCAATCCAGAGAGAGAGAGAAGTCAGAAGAGCAATACAAGGAGTGCAGGAGGAGCATTTCTTCATCAATACCAACCATCTCGTCACAGGAGCCAAGGCTGCATACCGATCGTCCAAGGAGTAAGGCAGGGCTGTCGTCGCCTTTCCGAGCCTCTATCGTCACCCCCCAGAATCTAAAATAAACAATTGTACTTAGATTGCTGTACCTAGGTTTTTGTTCCTAGGCTTTCTTTGTACAAGCGAGTTTGTATTATGAGTCTAAGTTCAGTCCTCCCATAAAACTGTTATGTACTTTTACAATCAATGGCAAACAGTGGTGGCTAACGTTTGATGGGGAGGCGGCGGTGGTTAATGTTGGTGGTTTCTCGGTGGCGGTGGTGAACGGTGGTGGCAGGGGTTGTGATGGCGGTGGCCGACGGTGGTTTGACTGTAGGTGGTGCGACCAGACGGCCGGGTGGTGGCGTGGTTGAGAGTGGCGGTGGTGGCGAAGGTGAATACGGTGGTTATTGGTGGTGGGGATGATGAACGGCGGCGGCGGTGGTAGTTTGATCCTCCGGCAATGACCGGAAGGGAATGGTCGGGGTGGTGGTTCAGGAGATTTGGGATGCTGGAAAAATGGGGGTGGGCTGCTAGGAATTCTAGGGATGTGTGTAGGGATTTTAGGGTTTTGGGGATTTGTGCAACTTGGGGAAAGTGTGATATTTATAGCATAGGAAGGAAAACCCTAAAAATGTAAAATATAATAAGAAAATAGGAAAAAATACTGAAAAAGAGTAACTACTAACCCAAAAGCTAACTGCTAACCCAAAAGCTAACTGCTAACATTTTACTATCTGCTAATTAATTAGTACTAAAATAAATATTAGTTATAAATTAATAATTAAATTACTAGTTAATACTAATTTAACAAGTGGCTAATTACAATTTAGCCAATATTTTTAAAGACATATATAATACTAATTTATTCACTAATTATTTAAGTATATATAACAATCATTTATTTACTAAATAATATATTTGAAATTTCAAAATTCAATAACCGTTTTCCATATAGAAAAATAATTAAAACTTATTAATTCAAGAAAAATGGCAGGGAGATTCCAATAGGACAAAATCGCTTAAAAATAGTAAACCAAAGCCAACAAGGACCGATAGCAATCACGGTCAAATCTGTTTTCCCAAAAATTAGAAATTGCACGCTCTTCGAGATTTAGAAAATTCGAAGTTTTGAAAAAAAACGAAAAAAATAAAATAAAAATAAAAATAAATATAAATTTCGAAAATATCCAAGAAATCAATTAACGGAGGTTACATGTTCCTTGGCATTCCTTCCCCAATACCAAGAACTTCCGTGTCCACCTCACCACGGAGTTGTTCTATGTATCTACATTGAGCCTACCCCTACCTTGTCCTCAGTACCTCTGAGTAGGAAGGTTCTATCATCAAATCTCATGTTTACCACGTTCAAGTAAATATGTTGGGTTTCTCTATCGAACTTATTATCCATACCTAAAACTAAGGTATGCCAAGGGTAATAGGTCCACAGAAAGTCCCCCAGTGGGACAACCACCATAACACCAAAAATACTATATAAACACAACAGATACCACAAATAAAGGATGAAGTAAACATACTCATTCATTTTAAATCAAAAGTGCTACATTGTCTTGGGACCACATCCCTGTTAAAAAAATAGAGAGACATAATAATAAAGGAGAGAAAAATTCAATTATGGTTCGGCGACGCACAGTTCTCTGAGCCGGTCCTTCAGCTTGGTTGTTGACCGCTCAATCCTCAGTGCGGCACGGCGCTCAGCTTCTTCAGTCAACTTCTCTGCATCCTCTAAATGCGTATGAGCCTGCCAACGGACTTCAAGTTTCTTCAGTGCGCACTCCAGGACATCAGAGGTTCGGGTGACTTGGTCGGTCTCCCAGCAAATTAACTCTTTATCTCTACGGGAGGCCTGGAGCTCAGATTCTAAGGAAGCCAACTTTATCTGGAGTTGGAGGATCTGCTCGTTAGTATCAGCTTTACCACGAGAGGCGGCCTCTTCCCAAGCCAAACAGTCCTCTCCTCTCCGGCTTAGTTGATCATACTTCAGAGATAGATCTTGAAGGTCCTTCACCAGATCAGGCTTGGACGTATTCAATACTGTCTTTACCTTCTCCATGGCTGTTGTGTCACGCCCCAGAACCAGAATACTGGAGAGCGGGGGCAGACATAGCCAGCTACGTATATAAAATGGGATCCATCTCGCTATACGGTCACAGCTGTCTAGATACATGAGGGTTTATCTACAAGCCAGCAGTCTTAAGGTTATGAACAAGCGTATTGTCTCAATCACAAGCAAGTAAGTAAAAGTCACAAGATGTATGATCATTAAATATACAATAGTAAGGCATCCCAAATATTACTTATTCAGTTGATCATGAAGCTAGTCGTTACAAAATGTCAGGACTAGCAAGAGTTTAGTTATACATGATCAACCCTAGGATCTATTAATCATGTTATAGCCCGTAGGCAGACAGTAAGTAAAGTGCAATCGAGCTAAACAGGTGCTCGTCGGCTAAATGCCTCAAAAGAATATTTTTATAATAAAGTGGGAGATTAAAAATAAACCCACTCGTTGCTAGGGACCCGTCTAGTGGCCACTATCTGGCTGAAAGGTCGGTAGATCCTCTGGAGCTGCTCCGAAATCTGGCCACACAAAACCAGCTGGGTCAGACCCCAGAAAGAGCAAGTGCCACAAATGAAGCTTCACTTAGGAACTAAAACCAGCAATCAGCACAAGAGTATAAATAAAGTAAGAACTGGAAATAAAGAAAATATATCAGGATGATATACGACGAGATAACCATAAAACTATTCAGATAACCAGGTTACAACCCGTAAACCAAACAAGGACAGGGGTTGTAATCCTTCGTCTGAACAGAACTTAGAATTCTCACCATTTATCGGTAAAATAAATACAAGCATCCTGGTCATGCAGTAGCCTGGAACAGGATCAGGACAAGACTAGACTGGTTAGACTCCATCCAATTATTTCACGGCCAAACAAGAATTACGGCTTGATACTTTAACTAACTAGGGTTGTCACAAGCCTAATTACTAACAAGATGCAGCGAGATTATTCCACAGCCATAAGCCCTGGAGACCATCTAGGTTATCCGGGTTGAAAGATTAGGGTTGAATTCAGGTGGGTACATCGTCCAGGAAACGCATGTACCCTTAGGTAGCTTGAAGGGTGTAACACATGACAGTGTGTTGGAAATGTGCCCTACTCGACGGCAGGCTACAGATCCTAAGACGTGCCCAGGTAACGGGATTGCCTGTAGCTGGAAGATCTCTTTATGACTAGTGTATTAATCTAGTTATTAGCCTTAGTCCATTTCAATGGGTACTCCTGACCATGGTACTCAGGAGTCCCCTTCTAGACATGATACAAGACAGGACTGGATTATTTGTACAAGCAAAATCGCCTACGGTGTCCAGGTAATTTATACAGGTCATGCCATGTCATGGAGCCGTCGCAACAGCTTATCAAGATATATCATGTCAGGTTTAACATGTCCAGTTTACTGGTCAGGAGTACACCGCGACGGGCCACTATCAGGTCATGTCAGGTTAGTCATGTCAGTAGTGCACCACTACGGGTCACTGTCATGTCAGGCTCAATTATCATGTCCAAACATATCAAGTAAATTCGTGGTTATCAAGTTCATGACAAAAGGTGTAAGGATATAAAATGGAAGTAAAAGTATCTAATAAAATGTCAATACACAGGGCTATAGGAGAGCCATGCGGCTAAGGCATATGCGGCCAGGAATGATCTCATGCGGCTGGAAGAGAACAACCCATGCGGCTGAATAGGGTCAGGCGCATGCGGCTAAAAAGGGAAGGGCTTATGCGGTCAAAGGGGTATCAGTCATATGCGGCTCGGAGATCCACTCATTCATGCGGCTGAGAAAGGCAAGACATATGCGGTCAGGAGGATAGGGAACTTATGCGGCTGGCGGGGGATGGGTCCATGCGGCTGGCTGACCAATCAAGTACATGCGAACGGGGAGAAACAACCAATACAGCTGCGGAGAGCAATGACTACGCGGTCAAGGAAAGTAAACCCATGCAGCTGGGAGACTGCAGTCTATGCGGCTCACGAGCGTTGAGTTCATGCGGCTCAGGGTTGCTGGAAATCCATGCGGCCAGGAAGGACTGGGCCTCAATCATGCGGCTGAGAAGGAATACTTGCCGCATGAACTTGTCATACGGTCAAGTCAAGGCAATAGCGCATGCGGTTGGAATTGACTTGCCGCATGAATGTTCATGCGGCCAAGTGCTACCATGCGGCTCGGGACTATGCTTCTTCTCCAAATTTTCGAGAAGTACACCATAAGCCATGGCTTCCAAGCTGCATAACTCTATCATCCGGAGCCCAAATCTGAACTTTCAAAGGTCAAAATGGGGTAGAACGAAATTCTCTACAACATGGAACCATCAAAACTCGAAAATAACAAGATTAGGTAGATCAAAACCTAAAAAATCCAAAAAATAATATAAATATAAATCTACAAGAATCTAGCCATGGAAAGTAAAAATGCCAAGTTCTAAAGTAAGTTAGAATGCTGTAAGGAAGAGAATGAAGCAATAAAATTAGAGTTCCTCCATGAAGTAAGTTGTACTTGCCTAGACCTCTCTCTCTCTCTCTCTCTGGTAGGTGATGTAGTAAATGGAAGAAGAAGAAGAGGTTAATGAAGAAAGAGAAAGAAGAATGGGGTTAATAAATGGTAGTGGTGGTGGTAGGTAGGGGGTTCACCCTTGGTTCATGATAAACCAATAGCAATCCTAAACTGAACCAAGCCAACCCGAACCAAGAATAACTCAAGCCAGGATGGAAACAAGCAGGGAAAATCATGCAATACAAAAATAAATACGTACACGTATTCCAGAATACGTAATACGAACCACAGGCATTACAACTCTACCCTCCTTAAAAGAATTTCGTCCTCGAAATTTAATCAAGAGGCTAGAGGAGCAATGACAAGCTATACTAATCACAAGCAAGCTATAACTAGGCAAGCAATCACTCATTCAAGCAAGGAATCGAAGGCATGAGGCATAAAAAAGACATTATACCTCACGAGTCAAACAAGTCGGGATACCGCGATCGGATGTCATCCTCACGCTCCCACGTTGACTCATCCAAAGAGTGATGACCCCAAGCGACTCGAACTAATTTGATAGTCTTGTTCTTGAGTGTCTTCTCTCTCCAGTCCAATGTAGACACGGGCCTCTCCTCATACAAAAGGTTGGTTACCTTCATATTTAGTTTTGCTACATTATTCCTTTTCTTTTCATCAGACTTGTAGTTGATTTGTACTATGTTTCTATTTCTGTGGTTTCGGGATATTTTACCCGCACAGACTTTATTACTTTTATTGCTGGATATTTGAGACATTTCCTTATTTAGTCTTGATCTTTTTGTAGATTTTGTGGATGTGATTAGATGTATATACCTGTAGACTGTGTTGTATTTCTGGGTGTTATCATGATTTACAGCTTAAGTATTTTGCTAATGGACTTGTTGTGTAGCTTGGCCCGTTGGTAAAGTGCTGCTGGCATGTATTTGTATATCTGGTCCTACGTATTTTAGGACTGGGGTGTTACATGTTTTTGTGGTGGCCCATACAGGTCTACGTTAATCACTTCGATTACGTTACTGTACCGACATGAGCCTACAATTAGAATAGAAAAGATCCATAGGATCACATCCACATGCTTGATAGCTTCCTTGACTTTGTTTTAAACTCTCACTTGACTTTTGTATCCAATTTGATTATGTTCTACCGTAATCCTTATTTATTCATACTAGCAAGACAAATCTTCGTAATGGATGTATCTTTCCTTACTATCATATCAGGAAACCATTAGCATAGATACTAGAAGTCATAGGTGTAGGTAGAGTCTTCGCGATTGTGCGAAGCCATTGTGATACCTAGGATAGTCGTACTATTACAAGCCTGCAATCGATTGAGGAATAGGACTTGAGGATACATCCACAAACATGATTATAGACTTTTCTCAGACTCTTCAGCATGATTGCTTTCATGTTATTTTCTTTCTCAACATGATTGCTTTTGTGTTCTTTCCTACTCGAGATTTGACAAAACCCTTCCATGTTGACTTCTTGAGTAATTCTTTTCGTTATTTTTGTGCTAAGTTGTTGGAAAGTGTCTTATGGATTAGTCCAAGGAAAAAATTGAAAAATTATATTTAACCTTGTATTACGGAATCAAAGTTTTATAGTCAGAGAAATACTGGCGAGGCAGGACTTCAAATAACGGCATCATGGCTACATATGTTTCTCAAATTCTACTTAACCTATATCCTATGCATGTTGATCTCTTACCCTGTATTTTCATAAAAAGTTAATTCAGAAATCTTTTATGGATTTGGCCAAGATAAGCTCAAGAACCTGTATTACCTGGCATAGCAGATGTGCACTGCAGCCATCCGTCGTATTATAGAACAAGAAAGTTATTTGCAGCCAGATGCACACTGGCGTGGCAGTAACTTTACATGACATAATCACAGAGATATATGGTTCTCGAGTCTTACCTAGACTACGTCCTATGCATCTTGTTTGGCCTCACGTCATTCTTGGAAATAGTTCGACAAACCCTCCTACTTTGCTTGACCCTACCATTGTTTGAAATTGGTATGTAGGTTTGTTTGACCCAGCCTTAGGCTTCTGTTACCTTCTATTTATTAGATGACTAAAATAGACAAACCTTATAGTTATATTATAGAATAAAATTAAGCTAGATTATCGGTGTGATTGTGATGTTGGGTAGCTAGAAACGGATAAGTTTCTTAGAGATGGATCCTAGTAAGATTATGAGTCGAGTATGAGTGTCTGAATATCGGATGCGTAGAACCTATTAGGAGAAATTGCTAAGAGTGAACTGATGAGTATCATTGAATAGGTTATAATACTATACCTACGATAGAATGGTACGACTAGTGGTATTAGAATTCTTCTACAGTAAACACTTTAATCCTTTTTCCCTAGCTTATTTTTTAGAAGCATCTTAGAGTTGTGTTGGGAGTATTGAGAAAGGAGAAGCGGTATGCCAAGCTTAGTAAGTGCAAATTTTGCATCGATAAAGTTCCTTTTTTGGGACACATTATGTCGGAAGGACTTTCAATTTATTCAAAAAAGATAGCAACCGTGGAGTCTTGGCCGACACCGACATCTGTTGTGGAGGTTAGAAGTTTTCTCAAACTTGTCGGATATTACCGTAGGTTCTTAGAGAATTTCTTATGGATTACAGGTTCGATGACATAATTGATCCGTAATGATCAGGAGTTCCAGTAGGCATGAGACTGTTAGAAGGCTTTTGAGGAACTGAAGAAGATGTTGACCTCAGTACCTATTTTTATGCTTCCTTCTGGATCGGGAGGATTCGTTGTAAATAGTTATGCGTCAGGTAGTGGACTTGAATGTGTATTTATGCAACACGAAAAGGTCATAGCCTATAGGTTCCGAATGGAGAGTTGAGGCAGGAGTTGAGGGATGAAGCACACAACTCTATTTATTCTATTCATTTCGGGATTACTAAGATGTATCGAGATTTGAAGTAGTATTATTGGTAGCATGGTATGAAGAGGGAGATTGCTCGCTTCATAACAAAGTGCTTGGTATGTCAGCAGGTGAAGGCAGAACATCAGAGGACCGCAGGTATGTTGTAGTTGCTTTCCATCCCTAAGTGAGAGTGGGAGCATATTACCATGAATTTTGTTATCGAATTTCCAAGGAGTCCTAGTGGGAATGACACAGTTTGGGTGATTGTGGATAGACTCACGAAGTCGGCACATTTTTTGCTGTTCAAAGTGGGTCAGTCTACCGAGATTTTAGCTGACTTGTAAATGAGGCAAATTGTAAAACTTTACGGGATACAGTTAGTATAGTCTCGGATATGGATTCTAGATTCACCTCACATTTCTGAAGGAGTATACAGGAGAGCTTGGGTACGAAACTCAAGTTCAGCACTTCGTATCATCCACAGACGGATGGTCAGTCGAAGCGCACTATTCAGAGCCTAGAAAACATACTGAGGACGTGTATGTTGGACTTTGGAGGTTCTTGGAAATACCACTTGCACTTGGTGGAATTCTTCTACAACAACAGTTACCAAGCTAGTATACAAACGGCACCATATAAAGCATTGTATGGGAGGAAGTGTAGATCACCCATATATTGGAGCGACGTGGGAGAGCGATAGATACTTGCACCAGAGCTTGTAACACAGACAGTCGAGAAAGTGAAGCAGATTCAGAGTCATCTTCAGGCAACTCAAGATCGACAAAAGCATTGGGCCAATATGCATTGTCGACCACTGGAATTCAAGGAGGAAGAGCATATATTTCTGAGGATCTCACAGACGCGGGGCACTATTGGATTCGGGAGTAGGAGGAAGTTAAGTCCAAGTTATATTGGACCATTCAATATCATGAGCATGTAGGAGAGGTGGCATATCGTCTTGCATTACCCACATCACTAGAGAGAGTGCATGATGTATTCCATATCTCATAGCTGTAGAGGTATGTGACTGATCCCAGTCATATGGTCGATCACTCTGAGATCGCGGTGGGACCCAGTTTATCATACGAGGAGCAGCCGGTAGGTATCTTGGATACGAGTAAGAAGATGTTCAGAGGGCAGACGATTAGACTGGTTTGTGTTGCATGGTGGCACCATTCTTCGTGAGAATCAACTTGGGAGCATGAAGATTCTATGTGTTAGTGTTATCCCCACTTATTCGTAGATGCCGGTAAGTCTTAGCTTAATTATTCTTATGATAAGTTTTTTTTATATAATTGTGCTATTTTTAATTTTGAGGACAAAATTTTCTTAGGTGGGTAGGTTGTAAGCACCAAAATTTTTGGATTTTATTTTTAATTATTTTATATGGATATTTTAAATATTAAAGTCAATAATGGCTATGTTAGTAGTTTACCGTAGCTTTGATTTTTGAAGCACAACAAATAATGTTTTCTTGAATCCAATTCTATAATTGAATTCTAGACTCGTCCACCTTGAGTTTGATATATCATGTCCCATCTAATTTTGCTTTTCAACATTCCTTTGACTTTGCATAATTTCAACATCCTTTGACTTCGCGCAATTTCGGGCCAACTTAGGCCAATTTGAGCTATTGACGTAATTTTAAGTCAACTTCCAATTTAATTTTTGGACTTGACATAGATCGCAACCATATGACCCAATATATGATTTTGATCCATTTTGAGTCTATAATGTACATGCCTAGGGTGTTCCATCCAATCGAGTTCTCATATGCTACTTATTTACAAATGGCACATGAGACTCATTGAATTGATTTTTCGGGTCCAATTTGACTAGTAATGCTACTCGAACCCTAACCTAGTCAACCCTACTAGTTATAGCCTAACTAGGAGTACCAAAACCAAGTATACCTATATTTAAGAGAATTTTAGAGGTTTAATTGCAGCCATATGCAATATTCCCTTATATATTTGGCTTGGTCAAACATCTAACCAAAATAGGAAACCTATTAATAATAGTATGATTTGGAGAACCAAATCCTATCCAAATTAGATCCAACCAAAGCCCATGCACTAAATATATATATATATATACCTATCAAACCCTAACCATCCCCCTCTCTCATAACTGCCCACTACTCCATAAATCCCCCAAAACCTAGCGGCTACCACTTCAAACCCGAAACCCTAGCCGACACCCTTTCCTTCTCAAAATCTTAATTTTTTCTCAATTTCTGCACTATCACCACCACTAACATGACCCTCTCAACATCCTCTTCCACCCTAGCAACTGTAGGAGTAATCTTGCAGCCGTTAGAGGGGTGCATGATGCGCTACTTGGGTCGAAACTCTGCCGAATCAAAGTCTAAAATGTCACAACAGGTTAGTCAACTTGTAGATGATATTTCACCCACTTTTGTTTATCCGTTTCTCCTCAAACTAAATCTGAGAGTTACCTTTGTGTGTCTACTCCAACCTCTAGTTCCTGGATCCCCTAGATCCAAGCGGTTTGTCGGTGGCCTCAATTCTATGACAGGGTATCCAGAACCAACGAATTCTGTTGCGAGCCATTTTTCACATATCCAAGTTTAGTTTCTAACCTTTTTATATTTGTATTCAGAATCTAGACGTTGATACCTTTCTGATGCATATCTGAAAGTTAATCCGTTTGCTATTTTTAAAAATTTATGACATTTGTTGTGTCACCGAACTCCGAAAAATTCTGTTTTCCTTGTGTCCAAAAGTGTCAAAACTCCATGAATCCATATTAAACTTTATGTTGTGCAAGGTTTAACATTATAAATACTATTTTAACTAATTTCTAGAATTTTTACAAAATTTATTTATTTTATTTTATCATTGTTTTGGAGCTAAATTAATGTGTCGAATTGAGAAAGTTATACGTGTCATTGACGTAAGTCCTTTTCTGAAAGGGTTCCCCTATTGAAAATATAATTATAGCAATATATAAGTATTTATAGATAAATTTTTGAGTTTAAATATATTATTTTATTATAATTGTAAAGTATTTACGAGAGGTTTTGTTACCTATATATACTTATATATTAGATGCAGTGTCGTAACAATGTTATGGCAACTAGGAGGCGTAGATACTCATATAATTTATATATGGTGTGTTGATATAGAATATTAAATATAATGTATTATTATAGGTGAGCTTGGGAAGATCGATAAGGACACCGGAGTTGGTCAGGCTACCCGCAGACAGCAGTTACAAGCAAGCGTGCCTTGACTTCGTTACAGATTATTCTTTTCTGTTTTGTTGTTCTTTTTATTAGCATTGCATGACGTAGTACATTGATATTTAGTGTCAGTTTACAGATGGGTGCCGATGTCATGATAGTAACATCGAGTATTAATATTAGGCATTACGTACAAACTGATGTGTCCATTGACACGATTGACCACAGGACACCGACACATTCATGATGCAAGGTTTACATGACTATTCATGGTATTGTCCTCGTGTTAGCATTCTAGATTTCTTTATCAGTATTGCTTTATTTTCGAGGTAACTATACAGACTTGATATTGCTAGATTCTAGACATGGAGACTAGGGAGAACTTGACTACAATATCAGACCTATTGTCGTGTAGCCCATTGTTTAGTGACCTTTATCTCTGTAGAAAAGTAAGGGATTATCACTGTCGAGAATTGATTGTCCTTGGTGCCACGACACAGGTACTGGGGATAATACCCTGCTGAGGTGCTAGTGAGCCTTAGTGGAAGGGGTCTGGTATTCTAGAAAAGTATCTCACTTGCATAACACATAGAAAGATACAGTAGATTGCCTTAGTTCATATTTTTATTTCTCTACCTTGGCATGTATATTATGCACCTTGCTAGACCTCTAAGGACCTGGCTATTTCCCAGGCTTAGACGAAGCTGAAGACTACCCGAAGGTTTACGGTTTGGGAGCTGAGACCGGAGGCGTACCGGCACAGGAGGACGAGATAGTGCCAGAGGATTTCTCGTAATCATGTTACCTTCATATTTAGTTTTGTTACATTATTCCCTTTTTCTTTTCATCAGACTTGTTGTTGATTTGTACTCTGTTTCTATTTCTGTGGTTTCGGGATCTTTTACCCGTACAGACTTCATTACTTTTATTGTTGGATATTTGAGACATTTTCTTATTTATTCTTAATATCTTTGTGGACTCTGTGGATGTGATTAGATGTATATACCTGTGGACTGTATTGTATTTCTGGGTGTTATCATGATTTACAACTTAAGTATTTCGCTAATGGGCTTGTTGTGTAGCTTTGCCCATTGGTGAAGTGCTGCTGGCATGTATTCATATATCTGGTCCTACATATTTTGGGACTGGGGCGTTATAGCCGGTTCAATCGCAGGTGGACAGTGCCCCCCCTTCCCGCGGGTACACTTCACCTGTAAAAAAATTTCTCTTCTTTTTCTTTTTCTTTTTATACCTATATAGATATATATCCCCTTTTCATAAATCTAAAAATAGCAAGAAAATCATAATAATAAATTTAAATACATTTTAAGAAATCTAAATATATTTACTTCAATATTTACCAATCTATCCATCTTTCTTTTAGTATATATTTTTTTTTATTTTTTTTTTTATATATATATATACAGAGACCTTTCCCGTCATTCCTGATTTCTCTCAGCAACAGAGGTACCTGCAGCATCAACAGCAGGCCAGGGGAAACCAGCAGGGGCGAGCTATCGTCAGGATAGTCGATGATGCACAGACCATTGGAGATCTTGCTGCAAGTTCCGTTCTTCTCGATCCCATTCCCGCAATTATCTTTTATAACTACCTTGAAATCCGATTCCATCTATTCCTTACTGATTGATTAATTTTTTGTCATATTGCTCTTTTGTTATGTTTGTTTTTCTTCTAAGAAAATCATATGGGCTAGGTTACCTAAATCATGGGATCTAGAATCTTTTATAGTCGTGTTAGTTGGCATAGTGAGGACACGTAGTCAGATTTTGGATGTATTTTTCAGGTATAGGAATTTAAGGTTTTCGCCGTCGCATGCGATAATACAAAAATTTTAAATACCATGAACCTAGGGGTACGTACCTAGTCAAAGACTCTGTAATTATCGTAGCCTTGCTCACTAGCGTGATGAAGACTCTGGACAACATGATTTTGGACAGACGTATATGATTAACAGATTTTATCTTGAGAAGTTTTTAAACATCATACCCTTTTGATTGTTATAAATGACTTAGGAGTAGGGATATTTTAGTTTTGTAGAGCTTATTCATAGGTAGTGCCTTCATAGTATAATGATATGGTGACTTGTAGAGTGTCTGTACCCTAGAGGTGATAGTTAGCATTGGTGCTAGAATAGTAACCCATTGCAGATAATTCTCCTGTTATCTATAATACCAACCTATTTACACATATAGGATGTTAGTATGCCATACAACCTTGATGATTATTTATTGTTTCCCTTTACCCTTCCAGTGAGGCACCCAGTGACCAGAGCCTGTTCTTGAGTATAGTTGTAGTTCACTTAAGGCTGAGAGGCCTATATACATATAGATTGCAGATGATATACTTAGGATATATGTGATGGGTTGTCGTTCTTGAGCTTATGTATATGTGGTAGTTGGGATTGGTGTGCTTAGCTTGTAGGTATTTAGTTATGGGTGAGTTGATAGGATTGGGAAGTTAAGAGCTAGCCTATTATAGAGTTTCTCTTTTGATAAATTCTAGTTGCCAAAACTTAGGTAGCTAGTATAGGTAAAATCCTAAGAAGTTGACCAGCTGATGACCAAGTACTAGAATATTGAGAAAATTGACTAGTGATTGACCCTTGACTATGTTTGACCTAGAAGGGGGTAGGATCATCTTAATTTCGAGGACGAAATTCTTATAAGGTGGGTAGGATTATAATACCCAGTTTCTAAATGAGGGTAATTTTAAAATTTTGTATTTTAATTTATTTAATTATGATATTTAAATAATAATATGATTTTTGGTGATTTTTAATTATTTTAAAACTATTTAAATCATGACTTGTGATTTGGTGTGCAGCTAGTGAAACCGTAGAGATTGTCTACCCTAGAGCCTAGCCATGTCATTAGGATGATCTAATTATCATTTTTAGCCTAGGGGTAATTTGGTCATTTGACTTATTTGAATTATTTGATAATTTATTGAATTGGTGAATTCCTAGTTTGGGCTTTGACTAGTTTGAGACTTGTAGACTAGCTTAGAACCTAACCCTAGCTATGGTAACCCTAGCCTAACTTGAGTTAACCCATTTTAGTCATTAGAGATTGGTTTTAGAATGAGGGGATTAGGTTTAGTGGAATTAAGTCACGACTTATGGTTTAATGCAATGACTTGTGATTTAACGACTTGTGAATTGAACCATAGGCCCATGACTTAAGCCCAAACCCCAACAAGCCCACCCATGGCAGCCAACCTAGGGTTTTACACCCTATTTAATGCCTCTAACATTTTTTCTGGCCTCTTTTATTAATTTCTCCAAGTTTTGAAGAAAGAGGTTTGTCCATTCTTCCCCAACCCAATGATTATTCATTTTATTTCTTTTCTACTCTAGTCTTTTGCATTGGTTCCTAATCCAGCTCTATTTCATGTCCATGGAAAGAAATCTCAGGTTTGGACCAATTTGGAGCACTTGGCCATCAAGAAGATCCCCCCTTTTGAAGCTTTTTCATGCAAATTGCACATATAGGTAACTTCCTATTCCTTCCATAGATTTTTGATTTCTTTGCATGAATAGGAAGCCCTAGGTGTCCCCTAGCCGTAGGTATGGGATTTGTGTCGAGTCGTGTTCATTTCGTGTCCGTATCGGACACATACCAGTTCATGTTTGAAGGTGTTTGAGGAAATGCCCCAGAGGGCATTTCCATCGGTTTTCTGAAATGTATTTGATTGGAAAAATAGGTTTTATGTTTGCTTATGGATTTCAAGTGTCCTGATGTGGTTTTCGTGTCGTGTCGGGACGCGGGGGACACGAGTACATACGGGTGCACACACGCGCGCGAGCGCGGTTGGCTCCCCTGCTACCACGTGTCTCGTGTGCCCTGCACACAGCACTTGGATGCGCCAAATTGGCATGGACACGGGGGCAGTGTCTGTGCACACTCCCCCAAAGTTTCAGGACACCTCGTTCTGTGTCGGACACGGAAACGAGGCTGCACTGGTCACACACTGCACTGCACACACGGGAATTTGGGCACTGATACGGTCTTCGTGTCGTGTCTAGACACAACTTGGATACCTTGTGTTGACACGAGCATGTAGCCCTAGTGTGGGTGTACACGTGTGCACGAGCACGTGTCCTAATTCGTGTCGTGTCGTGTCTACGAACATAGTGAACACGTGCACTAGGATTGGTTCAGTGTACTGTTGTGTTCTCTGTTCGAATCAGTTTTAAATGATTTTAATTGTGTTTTAACTTACTAATTAGATCCATATATGATGTATAATCTCTGTTAGATTTAATTTGCATGATAGTTTAGGTTTTGATGAGAAATTGGGTTCGATTTGAACTGTTACACTGTTTTTTTTCCCAGTTTTGAGTTTTAATTTGACATTTGAATAAGTTTTCTGAGAATGTAATGTAGGTCTGTGTTGGTTGTTTCATTCTCCTAGATTCCTAGGTGCATAGCTATACATCTATGATCATGCCCATGCCCAGATATGTGAATATGGGGCAGTCGAGCGCACCCAATGCAACCTTAACTATTTGCATATCACTGCATACAACCCCATGTATCTGCTCATCATCCTTCATTCATTCCTGCGACACATAGTAGCAGTGCATCCTCATTAAATTCATTTACTGCATCACACATCCACTAGACCACTACATTTTTCACATTCACTCTTATTGCAAACTGTTATGATAATACACTGTTTTCCTATGATTTCACTCATTCACTATAACATGAGATTGGACACTGTCATGAGTGTAGTGACTAGTTGATTGGTCTTATTTCAATGGTGTTCACCTGTATAAAATGAGTAGTTGCAATATAAATCATCATGGTATTGATAAATGGATTTTCGATTTGATTTTGGGATGTGTGACTGTCATTGTTTCCTGAAAACTGATTTTCAAAGATTATATTTGCCATGTTAATTCACCACCTATGTTTAGTTGATTAATGAATTGATGATATATATACATGTATGTATACATTGGGTTGGTTCATGGGGTTGAGCTTTTAACCTTAAAACCGAGCCCTTCATCTCAATTCACTTGGCTGAACCTGAACCTCATTCACTGTTTTCCTTAACATGTAAACTATACACACACACTTTACTATTTTAAAAACCTGAGAACAATATCTTTCACCTTGTAGTCACACACACACACACATATCACCTATACACACAGCCCCCCTCACAGGTTGACTGAACCCACACACACCCTAATCTACACATGTAACTGAAACATGTCACACCACTCATTGAAATGTATTCACTTATTCCAGTCACTTATACACCCACACATATTTACTATTTTTTTTCTAAATTCCTGAGAGCAGGTAATCTATTCACTCACACACTTAACCACCCCCTTCCATTTTCCTGTGATGTTAGATACGGATTGTTGCAATTGTGGTTAATGTTGTGGTGGCTGTTAGAGGGTGGCATAAAGAGTATGACTATGTTAGAGAGTAGAGAGGAATGAGTAGAAGGGGGGACAACATCCAGGTTGCAGCCCCTTCAACAGCAGGGCAGCCTGTTGCTTGTGCAGTTCCTGGCTGCTTTGAAACCCCCTGTAGCAGTATGTAGGCTGCCACTTAGTGACAGTAGAACCCCTTCTCCTTTTCACATGTTCTAGTGTTTTGTTAGTTCAAATATGATGGGATGTGGGGTAGTCTAGATTTTAGTACCTTGAGGATTAGTTATATGTTAGAGTAAGTATCATAGGATGCTAGTTAAGGATATTATTAGATAAGTAAGGTGATAAGGATTTCCTAGACTAAGGTAATAGGATATTGCCTAGGTGGCTAAGGTAATGTGTATATGGGTATGGATATAGGTTGAGGCTTATATATGTTAGAGTACAGGCCTGAGTGTATATATATGAGGATGAATATATATTGTTTGATATATAGGTTGGTTGCCTTTACACACACACACACACACACACACACAAAAAAAAAAATATATATATATATATATATATATACACCCCATATGTATATATGTTAAATGATTTGGTAGCTTAGTATTCATTAGCCTATGTGCTTATGTGTAGCCTATAAATGACCTAGAAATTGACCAAGTTTAACCAATTGACCCTTACTAGCCTAAGTTTGACCAATATTGACTTGTTGACTTAGTTAATTAGGTAGTTGACCATAGAGAGTTGACTTGGATCTAGTTTGACCTAGACAGTTGACCAGGGTTGACTTTGACCTAGATTGGCCTAGAAATCATGTAGATTGCATCATAACCTTCATTTACTTTATTTTTAAATACATTATAACCTGTATTACTCTGTTTAGGATATTGTGACTCCGGTGCAGACATCTGATATTACACTACTCTTTTCAGAGTATCAGGTGAGTACATTCTCTGATAGTTTTCTCATTTATTTATCAATTACTGTACTTCAGTTCTAGTTAGTTGTATGCGATTCTCTATTATAACACGTATGGACATTCTGGATTCATGTATACGGCATACATTTATTATCTGGCCTCTATTACTGGAATCATTCTGGAATCATTTACTGGTATCATTATATTCTGGCTGGACTCATCTTGAATCATTGTGTCGAATTTTTGGATTCACTTGCTAGAAGGGGAACTACTAGAGTAAGACATGTAGACATACCCCATTTCTGGAATCATCCTTTGCTGGAATCAAACTGGAATGATAGCCATCTTACACCCGGCTAGGTGTGTGATGTGCCGGATTACCTATAGCCGTTTATATGTCGATCTCGGTATTTTAAAACACACTGCTAGAGTATAGACTGGACTCATCCTGGAATCATTGATCACTATAACTGGAATCGTCCCTTACTGGACTCATCTTGTATTAGATTTATCTTGTACTGGACTTACATTGGAGTTACACTTGTTTACATTGCTGTCTGGACTTTATATCATATCACTATAACTTGAATCGTCCCTTACTGGATTCATCTTGTATTAGATTTATCTTGTACTGGACTTACATTGGAGTTACACTTGTCTACATTGCTGTCTGGACTTTATATCATATTACCCTGGTTCAGCTAGTTCCATTTTTACAGTCTTTATTACTATGATTCTTCTCTTGTTTAGTTATTTTCTTTCCTTGTACTTTATCCGTCTTCTTTCCATCACCTGAATATAAACTGCCATATTCATCAATACAACTGTCTATAACTGCTTTATAGTTCTCTGTCATTTACTTGGGTTTTCTAGATGAGATGTGCTCGTTCCTGTCCTGACTGGACCTGTTGTAAATTTTACAGATGATTGCCCTGAGGATACGTGCCCTACATATTACTGTCCAGGAGATGGTTTAGCTACCTTTGGCCCCGACACTCAGGAGTGATCAGGATTTAGTTTAGTAGACTTGTATTTATTTTTATTTAGAGCTTGTTGTATAGAATTGAGACTTGAGTTGTATTAGAGATTATTCAGATGTTGTTATTATTTCAGTAGTTATTGTTGTCTTCAATTTCTTAGTTACAATTCTGTGTTATCTTATCGTGCTTAGACTGTGATTGAGTTACACCATATCTCATACTTGTCCTCCGTTCAGAGTTGATCATAATAAGTACACTATATACTGCATGAGTTGATGGTTAGTTAGTGACTTAGAACAGCGTTCTACTGTCGACACTGCAGCGTAGGCTGGGCGCTGTTACGTACTCGTACCCTCACAGTCGGTACGGGTCGTGACAGCGGGATCCATCTCACGACGGTTACCGTATCGATGACCCTTGGGTCATGCGGTATTTGGATCCGGATGCAGCTTTCGTAGATCTTCGTCGTTCGGATACTGATCCATCTGATACCGCTGGACCATCTCGTGCTCCATGATGGATATGGTTCCGTACCTACTGCTGCTGTTGCTGATCTTATTTTGTTTTATGTATTATGATTGATTATGTAGTTTGATTTTCTTGTATGAGCATATTTTTCTGTGGATTTTTAGATTTTATATACAGTTACTATATCATTATTATTGTGTGCTTGCCAGTTAATCTTTTATACAGTCTATTGCCTGTTTGTGTTTGATATTTGACATTCATAATTGATAAATGCCAAAAGGGGGAGATCTATTTGATATTCATCTTTCTATCGTATTTTTTATCATATTGTGTGATATCTATGTTTTGGAGGAGATTATGTATATAAGGATAAGGCACATTGGTTTACAGAGAAGCTATGTTTATGGGAGAACTACTATTATGGGAGAGCTACTGCATTCTATGCATGTCTACTCCTTTCAACTTGTGTCCAGGTTTGAACATTGAATATACAAATATCATTTTTGTTAATTATCAATATAGAGGAGATTATTGACCCAAACTGGATCACAGTCAACCAAATATTGACAAATTGACAATATGATACTTGTCATAATTCAATATTACACATCAAGACAGAACTTAGTACATGACGGACGTCGTCTCTCTCTTGCAGCATACTCGTTTCAAAGTCTGTACTATTTTACATTTATTGAGTCTAGCTAAATATAAACTGAGTAGCACTGGGTATTCTTGGCTTATCCCATATCCCAAAAACAAAACCAAAAGATCCACCAAGCCAAACTAGCCCACAAAAGCCCATTTGAACATTCTGTCATATGGAGACAGAGTTCGGTCCGAACTCTGCCTCCACACAGAGTTCGGGCCAAACTTTGTCCCCTAAATTACAGGACCGTAATTTTTAGGGTTTGTTGTATTCTAGTTGTCCAACGGTCAAAAATTTGAATTCTTGACATAGAATTCTGGCCGAATTCTGCCTATCCCAACTAGTATAAATAGGCCTTGAATTCTCTCATTTTCAATCATCCAATTATCTTCTCTTCTCTTCTCTATAAGCCTCATACAAGCCTCAGCCTTCTCATCTACTAGCCACAAGCTTCCTAAGCCTAAAAGTGCTCAGTGCTATTCAGTTAGGAGTTTGTACAAGAGTCAAGAAAGTCGCTTGGAAAATTTCAAGCATCGCCACATCGATCTTTGTAAGAAGTTGACGTGCTCTTCTGAAGAAAAGGCATGGGGTGTAACTACTATTTCACAAATAGTGGATTTAATCCTGAGCTAGAGTTCTCAGGCCTGGACTAGTCCTCCACGAGGGAAACCAGGTTAAAAATGACTGTGTTTGCGTATGCACTCTTGATCTTTTTATTTCTGCATTTACTACTCTGATTATTTACTGTTGGTGAAAAGAGTTCTAATTTTTATTTGGATATTATTGTTATAAACTTTATTCACCCCCCTCTAGAGTTGTCTACGTGTTCTTCAACTAGCAATATCCAAATTACGTCTTCAAGTCACTCCCTTTCCTCTAGCCATTCAGGAAAGAGAAGAGAAGATAATGAGATTATAGGAGGAAATCACTTATAAATATTTAGGGAGGCAATTAGTATAAGATATATATGTATAGGATTCTAATAATACTCTACTACTAATCACAAAGAATAAGCATATAATCAGAATCCAGAATTCCAAAGTCATGATTGAGCATTCATATTCTCGCAGGCTCCCAATGGCACTCTAATCCTAAGTACCATTAGATAGACCTACATGGGCCACCATAAAAATATGTTACGTCCCACACCCGAATGTTCGAGTACGGGTTCTGAGCGTGTTCAACCTATACTATGAAATCGACGGTAGTTAGCGTGTAAATACCTCGATAATCTCCAATAAATCATAAGATCAATCTTTTGCTCAATCATGACACTAGACGAGAACAAAACAAAAACCAAGCCAACACGATTATAGCATCCACTATATCTTCCTTTTTGGCACATATACATCAATCTCATCCCGGAGACAAATCTGGCCAAAACATCAAGAATAATAATATATAATAAAGGGTATATGGATTCCTAGTCAGGAGATGTGTCTTTCATGCTATTGTTGTACTGTGATCATCGTGCTCGTATTCTTTTCATGCTTTATGATTTATGTATTGTGACATGTCGTGATTCGGATATATTTGTATTAGTTGGGACGGGAGAAATACTAGTTGATATGTGATCAATACCTTTAGATTCCTATGATAGATTCCTGTGGATAGCTAATCACACACTCACGTATGAATAGCCGGAACTGATACTCCATGTTGCACCTAAACCGGTCACATATCAATTTGTATTTCAAAATACTAGAAATAGTAAGCATTTACCATGTTATTTTAATTTTCTATTTCTTTATTTACTGTCATGACTCTATTTGTACTTAATTATTATACATGCCATTTGTATTTGCTATTTGTGATTTTCAGTTTTCTTTAATCATGTATTACATTCACTATATTCTTATTTTATAGTCTCTGTCATTTATCTGGAACTGCTTTCATTTATTGTACTTTGCTCCAGTCATGACTGGATAACCATATTTTTAAGAGATGTTGTGCTCATGTTCTTAGACTTCAGATGGATACTATAACTGAGACTACTCTTACACTTTGGACCAAGATGTGATCTTGTATTTAGATATTATTATTTCTTATTCATGTCTTCCTTAGCATGTTGTGATTGAGTACATATTGATAGTTGTTGGACTAGTATTGGTATGTTGAAGTTCTACACAGCGTTCTTGTAAACCTCCTGAATTTTCAAAATTTTAATTTTTATATATTCAAAGTTTAGGTATTTTGTTGTTGGAAGATTGTGGTAAATATGTAAAATGAGTTTAAAGATTTTTATTTATATTAAATATGAAATATTTTATACATGATAGATGAATTGAATTTTTTTTTACCAAACTAATTTTTATCTATTTAGAAATTATTATTATGTTTTAAATATTTAGAAATTTTTAGAATTTGTGAAGATTCTATGTATTAGGAAATATAGGTAACATATGTTTTCTTTACATTATGTACATAGTACCTTCCCAAAAGAAATAATAAATAAATTTTAGGTTATTTTAGAAATGCATATATTTTATTGAAATTTTAGATTATCAGATTATTTGTACATTTATTTTAAAGTATTTTGTGTGTATATATATATATATATATATATATATTTTTTGTGTGTATATATATATATATATATATATATATATATATATATATATATATATATATATATATACAGGCGGAGGTGCATCTCCAATGTAGCAAAAATGCCAACCTAAGTTGGCACAATAAGAGTTGCAGTCTCGAGGCCCTGATGAACAGGACGAGAGGTGGCCAGCCTCTCGATAGTATCCCCCGAACCGAAGCGATGAGATCGTGTCTTCATAACCATCATGAAGACAGATCAAAACAAGAAGCAATTTCTGTGGATGAAACAAAAATTCAAAGGAGGACAGTTTATATTCAAGGGAAACAATAAGCAGCAAATTTGGATAAAAGGGATCTGATAAGGAGTTTTTCCTAATGTGATTGAGTACCTCCAAAATATCCTAATCCTACTGCAGGCTGTAGTGATACTCTAGTTCGAATACCACTACATAAACTCGACCTACATGGGCCACCACGAAAAATGTGTCACGATCCGCATCCATTGTGAGGGTACGAGTACGTAACAACGCCCAGTCTACGCTGCAGGGCCGACGGTAGAATGCTGTTCTAAGTCTCTAACTAACCATCAACTCATGTAGTATATAGTGTCCTCATCATGATCAACTCCGAACGGAGGACAAGTATAAGATATGGTATAACTCAATCACAGTCTAAGCACGATAAGATAACAAAGAATTATAACTAAGAAATTGAAGACAACAATAACTACTGAAATAATAACAACATCTGAATAATCTCTAATACAACTCAAGTCTCAATTCTATACAACAAGCTCTAAATGAAAATAAATACAAGTCTACTAAACTAAATCATGATCACTCCTGAGTGTCGGGGCCAAAGGTAGCTAAACCATCTCCTGGACAGTAATATGTAGGGCACGTGTCCTCAAGGCAATCATCTGTAAAATTTATAACAGGTCCAGTCAGGATAGGAACGAGTACATCTCATCTAGAAAACCCAAGTAAATGACAGAGAACTATAAAGCAGTTATAGACAGTTGTATTGATGAATATGGCAGTTTATATTCAGGTGATGGTAAGAAGACGGATAAAGTGCAAGGAAAGAAAATAACTAAACAAGAGAAGAATCATAGCAATAAAGACTGTAAAAATAGAACTAGCTGAACCAGGGTAATATGATATAAAGTCCAGACAGCAATGTAGACAAGTGTAACTCCAATGCAAGTCCAGTACAAGATGAATCTAATACAAGATGAATCCAGTAAGGGACGATTCCAGTTACAGTGATCAATGATTCTAGGGTGAGTCCAGCCTATACTCTAGCAGTGTGTTTTAAAATACCGAGATCGACATGTAAACGGCTATAGGTAATCCGGCACATCAGACACCTGGCCGGGTGTGAGATGGCTATCATTCCAGTTTGATTCCAGCAAAGGGTGATTCCAGAAATGGGGTATGTCTACATGTCTTACTCTAGTATTTCCCCTCCCAGTAAGTGAATCCAGAAATCTGACACAATGATTCAAGATGAGTCCAGCCAGAATATAATGATACCAGTAAATAATTCCAGAATGATTCCAGTAATAGAGGCCAGATAATAAATGTGTGTCGTATACATAAATCCAGAATATCCATACGTGTTGTAATAGAGAATCGCATACAACTAACTAGAACTGAAGTACAGTATTTGACAAATAAATAAGAGAACTATCAGAGAATGTACTCGCCTGATACTCTGAAAAGAGTAGTGTAATATCAGATGTATGCACCGGAGTCACAATGTCCTAAACAGAGTGATACAGGTTATAATGTGTTTAAAAATAAAGTAAATGAAGGTTATGATGCAATCTATATGATTTCTAGGCCAATATAGGTCAAAGTCAACCCTGGTCAACTGTCTAGGTCAAACTAGGTCCAAGTCAACTCTCTATGGTCAACTACGTAGTTAACTAAGTCAACAAGTCAATATTGGTCTAACTTAGGCTAGTAAGGGTCAATTGGTTAAACTTGGTCAATTTCTAGGTCATCTATAGGCTACACATAAGCCCATAGGCTAATGCTTACTAAGCTACCAAATCACTTAACATATATACATATGGTATACATATGGTATATATATATATATATATATATATATATATATATATATATATATATATATATATATATATATGTATGTATGTAAAGGCAACCAACCTATATATCAAACAATATATATTCAACCTCATATATATACACTCAGGCCTATACTCTAACATATATAAGCCTCAACCTATATCCATAGCCATATACACATTACCTTAGCCACCTAGGCAATATCCTATTACCTTAGTCTAGGAAATCCTTATCACCTTACTTATCTAATAATATCCTTAACTAACATCCTATGATACTTACTCTAACATATAACTAATCCTCAAGGTACTAAAATCTAGACTACCCCACATCCCATCATATTTGAACTAACAAAACACTAGAACATGTGAAAAGGGGAAGGGGTTCTACTGTCACTAAGTGGCAGCCTACATGCTGCCACAGGGGGTTTCAAAGCAGCCAGGAACTGCACAAGCAATAGGCTGCCCTGCTGTTGAAGGGGCTGCAATCTGGCTGTTGTTTCCCCCCTTCTACTCATTCCTCTCTACTCTCTAACATAGGCATACTCTCTATGCCACCCTCTAACAGCCACCACAACATTAACCACAATTACAATAATCCGTATCTAACATCACAGGAAAATAGAAGGGGGTGGTTAAGTGTGTGAGTGAATAGATTACCTGTTCTCAGGAATTTATAAAAAAAAGTGAATGCATGTGGATGTATGTGACTGGAATGAGTGAATACATTTCAATGAGTGGTGTGACAGGTTTCAGTTACATGTGTAGATTAGGGTGTGTGTGGGTTCAGTCAACCTGTGAGGGGGGCTGTGTGTATAAGTGATATGTGTGTGTGTGTATGACGACAAGGTGAAAGATATTGTTCTAAGGTTTTTAAAACAGTAAAGTATGTGTGTATAGTATACATATTAAGGAAAACAGCGAATGAGGTTCAGGTTCAGCCAAGTGAATTGAGATGAAGGGCTCGGTTTTAAGGTTAAAAGCACAACCCCATGAACCAACCCAATGTATACATACATGTATATATATCATCAATTCATTAATAAACTAAACATGGGTGGTGAATTAACATGGCAAATATAATCTTTGAAAATTAGTTTTCAGGAAACTATGACAGTCACACATCCCAAAATCAAATCAAAAATCCATTTATCAATACCATGATGATTTATATTGTAACTACTCATTTTACACAGGTGAACACCATTGAAATAAGACCAATCAACTAGTCACTACACTCATGACAGTGTCCAATCTCATGTTACAGTGAATGAGTGAAATCATAGGGAAACAGTGTATTATCATAACAGTTTACAATGTGAGTGAATGTGAAAATTGTAGTGGTCTAGTGGATGTGTGATGCAGCGAATGAATTTAATGAGGATGCACTGCTGCTATGTGTCGCAGGAATGAGTGAAGGCTGATAAGCAGATACATGGGGTTATATACAGTGATATGTAAATAGTTAAGGCTGCATTGGGTGCGCTCGACTGCCCTATATTCACATATCTGGGCATGGGCATGATCATAGATGTATGGCTATGCATCTAGGGATCTAGGAGAATGAAACAACCAACACAGACCTATATTACATTCTCAGAAAACTTATTCAAATATCCAATTAAAACTCAAAACAGAGAAAAAAATATAAGAAAATAGTGTAACAGTTCAAATCGAACCCAATTTCTCATCAAAACCTAAACTATCATGCAAACTAAATCTAATAGAGATTATACATCATATATGGATCTAATTAGTAAGTTAAAACATAATTAAAACTATTTAAAACTGATTCGAACAGAGAACACAACAGTACACTGAACCAATCCTCGTGCAGGTGTTCACTGTGTTCGTGGACACGACACGACACGAATTAGGACACGTGCTCGTGCACATGTGTACGCCCAAACTAGGGCTACACGCTCGTGTCAACACGAGGTGTCCAAGTTGTGTCTAGACACGACACAAAGATTGTATCAGTGCCCAAATTCTCGTGTGTGCAGTGTAGTGTGTGACCAGTACAGCCTCGTTTCCGTGTCCAACACAGAACGAGGTGTCCTGAAACATTGAGAGAGTGTGCGCAGACACAGCCCCCGTTTCTATGCCAAATTTGGCGTGTCCAAGTGCTGTGTGCAGGGCACACGAGGCACATGGTAGCAGGGGAGCCAACCGCGCTCGCACGCATGTGTACACCCGCGTGTACTCGTGTCCCCCGTGTCCCGACACGACACGAAAACCACATCAGGACACTTGAAATCCATAAGCAAACATAAAACCTATTTTTCCAATCAAATACATTTCAGAAAACCGATGGAAATGCCCTCTGGGGCATTTCCTCAAACACCTTCAAACATGAACTGGTACGTGTCCGATACAGACACGAAATGAACACGACTCGACACAAATCCCATACCTATGGCTAGGGGATACCTAGGGCTTCCTATTCATACAAAGAAATCGAAAATCTATGGAAGGAATAGGAAGTTACCTATATGTACAATTTGTATAAAAAAAGCTTCAAAAAGGGGGTTCTTCTTGATGGCCAAGTGCTCCAAATTGGTCCAAACCTGAGATTTCTCTCCATGGACATGAAATAAAGCTGGATTAGGAACCAGTGCAAAAGACTAGAGTGGAAAAGGAATTAAAATGAATAATCTATGGGTTGGGGAAGAATGGACAAACCTCTTTCTTCAAAACTTGGAGAAATTAATAAAAGAGGCAAGAACAAATGGAAGAGGCATTAAATAGGGTGTGAAACCCTAGGTTGGCTGCCATGGATGGGCTTGTTGGGGTTTGGGCTTAAGTCATGGGCCTATGGTTCAATTCACAAGTCGTTAAATCACAAGTCATTGCATTAAACCATAAGTCATGACTTAATTCTACTAAACCTAATCCCCTCATTCTAAAACCAATCTCTAATGACTAAAATGGGTTAACTCAAGTTAGGCTAGGGTTACCATAGCTAGGGTTAGGTTCTAGGCTAGTCTACAAGTCTCAAACTAGTCAAAGCCCAAACTAGGAATTTACCAATTCAATAAATTATCAAATAATTCAAATAAGTCAAATGACCAAATTACCCCTAGGCTAAAAATGATAATTAGATCATCCTAATGACATGGCTAGGCTCTAGGGCAGACAGTCTCTATGGTTTCACTAGCTGCACACCAGATCACAAGTCATGATTTAAATAGTTTTAAAATGATTAAAAATTACCAAAAATCATATTATTATTTAAATATCATAATTAAATAAATTAAAATACAAAATTTCAAAATTACCCTCATTTAGAAACTGGGTGTTACAACCGCTCCATAGGAAGGGGCATAGAGCTATGCCGAGACATGGTATACCGGATGTCATGCAATGAGTTGCTGATGACACTCATTTGTAAGGTGGTACAATAATCGAGCTGGGTCCAGCGATCGTCCTCCAACATGAAACGATCGCGAAGCATGGTCTGGATAGACTCGAAAGTAGCAGGAGGTACGGGCACAGGTTACCCAAGAGCAGATACATCAGCCTGAGCATCAGACCCTGAATGCTCGGACTCAGCGGGAGACTCGACAACTGCCTGAAGTAGCCTTGCCTTAGACAGAAAGGCAGGGGTTAGAAGAAACTGGCACTCATCGAGAGGAACATGAAATACACGAAAGACCATCGACAAATAGAGAGCATAGACCAATGATCGAGGCCTCTTCCTTGCACTAATCATCCAGTCCATCATAGTACGTGGAAGGTTGAACGGGACATGGAAGTGAAGGTGATAGAGGGCAGAGATCTCAAAATAAGAGACTTCATCAGTCGATCCCGCTTTGGGCAAGATCATGGAGAAGACGATACGATGAAGCTCGTAGAAATATGGGTTAAGGAATTTTGCAAGTAACTTGTGTGGACGTGTGTTAGAAGTACACAAATCGTCCTTAAAACTCTCAAGGGACGATCCATCGGGAAATTGAAACTTGCATGCATCAACAAGCTTCTCCCAAGAGTTAGGTTTTGGAATCTCGAGATATTCTGCAAGTTCAAAATCATCGAAAGAGATGTCGATCCCGGCGACACGAGAATAGAGTCGTGTGTTGTCAAATGTAAGATTACAGTAAAACATCTGGATCGCATTCAAATATATAAGTGAAGTTGTCAAAACTAACTCATCAAGACAAAGATCATAAAATAATGAGTCACAACGAGAAAATATAGTAAAATTGATAGGATGACCCGTGCACACAGGCCGTGAACGAAAATTATTGAACCATTCATTTGATGCTTCCAATGAAACAAAAATTCGATCATCGAATGTGTTGGGGTCATTGGGTTATGGTGGATTGAAAAGTGGATGAATGAGTTGATCATCTCGAGAAGGAGGGTTCGATGAGAAAGCACCCTCGGTTCTAGCCCTTTTTCCCCTATTGAATAACCTAGGTTCCATTGAATAATGAAAGGAAATTTGAAATTGAGATAGAGAAAAAAGAAAGAGTTATACCTCAAGAGAGTAGTAGAATATGGAAGAGGATGATGCATAAGCTATGCTCCTTGAGTTTGGGGAAGAAAACCACACTCGATAGAGAATTCTAGGGTTAGGGTTTGGAAAGGATGAAGTTTTGAAAGGTTTTAAAGGAGGCAATGGAGAGGAGAGAGAGAGAGAACCCGAAAATATGAAGGAGAGTTCGGGTAGTCGGGTTGATCCTGGACCGTTGGATCAAAAAAGTTGGATGGCTGAGAACAATTTATAGTTCTGGAATGACCAGACCGAATTTGGCCCAAACTCTGTGTGAGGCAGAGTTCGGCCCGAGTTCTGCGACCAGAACTAAAAACAGTTTAAAAAATTGCCAAGTTGAAAAAAAATGGACAGGAGTGATAAAGATTGAAATTTTTTCAAAAGTAAATAGCCAAGTTAGAAAAACGCAAATATAAATTGAATGGAGTAAATGGAAATAAAGTTAGTAAATTTGAATTTAGCAAGTTAAAAATAAAATTGAACCATGTAATAAACAAGGAGTTATGACATAAATCATTACGATAAAACTGCCATGGGGTAGCTGTAGGGGCCGGATCCCAGCTAGCGGTAGTCCGAAGACTAGTGCATCGTGTCGCCTAGGCTTTTACGCCTTGTTGTCAGAAGGACCCTTTCGGCTTGTACCCATAGCAAAGTCATCATAAAAAAACATGACATAATCGATATTTACGTAGGCCAATTAAATGAATAACCGTTTCATCCAAAATTCCTAATTCACGACAAAGAAAGTTGAATTGCTCTTCGGATAGTGGTTTAGTAAAGAAATCTGCCAGCTGATGATCAGTATCAATAAATTCTAAATTTATAGTGCCATTTGTTGATGATCACACAAAAAGTGGTGACGAATTTCAATGTATTTCGTGCGTGAGTGACATATAGGGTTCTTAGTAAGGTTGATGGCGCTAGTGTTATCACAGAATATAGGAACGTGCATAAAAGATAGGTTGTAGTCTGCAAGGGTTTGCTTTATCTACAAAATTTGTGCACAACAACGACCAGCTGCGATATATTCAGCTTCTGTTGTGGATGGTGCGACAGAATTCTGCTTCTTGCTACACCATGAGACTAGAGCCTTGCCTAATAAATGGCACGTACCACTCGTAACTTTACGATCGACTTTGCATTCTGCAAAATCAGCATCCTAAAAACCAATAAGGTCAAAGGATGTAGATTTGGGATACCACAAGCCTACTGTAACAGTATCCTTAAGGTATCGAAAGATACGCTTAATGGCGGATATGTGTGATTCCATAGGGCTAGCTTGATAGCGAGCACACAGACAAACACTAAACATGATATCGGGACGAATAGCAGTTAGGTAAAGTAGACTACCAATCATACCACGATACTTACGTTGGTCAACAGGTTTGTCGCGTTCATCAGGTCCAGCTTGGTCGTAGTAGCCATGGGAGTACTGATTGGTTTGATGTTGTCAAAGTCAAACTTCTTTAGCATATCCTTTGTGTATTTTGACTGGCTGATGAATGTTCCTTGCGAAGTTTGTTTGACTTGCAATCCAAGAAAGTAGATGAGCTCCGCCATCATGCTCATCTCAAATTCGTTCTGCATACACTTAGCAAAAACTTGACATAGATTTTCAATAGTGGACCCAAATATGATATCATCAACATAAATTTGAACTAAAAGAATGGTGTCTTGAAAACTTTTGATAAAAAGTGTAGTGTCAATCTTCCCTTTTAAAAAACTTTATCTAGTAAGAAATTGCTTAGGCGTTCATACCAAGCTCTAGGGGCTTGTTTGAGGCCGTATAGCGCTTTCTTTAGCTTGAAAACAAGTTCGGGAAATTTGTGATTTTTAAAACCAGGGGTTGTTTTACAAAAACTTCCTCCTTAATAAAACCATTCAGAAAAGCACTTTTAACATCCATTTGAAAAAGTTTAAAATTTTAAAAGTTTGCAAAGGTATAAAGCATCCGAATGGATTCAAGTCTTGCAACAGGAGCATACGTCTCATCGTAGTCGATACCTTCCTCTTGGTTGTATCCTTGAGCTACTAGACGAGCTTTGTTGCGAGTGACTGAACCATCTTCATTTACTTTGTTACGAAAAACCCATTTAGTACCAATAATCGAATGGGTAGCTGGTTTAGGAACAAGTTCCCATACCTAGCTTCTTTTGAATTGGTTGAGTTCTTCTTGCATAGCGGAAATCCAAAATTCATCATTAAAAGCTTCTAAAATAGTTTTAGGCTCAAATTGCAAAATGAAAGCAATGCTAGCAATAGAATCTCTTAACGATGATCGAGTACTTACTCCGCGTAATACCTTATCTATTACCAAATTTTCTGGGTGTGACATTTTGAACGCGAACTTCTTCGGTAAGCCCTCCAGAGAGTTGGTTTCAGGTGTAGTATTCATCGGTATGGAAGTTGATGGTTCAATATCATCATCGGGGATAGCCGATGTACTATTTTCTTCATCAAAAGTCATATTAGTAGATTCTTCTACAACCATTGAGTATTTGTTGAACACTCTATATCCGTTACTCTTGGCAGCATAGCCAAAAAAAATACTATCGTCCACTTTGGCATCAAACTTGCCTAAGTTATCTTTGGTGTTTAGGATAAAACAGCGACAACCGAACATTCTAAAATAAGAGACATTAGGAGTCCTACCAAACCAAAGTTCATAGGGTGTTTTCATCGAAATAGGTCGAATAAGGACCATATTTAAAACATGGCATGCTGTACTGACAGCTTCTGCCCAAAAATATTTTGAAAGTAAAAAATTTATTCAACATGACTCTAGCTATATCGCCAAGAGTCCTATTCTTCTCACTCCACAATACCATTTTGTTGAGGAGTTCTAGGACAAGAAAACCCATGATCAAAACCATTTGTTTCGTAAAACTTTTCAAAATCAGAATTTTTGAATTCTCCTCCATGATCACTTCGGATTCGAGTAATCATGTAGCCTTTTTCGTTTTGGATCTTTTTGGCAAAGATTTTAAAAACTGAAATAGTATCACTTTTGTTTGTAAGAAAGAAAACCCAAGTAAATCTCAAAAAATTATCTACAACAACAAATACATAGAGTTTTCTGCCAAGACTGGCTACTCTACTGGGACCAAATAAGTCCATGTGCAGTAATTGCAAGGGTCTAGTAGTACTTACAGTGTTTATGGATTTAAAAGAAAATTTGGTTGCCTTATTCATTTCACATTCGACACATACCGTGTCCTTCTTGAATGTGATGTCGGGCAGACCTCTTATTAGCTTCTTTGTCGATAGCCTGGATATAGTATCCATATTGGTATGACCAAGACGCTGGTGCCATAAGAGTCTTTCATCCTTGTGGGCGTAGAGGCATCTTCCTGCACTGTTAGTATTTTTAAATAGATAGAAAATATAAATGTTATCTTCTTTTATTCCTTCAAAAGTAATGTCTCTCGTTGACCTATCATAAATGTAGCATTTATTCTTTCCAAAGTTAATATCATATCCATGATCAGCAAGGTGACTTATGCTGAGCAGGTTATGCTTTAACTCGATCACTAAGCAGACATCCTTTATTATAGGAGAAGGAGGACAACCAATAGTACAATTACCTATGATGTAGCCCTTTAAATTGTTATCGAAGGATACATATCCTTCCCTCTTCATCGATAGTGATACAAAAAGATTTGCTTCTCCCATCATATATCGCGAGCATGCACTATCGAAAATCTACTTACCTTTAGTTGAGAAAGGAAGGTCCACCTACATTACGAGTAGATGTGACCTTTGGTACCTAAGTTCTTGTGGGTCCTGAAAAGTTAGTCTTTGGTACCAATACATACAAATTAATATCAACTAATTTTCTAATTCTACATTGTGGTGAGATATGACCATGTAATCCACAGTATGTACAAGTAGCATGCCTATTTGTGCTAGGAAAAGGTTGATAATGATGTTTATATGCAGTATGGTGATAGTTATATGAAACAGCAGGATAGTGACTATGTGTGGCAGCAGGATAATAGTTATGTCTATGTGTAGTAGCAGGATAATAGTTATGAGTAGATTGAGAGTGATATCTATGTGCATGTTGTTTACGTGCTGCATGGGAGTACGTGTACATATAAAAGCATGGTTACGTGCTGCATATGGATGACGTATTTTACTATTGTGAGTGGTCTGGTGTTTTGTGTGTATTTTGTGACTGTATGATTGGGTTTGAGGTTGAACAAATTGTTTCCCCAATCTGATCTCTAATTTCTTAGAGACAACATTCAGTTCATTGCACTTAGCATTCAGACCATCAATCTTAGCAATAGAGATCTTGTGTTTGTTCTTTTCTTCAGCAAGCTCTTTGTTGAGTGCTGAGATCTCACGTGTTTGCTTTTTAATAAGTGTTTCGGCATCATGTAAGCTTAACTTAAGCTTGGACACCTCATCAGTAACTTTCGTAGGTGGAGTATCTCTAATATTATCAAGTAAAGAAAGATTTTGAATCTCTATTTCATAGCCTTTGATTTCATCCTTGGCATGCTTATATTTACTAATGAATTTCTTGTGATCATTTAGTAAGTCATTAAAAGCATCGCCAAGTTCATCAAATGTAAAGTCATCAAGTGTTTCGCTAGTTACCTTCTTGGATGTTTCTATTAGGCAGATATTAGCAGTGTCTCGAGGAGAGTCATCTTCTTCCTCAGATTTACTAGCTTCGCTTTCGTGCTAAATACTAGTGTTGGCGTACTTTTTCGAAGAAGGCTTCTTGTAGGACTTCTTATATCGGTTACCCTTCTTTGCGAAGGGACAGTCCTTTCAAACGTGTCCAGTCTTTTTGCAGCCGTAGCGAGTTGGTTCCTCCTTCTCGTCTTCTTGTTGTTCCTTCTTCCTTCGATTGAAATGAAGAAAGTTCTTGAAGTTGCGAACTAGAAGCACTTGATCATCACCTTCTGAATTGTCGTCGTCAGTCTCTTCAGGATCAGCCCTTCGACGATGAGCTTTTAGGGCAATCTCTTTTGCCTTTGGAGCAGGTTCGTCGAAGTCTTTGAGGTCGAGCTCGTGGGTCATCAACTTTTCCATCAAAGTTTTCATAGACATTTTGGTGAGATCATTACCTTCTATAATTGTTGTTACCTTAGGGTTCCAGATCTTCGGTAGCCCCCTAAGTAACTTGCAGATCTTCTCATGATTGGAGTATTGTTTACCAAGAGATGACAGAGGATTGATAACATCAAAGAACCTTGTGAACATTTGGGTGATCGTCTCATTCGGCTTCATCTTGAACGCCTCGTATTCTTGAGTTAATTAGACGACTGATCTTAGATTCCTTGACTTGAGTGGTTCTTTCATGCGTCACTTCCAGGAGCTTCCATATTTCGTACGAGGTGGTGCATGTCGAGACCTTGTTAAATTTATTCCTATCTATTGCACAGAAAAGAGCATTAATAGCTCTAGCATCTAGACTCGTATGTTTCTTTTTCTCGTCAGAAAATTTTTCGTTGGATTTTTCGATGAGATCTCCTTCGACAACTATTCTGGCGGGCTTTTTGTAACCATCGGTGACAATGGTCCACAGGTCAAAGTCTAGAGACTTGAGATAGAAACTCATCCTAGTTTTCCAATATGTGTAGTTGGTTCCATCAAATAGGGATAGCCTATGAGTGGACTGTCCCTTACCATGGTTGGAAAATATAGGTTGTGTGGTTGCCATGGATCAGCTCTAGGATGTTAGTCCTTGTTAAAAGAACAGAACTCTGATACCAATTGAAGAACATATAGGCAACTCTAGAAGGGGTGAATAGAGTTTATAACAATAATATCCGAATAAAAATTAAAACTCTTTTTACCAACAGTAAATAACCAGAGTAGTAAATGCGGAAATAAAAAGATCAAGAGAGCATATGCAAACACAGTAGTTTTTAACCTGGTTTCTTTCATGGAGGACTAGTCCAGGCCTGAGAACTCTAGCTCAGGATTAAATCCACTATTTGTGAAATAGTAGTTACACCCCGTGCCTTTTCTTCAGAAGAGCACGTCAACTTCTTACAAAGATTACTGTGGCGATGCTTGGAATTTTCCAAATGACTTTTTTGACTCTTGCACAAACTTCTAACTGAATAGCATTGAGCACTTTTAGGCTTAGGAAGCTTGTGGCTAGTAGATAAGAAGGTTAAGACTTGTATGGGGCTTATAGAGAAAAGAAGGGAAGATAATTAGATGATTGAAAATGAGATAATTCAAGGCCTATTTATACTAGTTGGGATAGGCAGAATTCGGCCAGAATTCTGTGTCAAGAATTCAAATTTTTAACCGTTAGACAACTAGCATACAGCAAATCCTAAAAATTAGGGTCCTGTAATTTAGGGGACAGAGTTTAGCCCGAACTCTGTGTGGAGGCAGAGTTCGGCCCGAACTATGTCTCCATAGGACAGAATGTTCAAATTTGCTTTTGTGGGCTAGTTTGGCTTGGTGGATCTTTTGGTTTTGTTCTGGGGATATGGGTTAAGCCAAGAATACCCAGTGCTACTCAGTTTATATTTAGCTAGACTCAATAAATATAAAATAGTACAGATTCTGAAATAAGTATACGGTAGGAGAGAGACGACGTCCGTCATGTACTGAGTTATGTCTTGATGTGTCATATTGAATTATGACAAGTATCATATTGTCAATTTATCAATATTTGGTTGACTGTGATCCAGTTTGGGTCAACACTAGTTTCATAGGATCATCTTTATCTCGTCCCATGACTTCCAAAGGGACCAAGACTCCTTCACCATCTTCACCTCCTCCATCTCTTTTAAACCAAGACTCTAATCCGACCATTCCTATACCTGAGGATTTACCTATGAGTGGAGAGCAGATGTTTGAGATTTTCAAAGGAATGATGGAAGCACGTAACATTCAGGTTGAAGGACAGAAGGAACAGATATCTGCTATGAAGGAAGGAATGGAGAATATTCAGTTAGCAGCCTTAGCGACGATAGATAAAGTGGCAACTCAGGGGATTTCTGCACCAAAGGAGGGGACTATTTTAGATTTTAAAAAAATGTATCCTCGAGAGTTTTGTGACACCGAAGGGATATTGTATGCTGATGAGTGGCTAGAAAATATAGAAAGGGTTTTTGTACGACTTACTGATGATTTGAAGATAGAAGCTGCTGTACTATAACTCCATGACTTAGTTAGAACTTGGTTTAGGAATAAACCTAAGCTAGAAAACCCTAATCTAACTTGGAAGAAGTTTAAGAAGCAATTCAATAGAAAGTTCTTTCGACTGATGCTCAGAAGATGTTAGAGAGAGTTCCAGAATCTAGAGCAAGGTGATAGGACAATGGATGAGTATGTAGCTGAGTTTAGCAGGGTTAATAGATTTGATGGGAAACTAGATCCTAAAGTCAGGGCTCGAAGGTTTCGTCATGGCTTGAATGAAGATATCAGGATCTATGTCATAACCAATGGTGCTAGTACCTATGCTGATATAGTATCTATACCCCATAGGATAGAAGTTGATTTGGATCAGAAGCACAAAAGGGATGGTGATAAAGTTAACGATCCCAATCCTGGAACGACAAAGCATCATCATATTCAGCAGGAGACTTCTGAGGATCAGATTCCGATAGAGCAGTTGTTACCTAAGCCAGCTCCTGTTCAGAAGCAACATGAGGTTGTTTGCAATTTCTGCAAGAAGCCAGGCCACAAGTGGTATGGATGCAGAGTGAGGCTGGGGCAGTTCCTACATTATGGATCAGATGACCATAGAGTCAGAGACTGTCTACGTAGGAGATTCTAGAGTTGGATTCTTTTGAAGTGCTGGATTCATGATCTGCTAGTTGCATTATGGACTTGTATATAGAGGAGTGATTAAGGAATAATGGTCAGGAAGACCTTATAGTAGTTGTTGTGGTAGCTGTAGTAGTGTGAGATGATAACCTTGTAGTTTCTTTCTTTCTACCATATCTTGCAATCATTTCCCTTATCGTGTAGTAAGAATTTTTGTTCCAGTTGAATTTCAATTAAATCGTTTTCAATTATTCTCTAATCATGACCTTGTCCGAACTCTAATTTTCGCTAGCCTCCGATTTTTCCTAATCACGACTATAATTGGATTCTACTTTTGAAACATTACTATTTTTCCTATTCCTTGATCATTGCTAGATTAGAACTCTTATTTTGACTTATTACCCTATTTCTTCGATCCTATTTTCGTGCCTAAATCATTTCAACCATTTGTTTCTTCCTAAATCGTGCTTGACTTTCACTCTTGAATCGTTCTTAGATGACCTTGACTAATCATTCTATTACCTACCATGACTTACTTCTAAAGCTCATGACTATTCTTGGATGACCTTGGTCATAAATTGTCTCATACGATTTTGATCATCTTTGTCATGCCTAAATTTTGACTTCGATCGTGCTTAGACTTGGCCTTTAACTATGTCCGTATTTGATTGATAGGTCATTCTATACTTCGAATGTTGACCTTACCTTAACTTGGTCCTATCGTCCTAATCCTACAATTTTGAATATCTTAGATCATGCCTAAATGATTTGTTTAGTCATGACTATATCGTGCCTACAACAACGTTGACCATATTTCAATTCTATCTTTAATCGTGCTTAAATGATTTAAGGTTGATAATTCCTAAGAGAGGCTTCGATCATGCCTAAATGACTAAACTATTTCTTTGACCATATCCAAATAAGTCATGATTTTGACTATCATTAATCATTTCCCATAAGTTGATTTTGTCTAGATATTCTAACTTGACCCTGTTTCCATTCCATCTTTGAATCATGTCTAACGACTTTTAACCATTCCTAAGTAATTTTGATTTCATTCTCGTGCCTAAATGATTTTAATCATAGCTAAAGGATCCTTTTAATCATATCTAGATAGTCATGATTTTTGACTATTCTAGTCGTTCCCGATAGTTGAGCATGCCTAAGTATTATGACTTGACCATGACGATACCATTCCAACTCTATGTTCTGGCCGTACCAAAAAAAATAATTTTTCGTGTCTAGACAACTTTTCATGACTAGATGGTTTTAAATTCTATCAATCATGACTAGATTCTCGATTCTCTATCGTGCTTAAGTTCTGATATATGACTTTGACTCTGTAAATCCTTTTGGCTATCCCTAGTCATGGCTAGGTGATTTTACTCGCCATGACTATCGTGCCAATTAATTTTGGTCCTAATCATATCCAAATGATTTTGATCTTAATCATGCATATGTTCCGATCTAACCGTGACTTTACTAGTTTGGCTCTATTTTTTAATTGTATTTAACTTTCAATCGTGCTTGGAAGATCGTGCCACAATGACTTTAATTTTACCAATCTGACTAATTTTATTCCACCTCATGCCTATTTAATTATCGATCATTATTAATCGTGCTATTTTAAATCTTTGTATGCGATTATTTTAAACTATTTCAAATTCTTGTATGTGATTATCGTGTTTGGACTTAACTAAATTTTGTTTCTATTTCGTGCCTGATTGATTTTGATCATTATTACTCATATCATTCAATTATTTTCAATTCCTTGATAATAATCATAACTAAATTCTTTTCGTGCCTAACCGATTTTGAACTTCGTTCCATTTTTATATCGTAACATGCCTTTTGAAATTTTGAGGATAAAATTTTTCTAAGGTGGGTATATTTGTAACCCCACTTTCCATAAATCTGAGATATGATCATTTCCATATTAGTGTATCATATATTCTTATAATTATCTTTTATTATATTATTGTTTATCTAAATATTTTTATTACTTGGTGACCCATTAGGATACGTCTGCCAACCCATTAAGATAGCCCAATTGGGCCAAACCTATTTATTCTAAATTCTTGAGCCACAGCGTCCTCTCTTATTAGATCCCAACTCATAGCCTAAATCAGCCATAAAGTTAACTAGGCCTTTAGCTTCACTGCTTTAATTCAATCAAGCCCATTTCTTGGGCTAAGAGCATCTCTAACCCTATTATGACTTTGGAAAAAAGTTAATGCCACATTGGAATGACAAAACTTTATTCAAAAGTTCTTCTCCAATGCAATTGTCAAGTCAATTGTGAAGCTTATGTGGCAAAAATTAAAGAAGACATTGTGAAGTTGATTGTCTTGTTCTAGACAATGCACTTGACAATGTCTTCTCTTCCATGTCATCAATTATGAATAAAAAATATTAGAAAAAAGAAAAAAGATGAGTAGTTGTCTTAAAAGTTGCCTTGGAAGTTGGAAAAAATATTTTTTTATTGTCTTCTCAATATTTTTGCATTGGAGAGAGTTTTTATATCTCATTGTCTTTTGAGATATAATTTTGCCACATAAATAAGGCATTGTCTTATGGCTCATGCCACATAGGCCTAAGACTCACAACACTTAACAAGACAATAGGGTTGGAGATGCTCTAACCATAAGCTTGCCTGTGTAACCCACTTTTCCTTTTTGGCCACATTTGTGTAACCATAGCGGGTTATAGGAAGTGGGTTAAGTTCAAACCCACCCATTATTCCACCCAACCCGCTAAGTTATATTCCCTGGATTAAACTCAGATCTACTTCTTCTTCTTCTTCGTTCTGTTCCACCGCCACGAGCGAGTAGCGCTCGTCTGCTCGCCCCAACCACATAGTGCCTCGTTGACTGACCCAAGATTTTTTTTGACCCCTCCAGAAGCTTCCTTCCGCCTCACTCCATCAATCGCAGCCGTACGTGCCAACCGACATCAGTCCGTCGATCTCCGTCGTCGATTGATAACGGCCACCACCACCGTCGCCAGGCTATAAATAACCCTCGTCTTCCATTTCTTATTCATCTCTGTTGGAGTTTGGTCTTTTTCTAAGTGAATTTTAGTCCCATATCGGCTAGACCAAAGGAGTTGTATTTCTATATAATAGCTTTCCTATTTTAGAGATGCACATGTGGTGTGGAGGTGCACATGGATGTGCCATGTGGGGTTTTTTCTAATAGGAAAAGGACTAAATCAACAATAAAAGCATTCATGCTTTTTGATCTTGGGAAATTTATTTCCATGGGAGCTAAGCCCCGTAGGAGCTTAGCGACTCGGACTCGGACTTGGGCTCATGGGCTCATGAGGCATAATGTGGCATTTTGTTGGCGCACTTTGCACTTAGCACGTCAGCATCGTCGCTAGGCGTATAGTGCGCTTTAGTTACGCTCGTTGCGCGAGCCACTTGCGCTACCACGTTGCGCAAGCCCAGTTGCGCTGCCCAGTTGCGCAAGCCCATTTGCGCTGCCCAGGTGCGCGTCTAGGTTGCGCTCAGGTTGCGCTGGGTTGCGCAGGGTTGTACGGGTTGCTCGGGTTGCGCTGGTTGTACTGGTTGCACTGCGTGTGCAGTGTGCGCAGTGTGTGCAGTGTGCGCAGTTCAGTACGAGCTATGTCGCACAGAGTGTAAGGAGCACTGGGTGTGCGCAGTTGGCAGCAGAATGTGCGTTTGCATGTTCTAGGCGGTTGCTACATGTTCGGGGTAGTTATTACCACGTCCCAAACTTTGTGGCAATCGACTAGTTGCTGCAGGGCCTATATACGGCATCCTCTCTCTCAAGGCTGATATATAGAATAAAAAGAGAAGCCACCACAGAAAGTTTATGAAGTGTTCTTTAGCACAAGTAAATAGAGAATTCAGACGTGTTCTTTAACACAGTTCTGATCGGAATTTGCTTGCGAATTCCAGCAGCCTTCGAGAGAGAGGAAAGGCGTCGCACCAGCATTGCTTTTACACGGGAGTTCGTGTCCATCCGAGGAGTCAGAAGAGCAGGAGTGTTCCAAGTTCTCCGACGAACTTGCTGGTTTCTGGAAGCTGTTCGTGTAGGACGAATAAAGCTTTGAGCAACGATGATCATTCACCCCAGCAGGCCATCTTCCATCTCTCGCCTGTCATCTTCTTCGCTGCTGTGATTACGAAATCATTTTAGATTCTCGTAATATCATAACGATATCTTTTTAGATCTTCGTTATACTTGTACAACCTTCCTAGAAGTGTTGTGTTGGAATATTATTTTTACAATTGTTTCATATTCTCAGTTTTCCTTCGAAAAATTGTGCCCCGGCACTAATAATCTCAAAGCTTTATTGCTACGATGGAAAACGTTAATACTTCACTCCTCAATACTGACTTTTGCAAATTAGAAAAGTTTGATGGAGAGCATTATCAAGTCTGGAAGAGGAAGGTTTTTCTCACTCTTCAACTCAGAGACGTGGATCACGTGCTTCTTGAAGAGGAACCTACCGTACCAGATACTGGGTCTGCTGCCGCAATCTCTGCGGCTACTAAACTTCAGGCCAAGTGGAGAAGAGAAAATAGTATTTGCAGGCTGCTCATCCTGAATGCTATGGAAGAATCCCTAGCAGAATCATGCAGTAAGAAGACAATTGCCAGAGACATATGGGAGTCTCTGGAAAAACTCTACGAAGAAGACAAGAACCGTAGTAAAATATTTGTGGTTGAAAAATATCACAAGTGGTTCTTTGAGGACGAATAGTCTATGCTGTCGCAGGTGAAGGAGTTCCTGAAACTGTGACAGAAGTTGGAAGACGAGGCAATGCCCCTCCCCGACAAGTTTTTTGTTGGAGGGATTGTCTCAAAGCTCCCTGCTGGGTGGAGCAAGTTCTATGCAAACATGCAAGGAAGAAGCTGGAGATCACCCTTGAAGATCTGCTACAGGAAACCTATGTTGAGGACCAGATGCGGGCTCAACTGAAGGTGGACGCACTGTCCAAGCAATTGGCTAACGCCAATATGGTTCATACCAAGGAACCAAGGGGAAAGCAGGCGACTTCCCACAACAAGAAGAAGGACCCTGACAATCTAAAAGTCAAGGGAACTTCTATCAAGAAAAAGAAGCCAAAGTCTCAAATGTCTGGCTTCAAGTGTGGCAAGAAGGGCCACTTTAAGAATGAGTGCAAAGCAAAGACCAAGCAATCAGAGCAAGAAGAGCCTAGTAAGGTATCTATGATCACTGACATTGTTGCTATGATTGCACAGGTTGATGCGGTAAGGACTGACTCTGACTGGTGGGTAGACACTGGAGCCTTCTGCCATGTCTGCTCCAGTAAGGAGTGGTTCACCACCTATACACCTACTTCTGAAGTGGTTATGATGGCAAACCAGGCACAAGCTGAAGTGCTCGGGATCGGGACGGTGGTGTTGAAGCTGACTTCGGAGAAGTCTCTGACGCTTCAAGGCGTGAAGCACGTACCTGCTATCGCCAAGAACCTGATCTCAAGAGGCCTACTCTGCAAAGCAGGCCTCAGGATGGACATCAATGCTGGCCAGATGGTGATGTCTATCAAAGGAATATATTTCGAAAAAGCTTTTTATACCGAAGGAATGTTCAAAATTCAGCTTGTAAATCAGTCTAATGTAATTAATATGATTAATGAAGTCACTCATTCTGCTTATACTCTTGAGTTGTGGCATAATAGGCTAGGACATGTTTATTGTAAACGGATAAACAGAATGTCTAGTCTAGGACTTATCTCCAAGTGTGGGGGTAAGGTAGAGAAATGTGAAGTTTGTGCTCAAATAAAGATCACAAGGAAACCCTTTCCTCGGGTTAATCGAAGTACAGATCTTCTGGAGTTGGTACACTCCGACTGTGACTTCAAACAGTTCTCTACAAAGGCCGGGATAAAGTATTTCATAACCTTCATCGATGACTTCTCAAAGTATGCGTTCGTCTACTTGCTGAAGGCTAAAGATGAAGCATTCGAGAAGTTCAAGGAGTTCAGAGCTGAAGAGCGGCAGACTAGACAATAACTCAAAAGGATAAGATGTAATCGAGGTGGGAGTACAAGTCTCATGAATTCGCATCGTTCTGCAAAGAATATGCAATTCTCAATAAGACTACGGCTCCGTACTCTCCTCAATCAAACGGAGTAGCAGAGAGGAAGAACAAAACGTTAACAGAAATGATTAACTCATTATTGTTGACTGCTAGTCTTCCTAAGTGCTACTGGGAAGAAGCTGCATTGATGGCCACTTTTATTCTAAATAGAGTGCCTCATGCAACTTCAGAAGTTACTCCTCATGAACTCTGGTTCAAGGTCAGACCTAACTTGAATGTCATTCGAGTGTGGGGGTGTCTGGTATATGTCAAGCTTTCAGATCTGAAGATTCAGAAGCTTGGGACAAGGACTACTAAGACGATCTTCTTGGGGTATGCCGAGAAGAGTGATGCTCGAAGATTTTTTGATATTGAGTCAAATCATATCATTGAATCTCGCGATGCAGAATATTTTGAAGACAAATTTGCAAGGCACAAGAATATTGTTCTTGCGGATGTTCCGGAGAATAATGAGGGTGCGTAGGTCTTCAATGAAGATGTGGTCCAAGAAGATGTTGTTGTTGAAACAACGGTTGAACCAGATCTCGCTGAGCCGTCAACGAAGCGAGTGAGGAGGCCGAAGGACTTCGAAAGTGACTTTGTCATCTATCATGTGGAAGCAGATCCGCTTACTTATGATGAGGCGATGAAGACCAGAGACGCAGTTTTCTGGAAGGAGGCGATTGACAATGAAATTGATTCCATCACCTCAATTAAAACTTGGGTGTTGGTTGATCTTCCTGAAGGAGCGAAACCCATCGGATGCAAATGGATCTTCAAGAAAAAGATGAAAGTAGACGGAACTATTGACAAGTTCAAGGCTAGGTTGGTAGCCAAGGGGTTTTCTCAGAAGTAGGGGATTGACTATTTTGATACGTATGCTCCAGTAGCCCGGATGACCACCATCAGAATGTTGATTGCTCTCGCAGTAATAAATAAGATGGTGATACATCAGATGGATGTGAATACGGCTTTCCTAAATGACGAGCTGACCGAACAGATTTATATGCAACAGCCGGAGGGATTTGTCATCAGGGGTCATGAAGACAAAGTCTGTAAGTTGGTGAAATCTTTGTACGGTCTTAAACAGGCTCCCAAGATGTGGCATAAGAAATTTGACAAAGTTATAAGGTCAAATGGCTACATGGTCAGCGATACGGACAAGTGTGTTTACACGAAGTTCGCTGATGGAAGAGGTGTAATCGTTTGTCTGTACGTGGATGACATGCTCATCCTAGGTACGGATATTAGCTGTGTCACGGAGACAAAGAAATTCATCTCAAGCAAGTTCAGTATGAAGGACTTGGGGAAAGCTGATGTGATCTTAGGGATCAAGATCATCCGGTCAGACACTGGACTAGCGCTGTCACAGTCTCATTATATTGAGAAAATGATCACTCGTTATGGGTATCGGGATCTTCCAGGGATCGATACGCCATACAGGTGTGATCTGAAGCTGAAGCCTAATTCAGGGGAAAGTGTCAGACAGCTGGAGTATGCAAGCGTAATAGGAAGTTTGATGTATGCTACTACTGCCACAAGGCCTGACATAGCTTTCGTCGTGGGAATGCTGAGTCGTTTCACGAGCAACCCAGGTGCTGAACACTAGAAAGCTGTAAAACGGGTTATGAGATATCTCAAGAAGACTCAGACATATGTACTGTACTACAGCAGAGATCCGCCGATAGTGGAAGGCTTTAGTGATGCCAGCTGGTGCTCAGAGGTAGAGAGCGAGAGGTCCACAGGTGGAATGCTATATCGTGGAAGTCGAAGAAGCAGACTATGCTCTCGCGATCATCCATGGAATCTGAGTTCTTTGCACTTGATACCGCAGCCGAGGAAGCAGAATGGCTTCGAAAGCTCATGTATGATCTTCCAGTGGTTGGGGCACAAATACCGGCGATACCGATATACTACGACAACTAGGCGACTGCGGCGATGGCATCAAATAACCTCTTCAACGGGAAGAAGAGGACTGTGCGGTTGAAGCACAGGACAGTACACGATCTTATCAAGCGAGGTGTTATTGCAGTTATTAATGTTCGGAGTCAGGAGAACCTGGCGGATCCATTCACCAAGGGCCTCAAGCACCAGCTGGTCGATGACACAGCTTGTAAAATGGGCTTGAAGGCATTCTGATATTGTATTATTGTATTCCTACCATAAAGTTTTATGCTATTAGTTCAAAAATTTATCTACTAGGCATCTAGCTTTTGGTTCAAGGGAGGACCACTAATCGGAAGAATATCAGGAACGGTGGGTACATGTTTTATTAGACATGGAGAGGTTACGGACCTATAACTACTGTTGTCTACTGTTGTTTTCTGCGAAAAATGGTTCCTGTGGGAAGGTTGGCTTAATTTCTTTAATAAGTTCTCAGGTAGAGTGAATGTCTGGTGTGCTTTACAGGAAGCACGGTAGAGCAGCACTACAAGGAGTGAAACTCCATACTACAGTGGGGTGACTCCACAATGAGGTTCCTATATGTGGGGTTCTGCCCAGGAATAGGATAAAGCCTCGGCTTTGCAGGCCAAGTCACAGCGGCGTAGCACCGCAAATAGGTAGTTAGCCTAATGTTGTATGTTAATATAAAGAGGGGTGTAGTCAGCACTACAAAGAGGAGGAGTTCCTCATGTTATAGTGGCACGACACTACGATGAGATACCCGGTTAGGGATAAAGCCTCGTCCTTGTAAGCCATGTCGTTGCGGCGTAACACCGCAAGGGAGCCTAAGGCTTCATGCTGGATAGTTTGGCACTACAAAGAGGCAGTTGCCTCATGCTACAGTAGTATGGTACTACAAAGGTTCCCAGATATGGGGTGATTCCCAGAGAGGGGTAATGCCTTGGCTTTAAGCCATGTCATAGCGGCGTAGCACCGCAAGGGAAGCGCAAAGCGCTTCATGCCATGTCTCTTTATAATGAACTCACCTATAGTATATGGACAAAGAGATATCAGGCCGTCTCTTGAGGGTAAACTTGTAGACGCCCAAAATTTATACACTAAAACCAGGCTGGCACAAGGCCTTTAATGTGTAGCCAGAAGCACATGTAACTATATTATGCAAGTAGAAAGAATTTCAGCTATGATGCAGAATTCAAAGCTTAGTCCATTCTTGTATTATAGTCTGTTGTTTGACCCACAAGGGAAGATTCAAGTCGTAAGCGACATCTCTCCTAATGCTTGATGGACAGTTACTATGGGGAATACTTATACCCATATATATAGAGATATGTGGGGGATTGTTGGAGTTTGGTCTTTTTCTAAGTAAATTTTAGTCCCACATCGGCTAGACCAAAAGAGTTGTATCTCTATATAATAGCTTTCCTATTTTAGAGATGCACATGTGGTGTGGAGGTGCACATGGGTGTGCCACGTGGGGTTATTTTTCTAATGGAAAAAGGACTAAATCAACAATAAAAGCATTTATGCTTTTTGCTCTTGGGAAATTCATTTCTATGGGAGCTAAGCCCCGTAGGGGCTTAGCGACTCGGACTCGAACTCGGGCTCATGGGCTCATGAGGTGTAATGTGGCATTATGTTAGCGCACTTTGTACTTAGCACGTCAGCATCGCCTCTAAGCGCATAGTGTGTTTTAGTTTCGCTCGTTGTGCGAGCCACTTGCGCTGCTACGTTGTGCAAGCCCAGTTGCGCTGCCCAGTTGTGTATGCCCAGTTGCGCAAGCCCAGTTGCATTGCCCAGGTGCATGCCCAGGTTGTGCTCAGGTTGCGCTTGGGTGCGCTGGATTGTGCTGGGTTGCGCAGGGTTGCGCGGGTTGCTTGGGTTGCGCTGGTTGCGCTGGTTACGCTGCGTACGCAGCGCGCATAGTGTGCACAGTTTAGTGCACGCTCTGTCGCACAGAGTGCAAGGAGCGCTAGGTGTGCGCAGTTGGCAGCAGAACGTGTGTTTGCATGTTCTGGGCGGTTGGTACATGTTCGGGGTGGTTATTACCACGTCCCTAACTTTGTGGAAACCGACCAGTTGCTGCAGGGCCTATATAAGGCATCCTCTCTCTCAAGGCTGATATATAGAATAGAAAGAGAAGCCACCACAAAAAGTTTACGAAGTGTTCTTTAGCACAAGTAAACAGAGAATTCAGACGTGTTCTTTAACAAAGTTCTGATCGGAATTTGCTTGCGAATTCCAGCAGCCTTCGAGAGAGAGGAAAGGCGTCGCACCAGCGTTACTTTTGTACGGGAGTTCGTGTCCATCCGAGGAGTCAGAAGAGCAGGAGTGTTCCAATTTCTCCGACAAACTTGCTGGTTCCTGGAAGCTGTTCGTGTAGGACGAATAAAGCTTTGAGCAACGGTGATCATTCACCCCAGCAGGCCATCTTCCCTCTCTCGCCTGTCATCTTCTTCGCTGCTGTGATTATGAAATCTTTTTAGATTCTCGTAATATCATAACGATATCTTTTTATATCTTCGTTATACTTGCACAACCTTCCTAGAATTGTTGCGTTGGAACATTATTTTTATAATTGTTTCATATTCTCAGTTTTCCATCGAAAAATTGTGCCCCGGCACTAACAATCTCCACATCAAGCGGCGAAGTCCTGCCGGTTTGCGCTCCTCCACGTCTCCTTTCTTCTTCCCTCTTCCAAGCGGTCGAGCCGTATTCGCAGTGGCAACACATTGATCCCTAGTGAGGACACGACGACGACGCCAAGCGACTCATGGCGATGATCTCCATTACTACAGCATCGGGGTGCTGATATTCTTCCTCTTCCTTGAGTCCTTGACGATAAGGCGTGTCCATGGTGACTTTGTCGGTCCTCTGTGATGGCGTAGTATTGAAGCACCTTCTCGGGATGACGACGAGACATCTACAACAAAGTTTGAGGAACATCGATCATCGTCTCCAACGGCTAGGTGTGTTTTCTCTCTGATTTCTGCATCGGGAGGGTACGGTGAGCTTGAATTGAAATTGTTGAATTCTTGACTTCTGATTTGTTCTCAATCATTTTGGGTGAACTTTTGGATCAGTTACAATCGATTGTTCTCGTATTCGATCAATCCACGTTTCGATTAGAACTCTAATATTTGATTTTCGGTGGTGAATGTTAGGTGCGCGATAGAATTCCCCAACCAAGTCAACGTTCGGTTTGGACTCGAGATCGACCGTGTCCGACTCGTGAGAACCGTCTCTGTTTCGAAACTCAACTTAATTCATACAGGTATGATCTTCCTTTCTTTGTTTGTCACCTCTTCTATGGGAGCTGTTGTTAACGTGTCTTGGGGTTGAGAGAACTATCAGTGCAGTAGATGTATGTTGGACACATTTTTGTGTCTTTTAGTTGACACTGTGTCACTGACACGGGTACTGTTTAGAGGTAGGGTTCAATTCTCGGCTGGCATGTGATGTAGTAGTATCAGATGTTGGTGTTCAATTTCTTTTGTGAATGACTGCTGTGACTGTGAGTTTAGAAGCAAAGAACTGTACATGTATTCGACCGTTGGGGACTTGATTCAAATCTGAGTATTTTGAATAGTATATAACTGTTGGGTGCATAAACAGGTTAGGTCAGAACTTTAACGCCAGGAGCAGTATTGGTATTATGGGCCAGGTTTTTGGGTTAACCATGGGCTTTAGTAGGAATAAATGTGTTATAACAGCAGTTGGGCTGTTGAGTTGGTTTAATATTGGATATGATAAATTCATGTTGATTGGATTAAGGTTGATGGATTGTTGACTATTATTGCATGTGCAGTTGGATGAGTACCTTGGTTTAAATGGACATGGGCCAGTCTTAGATTTTTAGAGATTTTTGTTTTCTTGTGATAGTAAGAGCTAATATGGGCTTATTTGGTGATTACCTTGTAGGCTAATGAGTTTAATTGTGAAACCCATATCCTGTGATTAATTATTAAATAGAGTTTAGTATTATTATTATTAGCATTTTCTAAAAAAATTATTATTATTATTAATATTATTAGTAAATATTTTTGAGTGAAAGTGTTTTCAAAAATAATAACAGGGACTTTTGGATTTCAGACCCAGACCCGAGTCCGAACCCAGACCCAGGCCTGAGCCCAATCCCATTCTTTTTAAAATCTGAATTAACTTGGTTAATCATTATTTATATATAAAAAAAAAGAATTAACTTTGGCTGGTCCCGTAGGACCAGCATCTGAATTGGCCAACCTCCACTCCCTATTCTCACTCACCCCAACTCCTCTCCTCCACACACGTGAATACCCCACCTCCCCATACTTTTTCCAACATTCACCCACTCCCCTCTTTATACTCTCCCCTCTCTTCCCATCTCTCCACAACTCCCAGGAGAGAAAACTCTATCCCCTCAACAGAACTCCCTACTCCACTTCTCTTCACACTCCCCCTAAAACTCCACACTCTGTTGGAGAAACCCCTCTTCCAACTTCCCCTCACCTAACCCCATTCCCCAAACCCACTTCAGAAACCCCTCTCCTCGACGACCGCCCGTTCTCGGCCGCGCCGACCATCCTCGGCCAGCTCCTCGCCGCACCAGCCTCCGGCGAGCCGCGGCCACTGTCGGCCGCCCGTACCCCTTTCGGCGCCACCCCCTCGGCCACTCCCTCTGGCCAGTCCGCGACCGCCCCTTCGCGCCAGCGCACCCCCGTGCGCCCCTGCCCGTCGGCGTTCCTGCCGACCAGCGCTGACTTTCTCGACAGCGTGCCCAGCGCCCCGTTCTCGACCTCGCCCCGAGCTCACTGTTCTTTGGTGAGCCTTCACTGTTGGTTCTGGCAGTGCCCTAGCTTCTGGAGTTTACGGCGTTGCATCGACGATGCTGTTTCCAGCACTGACTTCGGGGATACGTCGCTGATTTGGAGCTCTTTTCTTTCTATTTATTCATCTGAGAGCTCTAGCCGAGCAATCCGAGGTATAACCCCCCGTCCCGCTATTTTATTATTTTGTCGATGATGAGATGGTCCCCGATTCCCTTTTGGGAATTCGGTTCTAGCGACGTCGTAATTTTCCGGGACTTTCGGAAAAGTCCTGTGAGTTATTTTGCATTTTTGGAATATTTCGGGAATGGTTTTTGGTATGTTTTAGTTTCTGGAAATTTTCGGGAACGTGCTGTGATTTGTGGATTTGGAATCGGACTTCCAAAATTATTTCGGGTCATCCCGATTATGCTGTGGATTGGCTGTGGATATTTTATATATATAAAATACGGGTTTTTCCCTGGTTTGGGACTTGCAGGAATTATCGGCGCCATTTTCCTAGTTTTTTGGTTGACCAAAAACAGAGGAAATGTTGCCCGATTTTTTCGTAAATCCTGAATTATTTTCAAAATAAATTTAAAATAATTTTTAGAATTTATTTGATATTTATTTTTGGGTGATGACCGTACCGGTCAATGGACCTGGCTAAGTGCAAACGATACCGGCCCCGCCCGGACGTTGAGGCAATTAGCCAAAAATGAGGATCGGACCATTATCTGAGACTTACTATTTATCCTTATTTTTATTATTTATTTTCTGTTTAAATTCTATTTAATTTCTATTTCAGTTTAGGACTAACGGCAGTTTATCTTATTTCAATTTATGTAAATAAATTGTAATGGGCATAAGCCCAGCTGGCTGGTCTGTGACTGTAATAGCTTAGATTTCCTGTCATTTTTTGGTTTTGCGAGTTTTTAGTATTTAACGATTAAAATGATTAAAAAGGTATTTTTCGTATAAAATTAATTAATGTTTTCTCACCTAAAGTTGAAGAGTTTATTAATAGTTAAAAAGTCACGTATTTCTCACTAAATAAGAAAAATTAACTTTTATATTTATATTTATAAAATTACCAAGTTTTCATAAATAATCTGGCAACGACGAGTTTTTCCCGAACTCAAAAGTTAAATAATCGTTTTCCCTCGTATTAAATCAACGCACTTAATAAACGTGTTTTTCTGTGTTTAGTTAATTAAATAACTAAAATTGGACTAGGACGCAAATAGAGATTACAACTAGTACAGTTAAGTTGGTTAACCTGAAAGCTGAGTCTATCTCTCGAATGTAGGAATTCGAGGACAACTCTAAACTTCCCGTCTCGGAGTCGTCCACCTCTCCAGTCATTTTCCTGAGGCAAGTATAGTTTATGTTAGTTTACAGTTATTTACTTAATCGCTTTACTGAATGTCTAAACCACGACTCAAACACGAAACTCTCACCGAGAGTACTGTACTGTAACTACTGGAGATTGGGGAATAGCGTAATGATTATGACCACTACTGTAACAAAACCCATTATCCCTCCTGTAACAAACCCAAGCCGGTCATATGTCATTACCTGTTCAAATTACTGTTTTATACTGTAACAAACCTGTTTTAAAACTGTTTAGAACTGCATGATTCTATTTCTTATTTAACTGCTTAATTAGCATGAATTGCACTTTGCTCCCTCCTGACTGGAGATATATTTTTAGGCGATGTTGAGGATACTGAGATGTGTTACAACAGCTATTATGATCCTGTGTTGTACCCAGTTGTACTGCCAGAGTCCCCGCAGGAGGACGATGGGACTGAGGCCGATGACCCAACTGCTAGATAGATTTCCTTTCTGCATTGTTCTTTTGTTTCAAAATTCTGTATTTCCTTTCAGAACAATTTTCATTTGTATTTAAATTTCAGTTTAATAAAGTTTATTTCCAAAGTTGAAGTTGTGACAAATATAGTGTTGTTGTATGGTTACCTGCTACTGAACAGCTTACTGCCGCCGTCTCAACAACGGTGCAGGCTGGGCATGATCCGACTAGACCCAGAATGTTGGGATCGGGTCGTGACATATTTTCAGTGGTGGCCCATGCAGGTCCTACAACAACTTAGGAAAACATACCTAGAAACAATTAGAACACTATAACATTGATTTGTCACAACATAGGACCGAATTATATACATAAATATTTTTGTTTGATTATAGACTGGTAGGATACCTTGCTTATGTATGTACCCTAAACCTTCCAGATCATGGCCAAAGGAAAGACTACTAGATCCGGCCCTGCTGACGATGAGGTGTCATCAACCGATCACACCCCTTCTCAAGCACGCCGGGACCCACCACCCTTGCAGCTGACAGACCGTCCTCATGCTGCACCAGCTCCCCGGCCCGTTTACGCTTCCACAGCGCAAGCGGCAGAACCGGCACATTCCCGGGCTGAGCCGCAGACCCCTGCGGTAGTGCCCGTACCAGCTGCTCCACCAGTACCCGTGGATCCCACTGACCTAGTAGGAATGCTACGAGGAGTACTTGAAGCATAGAGAGCTCAAACAGAAGCCCACAGAGAGCAGACTGCTGCCCAAGCTGAAGCCCATCGCGAGCAGACCACGATTATGAGAGAAGGCATGGAGAATGCCCACAACGTGGCTATGGCTGCCCTCGAGAGAGGAGGAACCACTTCATCAGGGCCACGACCTGCCAAGGTAAGCATGATTCAGGAGTTAGATATATTTCTTTAAAGGCCATTCTTTTGATTAGAGGCGTATTATTGCATGAAGGTGGGAGACATAGAAAGCTTTAAGAAGCAAGTCCCTCGACCCTTCAAAGGAACCGAGGGTATCATCTACGCCGATGAATGGCTAGATCATATGGAGCGTCTCCTGAGCGTCGCTCGACTCCCGGAGGACCTCAAGGCTGAAGTTGTAGGACTCCAACTACAGGATGTGGCGAGCATCTGGTATCGGAATGAACCCCGACTCCAGGACAAGCAGCTCGACTGGGACACCTTCAAGAAGCTGTTCCGCAGGAACTTTTTCCCGACATCGAAGATGCGGGAAATGGAGAGGCAATTCCAGAACTTGAAGCAGGGTAACATGACGGTCAGCGAGTATGCGGCAGAGCTCGGCCGACTAAGCCGCTTTGCCCAAAACCTGGTAGCTGACCCGAAGGATCGTGCTGAGCGATTCAGGTATGGCTTAAGAGAAGAGATTCATACCCCTATGATCGCAGGTGGCGCTAAGACCTATGAGATGATCCTGATCCGAGCTCAGGACGTGGAGAAGAGCCAACCTTCTCGATCCAAGAGGGAGTACCCTGGAACTAGCAACTTCTAGGGTAATCAGAAGAGGCCCAACAACAACAACAGCAACAGGCCCTCGCACCACCAGCAGCATCATCATCAGGCGAGGACCAATGACCGGGCACACCAGAAGCAGATCCCTGTCTGCGACTATTGCAAGAGGCCAGGGCACTAGTCAAATATCTGCAGAAAGAGGCTAGGACACTGCCTAGTCTGTGGGTCTGCCACCCACCAAGTGAAGGACTGCCCCATATCAGGCCACCGGCAAGGAACCAACCAGCAGAGAGCTCCCCTACCTACTCAGCAACAACAGTTTGGACAGCACCAGCAGAAGACTGGGCGAGCTTTTGCCCTAGCAGCTGATAAGCAGGAGCCAGAGCAGGAACCCACCGCAGATGTCATCACAGGTTCCATTTATGTGTTTTCACATCCTGCTCTAGCATTATTTAATTCGGGTGCATCACATAGTTTCATATCATCCAAGTTTATATCTGCACACCACATAGATTCGGGACTTAGCAAAGTGATTAGTAGGATTATGACCGGTGGTGGACCTATACCCATCACTGAGGCTTGTAATTGTCCCATAACCATCTCTGGCCATCAGTTCTCAACACCTTTACTAGTGATGCCCCTGCCCAACTATGATATAGTCCTAGGGATGGACTGGTTAAGTGAACAGCATGCGCTGATTGATTGTCACCGAGGTTGTGTAATCTTCAGTCCACCAGGAGAACCGGAGTTTGAAATCTCTCAGGCTCCGGAAGATATGAAGAGTATCACCTACTCCTCAATCACCGAAGAAGCCGGGCCTCCTCATCCTATCATTGCGGAATTTATGGACGTCTTTCCATATAGTCTTCCAGGATTGCCGCCAGATCGAGATATGGAATTCAACATCGATCTAGTACCTGGCTCTTCCCTTATTTCTCGGGAATGCTACAGAGTCAACCCAAAGGAGGCTAAGGAGATGAAGGATCAGATCGACGAGCTGAAGTCTCAAGGATTTATCAGAGACGGAGCTTCACCCTGGGGAGCACCAGTTTTGTTCGTGCCCAAGAAGGACGGAACCGTACGGATGTGCATCGACTACCGGGTGCTGAACAACATCACCATTAAGAACAAGTACCCCTGCCCCGGATCGACGACCTGTTTGATCAACTGAGTGGAGCCAAGGTGTTTTCAAAGATAGATCTCAGATCAGGCTACCATCAAATCAAGGTCAGAAAGGAGGATATTCCCAAGACGGCGTTCAACACAAAGTATGAACAATTTGAATTCTTGGTCATGCCGTTTGGACTGACAAATGCTCCTGCGGTATTCATGAACCTCATGAACAAGATTTTCCATGAATATCTGGATCATTTTGTTGTTGTCTTTATCGATGACATACTGATCTACTCGAAGACGGAGGAAGAGCATGAAGAGCACTTGAGAAAAGTGCTGAGTACCTTGAGGAAGGAGAAGCTCTATGGTAAGCTATCCAAATGTGAATTCTTTTTAGACAAGGTAGAATTTTTGGGCCATATTGTCACAGGAAAAGGAATTTCGGTGGATCCAAAGAAGATAGCTGCTATTGAGAAGTAGACTGCACCAAGCTCGGTTGCAGAGATCAGGAGCTTTTTGGGACTAGCTGGCTACTAACGGAAGTTCGTGAAGGATTTCTCCAAGATTACGGAGCCAATGACGAAGCTTACCAGAAAGAACGAAGAGTTCATATGGTCTGAAGCGTGCCAGTCAGCTTTTGAGGAACTGAAGAAGAGGCTCACAACTGTGCCGATACTTGCGCTACCCGCAGGTACTGGCAGTTTCTCAATCTATAGTGATGCTTCCGAAAAAGGACTGGGCTGCGTTCTTTAACAATACGGGAAAGTGATTGCCTATGCATCTAGACAATTGCGGACTCATAAGAAGAACTACCCCACACATGACTTGGAGCTTGCAGCGGTGATTTTTGCTTTGAAGCTATGGAAGCACTACCTGTATGGAGAGAGAGTAGAAATATTTACGGACCACAAAAGTCTAAAATATGTTTTCACTAAGAAGGAGCTGAACATGAGACAAAGACGATGGCTGGAGCTAATGAAGGATTTTGATATCAACCTGCAGTACCATCCGGGTAAGGCTAATGTTGTTGCAGATGCACTTAGTCGATACCCGATGGCGATGTTCTTGACCAAGGAGCGCCATTTACTGGAGGACATGGAGAAGCTTGGATTGGGAATTGTACTGCCCGAGGAGGAGATGAAGAAAATTGGAAGAGAAGCCATCGTACCAGGAGCTGAATCATCATTGATGCAGTTGCAAGTGCGTTCGAGTCTTATGGACAAGATCAAGGAGGCACAATTTCAAGACGAGACGCTTTGCAAACTCAGAGACCAAGTGCTGGCAAGAACACTTGAAGGATTCTCAATCGCCAGCGATGGAGCATTAAAGAATGGTACGAGGCTGTGCGTACCAACTGGCGAACTGAGGAACGAGCTGATGCAAGAAGCGCACCAGTCGCAGTATTCTATACACCCTGGAGCCAACAAAATGTATCGGAATATGTGGACTATAGTATGGTGGTACGGAATAAAGAAGGACGTATCCAGATATGTAGCTAGATGTTTAATTTGTCAGCAAGTTAAAGCCAGCAGGCAGAGACCAGTAGGACTATTACAGCCGCTCGACATTCCGGAGTGGAAATGGGAGCACATAACGATGGATTTTGTATCGGGACTGCCTCGATCCCAAGGAGGGAAGGATGCCATCTGGGTTATAGTGGACCGACTGATGAAGTCAGCTCACTTTATTCCCTTCAAGATTGGTTTATCCACCGAGAAGTTGGCAGCACTGTACATGCGGCACATCTACCGGATTCATGGAGTTCCGGTAAGTATCGTATCTGATAGAGATACCAGATTTACCTCACATTTTTTGAAGAGTTTGCATGACAGCTTGGGGACCCAACTGAAGTTCAGCACCGCCTACCACCCTAAGACTGACGGGCAATCGGAGAGAACAATCCAGACGCTAGAAGATATGCTGAGATCCTGCATCCTGGAATTTGGAGGGTCTTGGGAAGACCATTTGCACTTGGTAGAGTTCTCCTACAATAACAGCTACCAAGCTAGCATCGGGATGACACCGTTCGAGGCACTCTATGGGCGTCGTTGCCGCACCCCTCTTGCCTGGGACGACGTCGGAGAACGAGTGTTGCTTGGACCTGAGATGTTGACCGACGCAGCAGAGAAAGTGAGAATGATTAGAGACAAGCTCCGGATAGCCCAAGACAGACAGAAGCATTGGGCCGATAGCAGCAGACGGCCTTTGGAGTTTGAAGCAGGCGACAGTGTATTTGTGAAGATCTTGCCTACCAGAGGAACAATTCGCTTCGGCAGAGCATGAAAGTTGAGCCCCAGGTATATTGGTCCATTTGAAGTACTTAACAGGATTGGAGAAGTGGCTTATCGGGTGGCTCTAACCCCAAGTCTTGAAGGCATCCACAACGTCTTCCACGTCTCGCAGCTGAGACGCTACATCCCGGACCCGAGCCATATCTTGGACCATTCAGAGCTGGAGATTGGACCCAGCCTCACAGTGCCGGAGAAACCAGTGGCAATCTTGGACCGAGGCGAGAAGAGGACCAGGAATACCGTGACTCCAATAGTCAGAGTAATGTGGCGGCACAACTCACCAGGCGAGTCGACCTGGGAGCGAGAAGACCAGATACGGGAGCAGTACCCGTACCTGTTTGAGACTTGAGGTAATCCCTAACCTTACTTTAAATTTCGAGGACAAAATTTTCTAAGGAGAGAAGATTGTGAAACCCATATCCTGTGATTAATTATTAAATAGAGTTTAGTATTATTATTATTAGCATTTTCTTAAAAAATTATTATTATTATTAATATTATTAGTAAATATTTTTGAGTGAAAGTGTTTTCAAAAATAATAACAGGGACTTTTGGATTTCAGACCCAGACCCGAGTCCGAACCCAGACCCAGGCCTGAGCCCAATCCCATTCTTTTTAAAATCTGAATTGACTTGGTTAATCATTATTTATATATAAAAAAAAGAATTAACTTTGGCTGGTCCCATAGGACCAGCATCTGAATTGGCCAACCTCCACTCCCTATTCTCACTCACCCCAACTCCTCTCCTCCACACACGTGAACACCCCACCTCCCCATACTTTTTCCAACGTTCACCCACTCTCCTCTTTATACTCCCCCCTCTCTTCCCATCTCTCCACAACTCCCAGGAGAGAAAACTCTATCCCCTCAACAGAACTCCCTACTCCACTTCTCTTCACACTCCCCCTAAAACTCCACACTATGTTAGAGAAACCCCTCTTCCAACTTCCCCTCACCTAACCCCATTCCCTAAACCCACTTCAGAAACCCCTCTCCTCGACGACCGCCCGTTCTCGGCCGCGCCGACCATCCTCGGCCAGCTCCTCGCCGTACCAGCCTCCGGCGAGCCGCGGCCACTGTCGGCCGCCCGTTCCCCTTTCGGCGCCACCCCCTCGGCCACTCCCTCCGGCCAGTCCGCGACCGCTCCTTCGCGCCAGCGCACCCCCGCGCGCCCCTTCCCGTCGGCGTTCCTGCCGACCAGCGCTGACTTTCTCGGCAGCGCGCCCAGCGCCCCGTTCTCGACCTCGCCCCGAGCTCACTGTTCTTTGGTGAGCCTTCACTGTTGGTTCGGGCAGTGCCCTAGCTTCTGTAGTTTACGGCGTTACGTCGACGACGCTGTTTCTAGCACTGACTTCGGGGATACGTCGCTGATTTGGAGCTCTTTTCTTTCTATTTATTCATCTGAAAGCTCTAGCCGAGCAATCCGAGGTATAACCCCCCGTCCCGCTATTTTATTATTTTGTCGATGATGAGATGGTCCCCGGTTCCCTTTTGGGAATTCGGTTCTAGCGACGTCGTAATTTTCTGGGACTTTCGGACAAGTCCTGTGAGTTATTTTGCATTCCCGGAATATTTCGGGAATGGTTTTTGGTATGTTTTAGTTTCTGGAAATTTCCGGGAACGTGCTGTGATTTGTGGATTTGGAATCGGACTTCCGAAATTATTTCGGGTCGTCCCGATTATGCTGTGGATTGGCTGTGGATATTTTATATATATAAAATGCTGGTTTTTCCCGGGTTTGGGACTTGCAGGAATTATCGGCACCATTTTCCCAGGTTTTGGGTTGACCAAAAACAGAGGAGATGCTGCCCGATTTTTTCGTAAATCCTGAATTATTTTCAAAATAAATTTAAAATGATTTTTGGAATTTATTTGATATTTATTTTTGGATGACGACCGTACCGGTCAATGGACCCGACTAAGTGCAAACGATACCGGCCCCGCCCGGACGTTGAGACAATTAGCCAAAAATGAGGATCGGACCATTATCTGAGACTTACTATTTATCCTTATTTTTATTATTTATTTTCTGTTTAAATTCTATTTAATTTCTATTTCAGTTTAGGACTAACGGCAGTTTATCTTATTTCAATTTATGTAAATAAATTATAATGGGCATAAGCCCAGCTGGCTGGTCTGTGACTGTAACAGCTTAGATTTTCTGTCATTTTCTGGTTTTGCGAGTTTTTAGTATTTAACGATTAAAATGATTAAAAAGGTATTTTTCGTATAAAATTAATTAATGTTTTCTCACCTAAAGTTGACGAGTTTATTAATAGTTAAAAAGTCACGTATTTCTCACTAAATAAGAAAAATTAACTTTTATATTTATATTTATAAAATTACCAAGTTTTCATAAATAATCTGGCAACGACGAGTTTTCCCCGAACTCAAAAGTTAAATAATCGTTTTCCCTCGTATTAAATCAACTCACTTAATAAACGTGTTTTTCTATGTTTAGTTAATTAAATAACTAAAATTGGACTAGGACGCAAATAGAGATTACAACTAGTACAGTTAAGTTGGTTAACCTGAAAGCTGAGTCTATCTCTCGAATGTAGGAATTCGAGGACAACTCTAAACTTCCCGTCTCGGAGTCGTCCACCTCTCCAGTCATTTTTCTGAGGCAAGTATAGTTTATGTTAGTTTACAGTTATTTACTTAATCGCTTTACTGCATGTCTAAACCACGACTCAAACACGAAACTCTCACCGAGAGTACTGTACTGTAACTACTGGGGACTGGAGAATAGCGTAATGATTATGACCACTACTGTAACAAAACCCATTATCCCTCCAGTAACAAACCCAAGCCGGTCATATGTCATTACCTATTCAAATCACTATTTTATACTGTAACAAACCTGTTTTAAAACTGTTTAGAACTGCATGATTCTATTTCTTATTTAACTGCTTAATTAGCATGAATTGTACTTTGCTCCCTCCTGACTGGAGATATATTTTTAGGCGATGTTGAGGATGCTGAGCTGTGTTACAACAGCTATTATGATCCTGTGTTGTACCCAATTGTACTGCCAGAGTCCCCGCAGGAGGACGATGGGACTGAGGCCGATGACCCAACTGCTAGATAGATTTCCTTTCTGCATTGTTCTTTTGTTTCAAAATTCTGTATTTCCTTTCAGAACAATTTTTATTTGTATTTAAATTTCAGTTTAATAAAGTTTATTTCTGAAGTTGAAGTTGTGACAAATATAGTGTTGTTGTATGGTTACCTGCTACTGAATAGCTTACTGCCGCCGTCTCAACAACGGTACAGGCTGGGCATGATCCGACTAGACCCAGAATGTTGGGATCGGGTCGTGACATTAATGAATATTGAATTTGAGAATTAGATATTGATTTAGAATTTGGGTTGAGTCCATGGTTAATAGTAGTTTTTGGATTATAAATAATATTAATAAGTTTTAAGGAATTTTAGGACTTAAATAGTTTGTGATGATATTCATGAGTATTTATTTATGATAGGTTTCTGGGTGCTAGGGCTGCAAATGAGCCAAGCCGAGTCAAGCTTTTGTAAGCTTGAGCTTGGCTTGACTAGAAATAATCGAGCTCGAGCTCGAGCTTGCTAATTTTTTTTATTTTAGAGCTTGAGCTTGGTTCGAGCTTGTTTATATTAAGCTTGAGCTTGGCTTGGTTTGAGCTCGAGCTTGGCTTGATAAGCAAGCTTGATAAACAAGCTCGATAAGCTCAAAATTAAGCTCGGTAAGCTTGATTTCAAGCTCGCTTAACTTTATTTCAAGCTTAACCAGCTCGATTTCAATTTACTTAGGTTTGAATTCAAGTACCTGTAATATTAACAATTTATTTATAAAAAATTAATTAAAAGAAGTTCCTTAATATCAATTATTAACGACATATTTATATATATATATATATATATATATATATATATATATATATATATATTATATATATATATATAATTAGAATTCAATAAAGAATAAACGAGTTTCTAAACGAGTAACGAGCTCTTAAACGAGCTTCTAAACAAGCCACCTTGCAAGCTCAAACGAGCCGAGTACTTCTAAGCTTAAGCTTGGCTCGTTTATTAAACGAGCTTGAAAATAAAGCTTGAGCTCAGCTTGTTTAGTAAATGAACCGAGCTTAAACAAAGCTTTTATCAAGCCGAGTTTCGAACAGAGCTCACGAACTGCTTGGCACATTTGCAGCCCTACTAGGTGCCAAGTCAGCTATTGAAATTAAGGCAACTACACTCCTTACTCATGTTTTCTCGATAGAAGATAATTGTCATATTTTTTATCATCATGTCTCGTCCCATATTGCGACATAGTCTTGACATGTGATCCAGATTAGTATTACTGATTGAGTCCTTGATAGTGATTTATGTTATTGTTCATAGTCGTGATCATGACTTGATTCGTGACTTAATTCATGATTTGACTCATGACTTGTTTATCGTACATGACTCGTGATTGTTTATCGTACATTGATCGTGACACGACTTGTTATCGTATATTGGTTATGACTTGTATATGTTGATCACAACTCATGTGTCGGAGGAAAGGTAAAATGCCAAGTAGATATGTGGTCATACCCAGTTGCTATCGTATATCGTAAATAGCACACATACACCTCACGTATGTCGTGACGTACCTATTGTTAATAGCCATCTTCGAATGTTCCTGATTACACCAATCGACCACATATTGAATACGCTATTTCAAATGCACATGGTATTAGTCGTATTTTTCTTGATCATAGTTATTCTCATAGTTGTTTGTGTTGCAGGTTGCATTGCATGACATTGTCTTGGTCATATGATCTGGTCCTTTATTTTTTGCATTTATTTCACTACTTTATTTTGTATCGTGATACATTTGTTTGGAGGATTGTACTCTGCTCCTTTCCTAACTGGATGGTTGATATAGGACAGGGCTTGAGGACGTGACTTAGATTGCATGGAGACTCGTGGAAGGTTCTGGAAGAATTAGGATTTGTGTATAATCATTTATGTACCCTTCATTATATATTATTATTCTTGAGGTTTTGGTCGATTTCTCCGGGATGAGATTGTTGTATATGTACCAAAAAGGAAGATATAGTGGATGTTATGATCATGTTGGCTTGGTTTTTGTTTTGTTCTATTCTAATGTCATGATTGAGCAAAAGATTGATCTTATGATTCATTGGAGATTATCGAGGTATAGACAACTAACTACCGTCGATTCCACGGCGTAGGTTAGACGTGCTCACTACCCGTACCCGAACATGCAGGCGTGGGGCGTTACAATACCAGTCCGTGTAACATACGTGTCGAAAATCAAGTAACATTACTAAAATATGTAATATAGAAACTATCATATACTGAAAACAATCAGAGAATTGTACTTGCCTATGGTCTTGAGCCAAAAGTAACAATCAAGTCTGTATCGATGTCTAAGACCTATATTATGAATATACATCATCAACCTATAAAAACTAACCAATAAAACCATGTTATCTAATCCATATAACACTAATGTCAAGTTGGTATGGATAAAGGATACATATTCCTACAATTTCTAGTTCACATTTTATCCAAAGATAAGTTTCCAAAATTTTACTTTATCCTGACTTTAGGCTAGTGAACGAGTGGTCAGAAATAACAATGAAAGGTTCAAATTTAAGGATTCAGAAGAATAAAGTTGTCTAACAGTAGAAGAAAATTCCAAACCAATCCAATGGTTGGATATTTCAGAATTGAAGCACAAAGTTGTAAGAAAAACTGACTTCAGACAAATAATTTGAGTAAAAAAATTTATAGATCTTCAGTTTTGAAAGCAACATTTAAATAAACAAACAATGTTGTTTGTGGCTCAAACTCCAGGATCTAATATAAATTTAACAAGAGGTTACTATATAGAAAAACCACAGAAATCCAACGGTTTGATTTTCGAAAACTGAGCTCAAAGTGGCCTCCATAAACAGTTTCAGACTTGAATGCTGAAATGTTGTTCATGGGGTTCACTTCGCCCTCAATTTATCTAACCCAAGATAAGTAGTTAAGTCATGAAACCTATATGAAATGATTCACAACTTAACCAATAATACATACATGGCACTGGATTATAAGAATATGATATACAAAGAAAACGACGCACGTCCAAAGTTGGTAAAATAATTTCAAACTTAGAATTATTTTAGTGTGCAGAAAACTGTTCATGATGCCAACTTTAGTCTCCTTTTACCATAGTTAAACGAATTACTGTGGACATGACTTGAATATAAATTTGATACACAAAATATTCCAGATTTTAATCAAATAATTGGATCTGAAACTTATTTAATACAGGAAAACTTATGCATGCTCAAAGTAGGAAGAAAATCACAGATTCAGGAATTGGTGTGGCAATGCAATTTTTAGTCATCTTTGAGCATTGATTAAAAAGGCTAGAATACATCAATATAATACAAAACTTGAATCAGACGATAGATAACTTATCAAGTTTGAGCCCAAAGTGATGGATCAACCAAATATCAACTGAGAGAGCAGAAATCTGGATCCAAAGTGGACAAAAAATATTCTAGACTTAAAAATTTCACTCACAGTTTTTCGTAGTTTTTGTCCAACTTTGAGGAATTGTTTGAATGATCAAAACATAATAATTTCGGGTAAAACTCAAGGAATAGGAAGAGAACCTTACCAAGAATAGATGTAAATTGCTGGATCGAGAATTAATGCAACGAGGTGGTTGGTGGTTAATGTGGAGAAAGAATGGAGAAGATGGAGAGCAAGGAGGGATAAGGAGGAAAATAGTTACTAGGTGTTGTGAAGTAACATGTTCACAAACAAAAAAGAAGGGGCTGCTCTAGTGCATCCGAATTGGAGGGAAGAGTGGGGTAGTGGGTAGTTGTTTGGGTAAAGGGTACGGGTGTAGCTAGGTAATGAGTCGAAACCAAAAGGTATTACATATAAGGGTGTACATATAGATATATATAATAACATATATAATTAACATAAATTACAAAAAATAACTCCAAATTCTAAATAACAATTTTTTTGGTACTCTAAAATATTAACAAGACATTATTTATATAATTTTATAAAAATAGTCCAAGATAAATCATTTTCCAAACATGATATTTTGAAATTTTATATATATATATATATATAACATTTTATAGAAAATATAAAGGGGGCTCTAGAAGAGCATTACAGACAGGTACGGGCTAGAAGACAAAAGGGCCCAAACAAACAAGGTGATAAAACTCCTAAATAGGTGAATTCAGAAATTCGAAAATTTGAAATATCGCAATACAACGAAATTTCAAAGATTTTTGAAATTTCGAACACCGAATTTTCAAACGGAGTGGGACCGTTGACCACAGCAACGGGAATCCCTAGGAGGGTGGTGCGGGAACGCAGCCCGAAGAGGTGGGCGCGCATCCCGATGGGAGGGGAAAAAAACAAAAAAAATATATATATATATATATCATCTGTTTTTTTAACAAAGAAAAAAAGAAACGACGCTGATGCGTCCCCCTGCGCTCGAGAACCGAGGGGGGAAACGCGCACGGCCCTAAGGTGCGCGGCTCGAGGGCGCGTGTCCCGAGCGGGGGCTCTGCCCGAGGCAGGCGCGAGGACCGGCCAGCACGCAGCCCGGAGCAACACCAGGCACGGGCGCTCCGGCGAGGGGCCGAGCGGCGGGGCTCGGAGGAGGGGACGGAGATCAAAGGAGGAGAAGGGGGAGGAGGCAGAGAAGGGCGCCGGCGGCGGAGGCCACGGCCAATTGCGGGGAGGGGGGAGGAGACCTCGGCCATCTGCCTCCCCTCGTGCAGCGCGCAGCCTAAGGTGCGGAGCGGCGCCGGAGGGGTGGGGAAAACTCAGGCGACGGGAAAGAGGGGCCAGGGGACGCCGGCACTGGAGGCCGGGAGGGGGCGGAGCACGGAGGACCGGCGACGGAGAAGGGCGGGGGACCTCCAGGGAGAGGGAGAAGAGGACGGCCTCCGGGCGGATAGCAGCCAAGAAGGCCCGCAGGGGCGTCGGCTAACAGACCGGGGGGGGAGGCCCTCCGGTCGGAGACGGAGGGAGCGCCGGAGGGGGGTGGAGAGGCTGGGAGCCACCGACGACGGCGCCGTCGAGAGGACCGATGCTCGGGGGAGAACAGGAGAGGGGGCCAGTCCTGGGCCTCCGGGAGGCACGGCCAGGGGGCCGATGGTGGAGCTCGCAGAGTTGGGCCACCGCGAGAGGGGGCGGGAGACCTCGGCTGGGGAGGACGCCGCCGAGTACGGGAGGGCGACGCCGGCCCAAGCGGCAGGCGCAGAAGTGGGGTTCGCCGCTGGGGCGCCGAGCTCCGGAGGGGGGGCTGGCGGGGGGGGGTAGAGGTGGGGGGGAGCTGGGGTAGGGGCCACGACTGTAGAAGTAGGTGGTGACGGTGGGAAGGTGAAGCAGACGCCGGCCATCGCCGAGGAGGGAGGAGCCGCGGCCACCCGAGCCCAGGAGAGAGGGAGGGCAGTGGCACCGGAGGGGGGCGAGGCTGGACCAGTCCGGAAGGGGAGATGGCCGGCCAGCGGGGAGCCCTCGACCGAGGGTGGGGGGCGAAACCACGAGGACTGCGGTGGATGGAGTTGGAGGAGGCAGGCTCGGTGGAGGGGCAGCCGAGGGGGGGACCTGGCCTCGTCCCGGAGCTGCGGCAGCGCCTGCGGCGGGGGCGCCGTGGACGGCGCCGCGGATGGAGATGGTGGAGGCAATTAGGGCAGCGAGGGGGCTGCCACGGCGAGGAGGGGCGGGGAAGAATGCCGGCGGACGTCGGCGTGAGAGGCCAGGGGGCGGCCCACCACGGCGGCGGCCACCAGGGGGCCGGCCACCCCCCGAGCGCTCCCCAGGGAGCTGAGCAGCTCCACATTTTGTTGTCGTATATATATATATATATATATATATATATATATATATATATATATATATATATATATATATATATATATATATATATATATATATTTTATATATTTTTTATATATTATATATATATATATATCTATATATATATATATATATATATATATATATTAGAAATTTCAGAAAACTGGTGTTACAATATACCCTCCACATATAGTATCATGATAACATAAAATAATACTTTATATATAAAAATAATTATTTTAAATTCTTAAATAATAATATAAATATTTCTGGAAAAATATCTAAATTTAGTAAAACCATCATATATATACATATTTATGAAACAAGTAAACATATACATACTCTAATTATTCTACACACACATATAATCATGCTATTAGATAAAAATAGTATTTTTATAAACTAAAAATAATAATCATAAATTCTAGAATATTTCTTAAAGATATTAAATAATACTTTGACTAAATATATCAACTTATTGGCTTGATAGGCCAACTTGTTAATTAAAACGAAACCAAATAAATATAAAACTAATGTATTTAAATTCTGAAATAAATTTAAGTAATTTTATAAATAATAGAAATTGATGTAAAAATTATACAAAAAGGATCCATACTATATATAGGTACAACTAGTCAACAACCATAAGTAACATTTAACCATATATACCATCAATGCTACTATATATGGCACCATGTTATTTTAGGAAAATAAGATTTAAATTCCTAAATATATAATTTTATTTCTGGAAAAATAAACATTAACTTCTAAATTTATTTTATATATAAATATTTATGAAAAACAAGTCCAACACAAACTAGTTCATAAATCACACAACTATGTCATACGGGGTTCCGATTTGGAAAGTGAATCGACATAAAAATATAGAAAATATATATTCTGGAAACAATCAAACTAAATTAGAGTAAATATAATTTTCTATCTTAATTAATCAGATTTAAATCATATTAAACTCTTATGAAGTTTAGAGATCATACGGTGGACTTTTCGGTGTCTGAAAAACTAGTATCATGCAAAACACACATAAAATACTTGCAAATATGAACAAAAAATATTACTACATGATTAAAAGTGATGTTAGAGACACTACCAATGATTTGTTCAAGATCAAACGGGTTCAAAAATCATCGGAAAGATCCTCGCACCAAAATTGGTCAAATATGGACCAACTTTAGTGCAACGAACGCCACGGCCAAACCGAGTGGAACGCTGTGAGTTAGTAATTGGACATCAAAGTAGACACATAGCGCTATCTATTATTTTGGTTTCAGGATAAATAGATGAAAAAATTAGATAAAAACCATCGAAGAAGATAACCAATCTACTGTTTTGTACAAAATTGTGTTGTTAGAATTGGCTGACTTGTAGGACTGTTTTAGGGTACTAAAAGGGATTGTGGACATGTGAGGATTTGATAGGATTGTAGAGGATCGTGTTAGTTTCTCAACAAATGTTCGTGGAGTGTCACGGGAGATCGGAAAGGGGTCAAAACTGCCATTAAGCCACAAGGTATCTCCAACGGCCAAGGCTGAATGCAGTTTCTGGATTTGCAAGGTGGGGTATAGGGGCGGCTGTTTTTAGGAGTTTAATATATAATATTTTGGCCTCATATAAGTTAGAATTAATATTGAGGAGGTTTGGATTAATTTGGTGGAGATTTGGTCAACCAATCAATTAATATGGCAAGGTGGGTTAATGGATTTTCATATTTGAAAATGTGGAAGAATGAGTTAAAGATATATGAGTTTAATGCATGTGGGCTGATATCAAATGTCCAAAACTTAATTAAATATATCTCCAATTGATTTTGACAACCCTAGATAGGCTCCACTAAGTTGGGTAGACTAGGTTTTGGTCCAAACAATTATTCGAATTGAATTGAACACCGAAAAGTCTATAAATTGGTGTCATATGCCATTTGAAAATAAGTAGCACATAGGAAGTCAATTGAGTAGATCACCATTAGCATGTGTGTAGTAGACTCAAAATAGACCAAAATCATATATTAGATCATTTGGGTTGTATCACGACCCGCACCCGAATATTCGGGCACGAGTTCGTGGGCCATGCCCAGCTTACGTCGCAGTATTGGTGGTAGAACGCTGTCAAGTATCCAATAATATCTATACCATATATAAGATCCACAATAACATATGTACTTAAATTACATCACAAACAACTAAGAAAGATAGGAAATAGAAAATATAAAGTACATGAACATGAAATACCCGATGCACTCGGTAAAGGGATAACATATCATGACAAGATCCATATAGTACCAATCTGTGTTAACAAGGTGTTAGTATCAAATAAAGTAATTTAGAGCAGGCAATATAGATAATATTATGATTAAAACAATCAGAGAATGTACTCGCCTGAATTTGGTTGAATTCGACGTGCGCGACACGAACATGTCGACACGGGATAGGTACGACGCTATGCTCCACAAGATGGTCCCAAATGACGACGCAGACAGTTCAATTGAGTCCAAAATAGTCCAAATAGCCTAGTTTGATATATAATAGCCCAAAATCAGAGTTTGGCACGATAATCGAATCAAGGAATAAGAACGACTTCAATGGTCACGACTTATGACTTTAAGGAAAAAGCGTAATAGTATAAAATTTTGAAATCATTTATAACACTTTTAGAAACTATACTTGTATATTTTGAAAGTATATGAAAATATTCTAGTACTAAATCTCCAATTTTAGTGAGACATGATTTCGGGTCAAAAAACTTAATAATAATATTTTTAAAATATTATCATGTAATTCCAAATAAATAATACTTTTAGTAACAATAGCCACGATAATAATAATTTTCATAGAATGCATATACATACTTATATTTTTAAAATCCAAAAATAGACAGAAAGCTAAACTAGAATTTATAAAATATTCTGTAGCCCATGACGGTTCAACCCTAAAACTTAGTATCATCAATAATAATAAGAATGATAAACTAGTAGTGATACCAATATAATATAATATACACATTTCTTAAATCTATTTATATTTTATATATATATATATATATATATATATATATATATATATATATATATATATATATATATGGGAGCGGATCAAAAGCCCCCCTAGAAAACCCCCTAAAAAAATCCAGCTCGCTCTAATTCGTAATATTAATGTTAATATTAATGTTAATATTAATAATAATGTTAATATTAATGTTAATATTAATGTTAATGTTAATATTAATTTTTTTATATTAATGTTAATGTTAATGTTAATGTTAATGTTAATGTTAATGTTAATGTTAATGTTAATGTTAATGTTAATGTTAATGTTAATGTTAATGTTAATGTTAATATTAATATTAATTTTAATGTTAAGTTTAATGTTAATTTTAGTATTTAATATTAATATTAACATTAATATTAACATTAAATTACGGATTAGAGTGAGGGAATTGTTTAGGGGGTTTTCTAAGGGGGACTTTTGATCTGCTTCCTATATATATATATATATATATATATATATATATATATATATATATATATATAATATATATATATATATATATATATATATATATATATATATATATATATATAATGTTTTAAACATATATCTTTATCTACCAAATAGAGTAATATAGTTTAAAAATATATGTGCTATATTATTTCCTAAAACGAAATCAGCCAACAATAATAATAGTAATAAATTCCTAATTACTGTTGTTAAGCACTAATGACACTCATTAACCCAAATCCCTACTGTTATTAACTACTAGACAAAAATAATAATAATTAAAATCCTAAAAACCCTATTTAATAAGCACAGAAGGGGGGCTAATTCTGCTACTTATATTATTTGTTCATACTCTAAATTTTCCCGAACCAAAATAAATGAAGGAGAAGGAAGGGCTCACAGGGAGATTTTGCCGTGGGCGGCACGACGGGACGCCGGAGTGCTGGCGCAGAGGAGGGTCTAGGGTTCGGCACCGGCACGGAGGCGCCGCGGGACGCAGAGGCACGACGGCGGTGGAAGGAGGATGGCCAAATCTGGTGGCGCAGACCCAGATCTGGGCGGAAAAGAACCCGTCATGAAAAGCGGAGACTGTGGCGGTAGCCTGGACTCGGGCTTGCGGTGCCAGCGTGCAGTGCCGGATCTGAACGCTCCAGTCGCCTAGGGAAGCACTCGGTTTTCGAGGCAGACAAAGTGTGGTTGGTGGCAGTGGTAACAGTTGTGGTGACAGAGGTGCAGTAGCCGAACATGGCCACAGGTGAGTGACATCTCTCTATTTCTTTCGTGGTGGTGGTTAGTGACGATGGTGGGTGATCCTGTAGTAGTGGCTCTAAGGAGGAGGCAGGCGGTTATGGCCTTGGGGTGGTGGCTATGCTGGTGTGGTGGTGGTGTTTGGTTAGCACGATGGTGGCAGATTTGCGATGTCAATGGTGGACGTGACGGCGAGTGGCGCCTTGTGGCGGTGGTTGTGGTTGATGGTTGGGGGAATGGTGGCGGTGGTGGATCTGGTGGTCGACGATGGCAATGCTGGCTGTGCCAGTGGTGGTTGACAAGGTGGACGGGCGACGGTCGTGAACGGGACAGGGTGGCATGGTGTTGTCTGCAGGGAATGGAGGCTGGGTGGTAATGACAACAATGTCGGGAGCTAGTATTGGTGTTGTAGGTGCGAAGATGGCGGTGGTGGTGGTCGCCATAGTGGTATGGCAAGGCAACCCTAAGGGCAAATTTATAAGATACAATAGACTAGAAAAAAATAATAAAACTACTAACTACTTATACTGGCACTAACTGCTAACTTTAGCTATTTACTACTAATTTAATCACTAGCTAATTACAATTTAGCTACTATCCATCAAACTCGTAGCCCACAATCCAATTCCTAACTTGGTAGGCTAACATTATGATCGATATTGGTCTAATCCCAATACAAGAAAATATAGTAAATTACAAGCATTATAACTATAGGTTTTCAAAATAATATATTTAATAGTAAATAAAGCAAATTTAATTAAATATAATATTTTTGAAAAATTATTTCTTATATAAAAAAATATTTATATGTTAAGAAAAATTTTAAAAACTAACAAGAATTTTATTTAGGACAAAATTTCATATAATACGGTTTCTCAAATTCAAAAGATCCAATCAAAATAACGATAGCATTTCATAATCGAAAATACGTTCATATTAACATTTACGTTTTCAACGATTCTTTTAGAAAAAATAATTTGGAAAATAGAAAAGTACAAAAATTCAAAAAAAATTCAAAAATTGGTTTAACGAAGGTTACAGGTTGGATCGATGTCGAGTTCAGAAATTAAGTTGGATGCTAGGTCAAGGTTTACGGTAGATAGTAAAGTGGTCTAATTTGACCCAAAATTTGTGCGACAAAAATAGAATGCAAGAAAATATGTTTAAGTGGGACATGATATATCAAAATACAGATAAAAATGTCTAGGTCAAAACACATGAAGGACGCTTCTAGAGATTGACATTTCTTGTGCTCGAAAAATCAAATCTACGAAAAAGAGTATTTAATCATCAAAATAATAGTGGAAAAAATATCTATTAATAACTATACTAATTAAATAGTAAAATTAAATAAATAAAATAACTCTAAAAATCTATGGGGCTTGCACATGTTTTACTTTCTCTCTCGTTGTATGTTATTTACTGTACAGTAGGCTTGTATATTATATATCGTGTTATGCCCCTGAGGACCTGATAATCCCTTCAAGTTTAGTCGAGGTCTATCTAGGTGCAAACGCAGGTTTACGAGCTAGCACCAGACCGCGGTACCGCTGCAGCCGATGGCATTGTCGATGCTTAGTTTGACATTTTTGGACTTAGTTATTTTATTTTCATCTTTATATTTTATTTTTGTCTATTGGTAGTGGATTTGTCTCCACCGGACGTGACTTAAATTTTTGATTACTTGAATATTCACTTTTATATTAGTCTTCATTATTTAGTTTCATCAATACTTATTAATTTAATTGTATCTTTTTACCTTTATGGATGATATATAGATTACCATATTAGTACTATATTTCCTGGACTTGTGAGTTTATAGACAACTTAAGTGCATACTTAAGGGTTCCATAGATTTGGTGTTGCCCTTGAGTGTGTACCAGATAGCCATGTCACGTGCTACTCTAGTGAGTTTTAGGACTGTGGCATGAAACACAACTTATATATATTTGAGTTGGCCTAGAGTATGGTTAAATATGTAGCTGGCATATTGACGCGTCCTAGTCCTACGTATTTTAGGACATGGGTGTGACATCTTCGATGGAAGGAATGAGGAGAGAAGAGAGAAGGGGTCGAGATCTAAAAAAATTTGGATCAAAAGAATTAGATTGAGCGGGAGAATGCTTTGAAAATAATTCATTTTCCTTCACAACACAAGGCTTCTATATAGGAAAATTTGAAATTACAAAAAGAATTAAAATATTACAATAATATTTTTTCCAAATATTATTTTCTTTCAGTTAGTTTTCCTCCAATAGTTAGTTACAATTAGCTCCTAATTTATATGGATTTGAACTTGAATTCCTTCTAGAATATTAGAAAAGTTCTAGGATGCTTCATATGGAGGAAGTTTAATTAGGATTCAAATTTAAATTAATTTCAATTTCTTTTAGTCCATCTTAATTAAAAAAACTTAACATTTAAAAATTTATTCTAGAAGTTTTTAATTAGTTACTAAATTACCTAAACTAGACTAACTAATTCTTTTTTAAGCTTAGGACTTACTAATAGACTAATTAAATTTTAGTTTTCTTAAATTTAAAATTTACTATAAAATGAATTCAAGAAAAATTTCCAAGAATTTTTTAATTAATTTGTTATTATAATTCATTCTTTATCTTCAAAACCTTAGAAAAGTAATTAAAAATTGGAATATTAAATTCCAGGGGTCGCACCTCTTTGAGTTGTTGATTACATCGCTAAATGTATTTAGCGACATTTTTATAGGATTAGTGACGTATTTTGGAGTTGATAATTTCCCTTATGTTGGTAGTGGGAGGGGATGGGTTCATTCCACGTGGACGAGGAATTTAGAGGGGGAAGATGTACAATAAAGGATTTTAAAAGGAGGTAATTAGTGTTAGCCCATTGGTCATTGGTCATGGTCAAACCTGATTTTAATAATTAATCTAACTTTGTCTCGATATAAAGGCTATTTTAACAATTGCTGACAACTACCATTCAAGACATGAAGCCAGTTTGTCATTGAGTCTGTATTCCCTTATCAATATAATTTTTATTATTTATTGAGTCTAGAAATATGATGTACACCGAGTTGTATTGGCATATAGACTACCCCAAAATATTTTCAAAATATCCTTGTTTTGAAACTAACCAATTTACAAAAAGCTCCTAAACTGCTTAACTTTTCAAAAAGCCCAAAATTTGATTTGCAAAAACCCTAAAAATTAAACTATAGACACCAAGAGAATTTGTCCCGAGTTCGGTTGGTTCCCGTTGGATTTTGAACTTGGTCATCCCGCAGTTACGGGTGCAACGGCTATTTGTCGAGATTCTCTCAAAGAATTCTGTCCGAATTCTGCCTTTGGAAAACCTATAAATAAAGAAGAATTTTTCTCATTTCAACATACCTCTCTTTTCTCTTCTCTTCAAGCTTAATATGTTCTTCCAAAGTATTCTAAGTTATTCATTTTCAAATCCCAAGCCAGTTACAATCTTCTAGTCAATTTGCCAGTGTGGTACGATCTAGAAGTTTCAGAGTGATTGTAATCAGAGGCCTGATTGAATAAAGACACTTCATAATTAAAGTTGGTCGAGTACTTCGGATCAAAGCTCGTGTTGTAGAAGTTACAAGGACTTCTGATGAAAACTTGCGATAATTTTCCATAGTAGATTTCAACTGGAAGCTAGAGTTCTTCCGACTGGACTAGTCCTCACAAGAGAAAAACCAGTATACATTCTTATGTTTGCATTTGTTCTTTACTCTCTACTTTTCATTTACATATTTATGATATATATATTCTGTGATCTTGTTGCTAACAATTTTTAATAGCTAATTTTCTGCTGCCTACTCTATTCACCCCCTAGAGTGTAGTGCTTTACATTTCGTTCCTACAATTGGTATCAGAGCGGGTTATACAGGTAAAGCGAGGTAATACTATTATTATTATTTTTATCAATATTGTTGTTACATAGATCACTATATTAGACATAGCAACTATAAAATTAACAAGTGAAGGCCAGGAAACAAATAGACCCCCCACTGTTTGATGGTACAAATTACACATTCTGGGAAACATACATAAGTTTCTTCTTGAAATCTCTAGATTTTGACTTATGGCCTATTGTGATTGATGGCTATAAAAAGCCTCCACGTATTCTTGCTAATGGTGAGTTGGCTGAGAAACTCCATGACAAGTATACTGAAGCTGAAAAAATAGGCCAATCTTGACGCACATTCTATTAATGCTTTATTTTGTGACTTAGATATTACTAAATTTAACAGGGTGTCTACATGCACAACATCAAACGAAGTATGGAAACTTCTCGAAGTTACTCATAAAGGCACGATAAAATTCAATAAGTCAAAGATCAGTCGACTTACTCAGGAGTATGAGGCGTTCAAGATAAAGCCAAATGAATCCGTCACTCAGATGTTTACAAGTTTTCTAGATATTGTAAACCCTTTGTCTTCTCTAGGCAAAGAATACAATAACCATGAGAAGATTTGCAAACTTCTACGAGCTCTCACGAAGAACTGGATTCCAAAGGCTACTGCAATTATTAAAGGAAACGACTTCACTACTATGTCTTTAAATCACTCATGGGTAAGCTACTCAATCATGACCTGGAACTTTAAGACTTTGGAAAAGTTGTACCAAAAAAGAAGTCGATCGCCCTTAAAGCTCAACACAGAAGATCTGTCGAAGATGATTCCTACGACAGTGACTCTGACTCTGAAGATCAAGCTCTCCTATTAAGAAAGTTCAAGAAGTTCATGAGATTCAATAGAAAAACAAAAGAACACAACAGCAACAATAGCAACAATGAAGAATATCCAATATGCTACGATTGCAAGAAGAAAGGACACATCAAGAAGGATTGTGCGGCAGCATCATTATCAACCAGAAAAAGTAACAAGTTGTAACACCCCAGTCCCAAAATACTTAGGACTAGGTACGTATCCATGCCAGCTGCATACATATGAAGTATACTCCAATATATGGAAATCTCATATGAATACATAAGCTGTAAAATACAGTAAATCCAAAATAACTAAATCTCATCCACTAGATAAATAAATGATATAAGACAACTTTGAATTTGTCATGTATACAATCGTTGGGCGGAGACAAAGTCCACTACCAACTATCTCAAATAAAATGTACAAGAAGTGATCGATAAAATAACGAGACGAACCAAGCACAATCGTCTTCGAAAGAATGGAGAAGATCACGGCCTTGGCTAGAACACCTGTAAATTCACAGAAGCATACACCTGGAGAGATAACCAGGTCCTCAGAGGGACGTAACAAGACACATAATATCATACCATATAAACTGAATAAATATTGCTCAAATAAATAAGGGATGCATGCAATAGGGTACCTAACCGTACTATAGTGAATGCAATAAGAACAAACCTTCGACGCATTGGCCGGATCAGGAATATCAGGAATCAGGACCGTATCTTCCACTGGAGATAACCGGCAATCAGGAGCGTACCTTCCACTGGAGATAACCGACTATCAGGACCGTACCTCCCATTGGAGATAACCGACAATCAGGGCAGTGCATATATGACCCATATATTAAGGAACTGTTCTTCCCACCCAACGTCTATTATGTTGTATCCACAACATAAATCCTCTATTAACCGCTAAGTCAAACTAAGCATACAACCTCTATTAGCGGTTATTCCTATCGCACGGCTTGTACATACTGGTGGCCAGCCAATCACGCACGTCCGTATTCTACATGCGACACACAACTTCGTAGTACAACGTGTCAAGGACATAAATTCAACACACAAGGTGGTCCCTTAAATCTAGGTTTAATGTATAAGAAAAATAATACATAGCAGGAAATATAAATGAACAGTAAGTTCTAACAGGTTATGCCATGTATCATAGTTTATTTTACATAAAAAAAATAAATAATGCATAAAATATGAGCTAAAATAAATAAACAGCAAATGGCAAGGTGTCTTGTCTGAGGTCCTTGCTGGTGAAACCGACAATCCCGTTGGGTACAGAATAGTCACAGGGCTACACAAGATGAACTCAGACGATGTGACAAACTTCTAAAATAAAAACCAAAAATAAAATATTCTAAAAAAAATTAGAAAAATATATGGTGTATTTTTCTGTCAGTATTCCGAAACTTCAAACGGATCGTGATTCTGATTCCTGGTTCTCCCAGAATCTCAAAAACACTAAAACGTGTCAGATTTTGGACCACTGACACTCCACAAATTTTCCAGAAAATTAAGTTCCGAATTTATGAAAATAAAATTTACATTCAGAAAATATACCTCAATACGATTCCAACAAAAAAAACTGGAGGTCAGAAGGAGTCCGGAGTTGGGAGTTATGGTCATTCGAAGTTGCTACAACCTTTGAAAATTGAGACTGAATTTATGACGAAAAAAAGAGAGAATTTTGACAAGGATGGTTTGAAAGATGATTTGTGGTGAAAATAATATGGAGGAGTACCTGCCTATTTATAGGATGTGGGAATTTCCAATTAGATAAGAATTAGGATTCCTTTAAACCCAATTTAGATATTTCCTAATTTAATTTAAAAGCAATCAAATCCAAATCCAAATCTAATTTAAATCAAATCAAATTCTCTTAGTTTAAAATCAAATCAATTAAATCCAATTTAAATCTATTTAAATTTTTAGCTCAAAATCAAATGGGATAAATCAATTTCGAATATTTAACTATTTATATAAATTCAAAAATCAAATCAAGATTTAAATGTCCACCATAACTTCCAAATATATTTTCAAAATACCAATAATAATAATTTCGAAAATAATAATTATTTTTAAATATCTTTTTGAATAATAAAATATTAATATTAATAAATCTCGAAAATTACATTTTTATTTAAAATAGACTAATAAATAATTACGAAATATATGTATGCACAAATATTCTTTACATAATTATGCTTTTCCTAGTATACAATAAAATATTATTTATGATTAATAACTGCTAAAAACAAAAAGGCTTTTTATAGCAAGAATAATAATTATATAATATTTTGAAAGTGTATAATAAAATAAAAAAAATATTTTTCTAAAATATGTACACTCGCACATATTCGCACTTGACGAGCAACTACGAAAAATAAAATTTTGTGCGCGACGTATAATACGACTATGCGACGTACAATACAAAATTTTAAATCAGTACCAAATTTAATAATAAAGAAAATAGTAAAAAATTTAGGGATTTTACATCCTATCCAACTTAAAAGAAATTTTGTCCTCGAAATTAAGAATTTGTAGGGGGTGAGAAGACACAAGGGGGTATCGATGGAGAACAATCAATAACAAAAATCTTGTGGTAAGAAATTGCGATCTAGATCATAGGAAAATAATACGATACGGTCGGAATGCGTGAGGGTCACGATTAAGAGAAGGAAATAGATTCGATTTAATTAAGCGATTTAGAGGGTCTTGATAGAGTCGAGTAGTTTAGGAGAGCAATATCGAGTGCGAATGGTCATAGCCGATAGGAAGGCTAGAGGGAGTGCTATTATAACGCTTTCGTTCTTCGAAAATAGGTGAAGGTGAAAGCAATATAGAGTTCGAAGGAGGCGTTATCGAATACGAATTTGTGATTCAAAGACGATCGAATAATTTCAAAGGAATTGTCAAGGCAGTCGTGGATGGGACTCTAGAGGACAAGTTCAACTAGTCCCCATCCACGTAGAATAATAGGCAAAAGCGAACCAAAGTGCACTTCGTTGATCAGACCATTATGCACCGGTTCTGATTAGACAACATGTTAGTGGAAGCTCTTCCAATAACATATGTCTTGAACAAGCTCGATAAAAGATAAGCTTGCAAAAACTAGGCTACATTAGCATCATTTAGTCAAATGGTAAATACATAGGCACGAGAGATTAAGATTTAAGAAGGTAGAATGATTCTAGGGCATACAGTCGTCCTATAGTCTTCTTGTCCAAATCCTTTGTTGGCTAGACGGGTTAGGTCCTCTAGATTCTAGGATCTAAATAAGCTTGCTACTATAGGTCACTAGGTCAAAGGGGTTGCTAGTTCATAAGGTATTCTACCCAACTTAATTTAAACTAATGGTGTTTGGGACAGCTAACTAATGGGGTCAACGTCTAGTAAGCACGAAGGAAGGATAATGATAGAAGGAATCAAGCAAGATGCAATCGATAAGTCAAACGGTAGATTGAAGAAAGTGGTCAAGTATGTGGATAAGATCCTAGACTTCTAATCCTATACGCAGGCTTGTTTGATACGGTAAAGTAACCAAACAATTTATCTTGACCTGCATGGGCCACCACAAAAACATGTAACGCTCCAGTCCCAAAATACTTAGGACTAGGTACGTATCCATGCCAGCTGCATACATACGAAGTATACTCCAATATATGGAAATCTCGTATGAATACATAAGCTGTAAAATGCAGTAAATCCAGAATAACTAAATCTCATCCACTAGATAAATAAATGATATAAGACAACTTTGAATTTGTCATGTATACAATCGTTGGGCGGAGACAAAGTCCACTACCAACTATCTCAAATAAAATGTACAAGAAGTGATCGATAAAATAACGAGACGAACCAAGCGCAATCGTCTTCGAAAGAATGGAAAAGATCACGGCCTTGGCTAGAACACCTGTAAATTCACAGAAGCACACACCTGGAGAGATAACCAGGTCCTCAGAGGGACATAACAAGACACATAATATCATACAATATAAACTGAATAAATATTGCTCAAATAAATAAGGGATGCATGCAATAGGGTACCTAACCGTACTATAGTGAATGCAATAAGAACAAACCTTTGACGCATGGGCCGGATCAGGAATATTAGGAATCAGGACCGTATCTCCCACTGGAGATAACCGGCAATCAGGACCGTACCTCCCACTGGAGATAACCGACTATCAGGACCGTACCTCCCATTGGAGATAACCGGCAATCAGGGCAGTGCATATATGACCCATACATTAAGGAACTGTTCTTCCCACCCAATGTCTATTATGTTGTATCCACAACATAAATCCTCTATTAACCGCTAAGTCAAACTAAGCATACAACCTCTATTAGCGGTTATTCCTATCGCACGGCTTGTACGTACTGGTGGCCAGCCAATCACGCACGTCCGTGTTCTACATGCGACACACAACTTCGTGGTACAACGTGTCAAGGATATGAATTCAACACACAAGATGGCCCCTTAAATCTAGGTTTAATGTATAAGAAAAATAATACATAGCAGGAAATATAAATGAACAGTAAGTTCTAACAGGTTATGCCATGTATCACAGTTTATTTTGCATAAAAAAAATAAATAATGCATGAAATATGAGCTAAAATAAATAAACAGCAAATGGCAAGGTGTCTTGTCTGAGGTCCTTGCTGGTGAAACCGACAATCCCGTTGGGTACAGAATAGTCACAGGGCTACACAAGATAAACTCAGACGATGTGACAAACTTCTAAAATAAAAACCAAAAATAAAATATTCTAAAAAAATTTTTAGAAAAAATATATGATGTGTATTTTTCTGTCAGTATTCCAAAACTTCAAACGGATCGTGATTCTGATTCCTGGTTCTCCCAGAATCTCAAAAACACTAAAACGTGTCAGATTTCGGACCACTGACACTCCACAAATTTTCTAGAAAATTAACTTCTGAATTTATAAAAATAAAATTTACATTCAGAAAATATACCTCAATACGATTCCAACAAAAAAAATGGAGGTCAAAAGGAGTCCGGAGTTGGGAGTTATGATCATTCGAAGTTGCTACAACCTTTGAAAATTGAGGCTGAATTTATGACAAAAAAAGAGAGAATTTTGACAAGGATGGTTTGAAAGATGATTTGTGGTGAAAATAATATGGAGGAGTACCTGCCTATTTATAGGATGTGGGAATTCCCATTTAGATAAGAATTAGGATTCCTTTAAACCCAATTTAGATATTTCCTAATTTAATTTAAAAGCAATCAAATCCAAATCCAAATCTAATTTAAATCAAATCAAATTCTCTTAGTTTAAAATCAAATCAATTAAATTCAATTTAAATCTATTTAAATTTTTAGCTCAAAATCAAATAAGATAAATCAATTTCGAATATTTAACTATTTAAATAAATTCAAAAATCAAATCAAGATTTAAATGTCCACCATAACTTCCAAATATATTTTCAAAATACCAATAATAATAATTTTGAAAATAATAATTATTTTTAAATATCTTTTTGAATAATAAAATATTAATATTAATAAATCTCAAAAATTACATTTTTATTTAAAATAGACTAATAAATAATTACGAAATATATGTATGCACAAATATTCTTTACATAATTATGCTTTTCCTAGTATACAATAAAATATTATTTATGATTAATAACTGCTAAAAACAAACGGGCTTTTTATAGCAAGAATAATAATTATATAATATTTTGAAAGTGTATAATAAAATAGAAAAAATATTTTTCTAAAATATGTACACTCGCACATATTCGCACTTGACGAGCAACTATGAAAAATAAAATTTTGTGCGCGACGTATAATACGACTATGCGACGTACAATACAAAATTTTAAATCAGTACCAAATTTAATAATAAAGAAAATAGTAAAAAATTTAGGGATTTTACACAAGTATGAAAAGGTTTACCTGAAGAAATCAACATCCAGAAGGTATGCCAACACCAACATATGACATGAAAGTGAAGCAAACGACTCAGAAGATGAACAATCAGGCGACGCTGCAAATGTATACATAATGGCATATGATCAGGTAAACACTAACCCCCTATTTGATACATATGATAATTTAGGTGAAGCCTTTAGTGACCTCTTAGGTGACTACAGAAAACTACGTAGCAAATACCAAAACTCTAAGAAGGTACTCAAAGAGTACAAAGGTAAAATAGGAAGACTTATCGACCTACTAGCTGAGGTTAGAAGTAATGATAATACTAGTGAGGTAGGTAAGCTCTCTTCTGTCAAGCTACAATTACATAAGACCACAAGGCTATCCGAAGAGAAAGACAAGACCATTACCAAACTAGAGGAAGACCTACTCAAAGAGAAAAAAAAAAAGTCTTCAGCAAGCACTAGTCAGAAATGATACACTCACTGCTGACTACAATACACTGTATGACACTTCCAAAAAGTTAGAAATTAGACTAGGAAAACAGCCTAAGGTTGCTGCTTCCTATCCTAACATGTGACACTTACCGAAACACCGAAATACTGTCAAATCCAATAATGTCAGACCAAACCCAACCAAACCTTTGCCCAAGAAGACTAATAGGCATACATTCTATTATAAATATCCAACTAGAAGACCAAGACCTACCAATCATGCACAACACACTGCATCTAATACTCAACATACTAGATATCATTATTGTGGCACCATTGGTCATATCTCTCCTGTATGTAGAGTAAGAAAGCTAATTGATTTGAAATTATATGTATAGATACCAAAGACCAACATTTTAGGACCCTACAAGAAATGGGTACCAAAAGTTTCATCTACAAATTCTCTTGTAGGTGGAACACCCTACGCATGCTAGAAGCAAGTGGATCCTCGATAGCAGTTGCTCATGGCACATGATCGGTAATGCTTCATTATTCGCAACATTGTCGAAGAAGAAAAAAAGATACGTCTCCTTTGGTAATAATCTTAAAGGGTATATAGTAGGTATCGACAATATTGGTAAGGCTCCATATCATGTGATTAAAAATGTCTGTCTAGTAACCGAGTTAAAACATAACCTACTCAGCATAAGCCATTTAGCGTCAAAGACAAATGTACTATAGTTGATAGCTCAACTGGTAGTACTATCTTTGAAGGTGTTAGGGAAAATAATATATATTTTTTCTATTTGTTGGAAGTGGATAACAAAGTAGGTAGATGCTTAATCACCAAGAATGATGAGAATCAATTATGGCATATGAGACTCGGTCATGTAAATATGGACACAATTTCAAGACTATACACAAAGAAGTTGGTACGAGGCTTACCAGACTTCAAGAAGGATACAGTTATGCGACCAAAAGTAAAGGGTATCGAGTCTTCAACAAAAGAACTATGATCATCGAAGAGTAAATGAACTTCACCTTTGACGAACTGAATCAACAGACAATCGACGATGATGATAAAGATGTCAGTACACCAAGCACAGCACATGTAGAACCTTCAAGCACAGCACCTGCAGATCCATCAAGCAGAGTACGTACAAAACCAGAAGCCGGAACCAGCTACCTTGAGGGTCTGCCAAAAAGAATGAAATTTATGGCTGACCATCCCAAGGACATGGTAATAGGTGAGATTACCAGGGGTATAAATATTCATTCCTCTAACAGAGATATAGTTTCCTGTGTTGCATTTATTTCACAGCTAGAACCCAAAACTATTAAAGAAGCATATAATAATATTTTTTGGTTAGATGCTATGCAAGAGGAATTAAACCAATTTGAACAGAATCAAGTTTAGAAACTTATTTTCAAGCCTATTAATCATCTAGTCATTGGCACCCGCTGGGTATTCCGAAATAAACTCAATGAGAATGATTTAGTTATTCGTAACATGGCCCGACTTGTAGCTCAAGGATACAACCAAGAGGAATGTATCGACTACGATGAAACCTATGTCCCAATTGCGAGATTAGAATCCATTCATATGTCATATGCATTTGCATGTTTTCATAATTTTAAACTTTTTCAAATGTATGTTAAGAGTGCATTTCTTAACGTTTTTATTAAAAGAAGAAGTTTATGTAGCTCAATCTCCAGGATTTACTGATTTCAAAAATTCTGACTATGTTTTCAAGTTGAAGAAAGTCTTATACGGTCTGAAACAAGCCTCTCGTGCTTGGTACGATCATTTAAGCTCTTTTCTACTTGATAATGATTTTATAAAAAGGAAGGTTGACACTACACTGTTTATAAAATCTTTGAAAGAAAATCTTTGTTTAATTCAAATTTATGTTGACGTTATTATCTTTTGGATCTACTGATGAGTCTCTTTGTCAAAAAATTTCAAAATATATGCAGAATGAGTTTGAGATGAGCATGATGGGAGAACTCAAATCTTTCTTGGACTGCAAATCAAACAAACCAACAATAGAACGTTCCATAATCAAGCCAAGTACACAAATGACTTACTAAAGAAGTTCAATTTGGAAATCGTCAAAGCTATTGGCACTCCAATGGCAACTTCAACCAAGCTTGATATTGATGAGCAAGACAAACCGGTTGACATACGTGAGTATCGAGGTATGATTGGTAGTTTACTTTATTTAACTGTTATTCGTCCTGATATAATGTTTTGTGTTTGCTTATGTGCACGTTTTCAAGCTAACCCTAAGGAATCACACTTGTGCACAATTAAATATATCTTTCGATACCTTAAAGGACTTCTTCTGTTGACTTATACACTACAAGAAATAGGGCCTACAATAGCAGTTTTTCTATAGCGTACAAGTGTCCCCGCTATAGAATGTTATCAACAATAGCGTTCTTTCTGAAGTGTTATAACAATATCTATCTATAGCGTTTCCTGAATGCTGTAGAATCTATAACATTTCTATGTTTGTATGTCAAAGCAGATCTCATGTTCGAATCCTAGGAGAAGCACCGTAGATTTTTATTTTACATGATAAAAAAAATAGACTATAGCATATTTGGCATGAAAGTAAACAAATTTACAAAACTATAGTGTTTTCCCCATCACAAAAATTGTTTCTCCCCCCAAAATTTTTATTTTGGCGCCCAGCCCCCCTCAGCCCAATTATAGTGTTTTCCCTCATCTCTCTCTCTTCCTCACTCATTTCTCACACACAAATACAAAACACACTTCCCTCTCTCTCTCTCTCTCTCTCTCTCTCTCTTTCCTCTCCCCGCCTTAATTATTTTCGACATCCGGCTGGTCGTCGGCGGTGCCGCCATCACCGTCTCCATCAAGGTCCTTTATCTCTACATTTCTTTCTTTCTTAATATCTACATATATTACTACCTAGGGTTCAGAGAGTAAAATAGCAGTACATGGAACAATCATTCGGTCTTAATTAGGGATTTTTGTAATCATCAAAGAGCACTTTCCTCCAACTTCATCTATCTTTGTCTCTCTTTCACGACCAAATTCCCTAAATTTTTTCTAAGTAGAAGCTCCACCTGACGCCTCCACCTTCTCTGAGATGCTCAAGCCAAGACCACGCTCTTCTGGATGGATTAGGTTACGCCTATTGTGGGCTTACTTATGATGACCAGACTATTTTACTAATTTATTACGAAAGGAATCTCGACTATTCCCTAGCAGAACCCTTGAGTCATCCTTCCCTGCAGAACCCCTATCCTCCTTGCCATAACTCTGTCGTGTACCCCTGGATCCAGTGAATTTTCCTGGTCGAGTCGCCAACACCAACATACCCAATGCCTTATCCAACTCCAGACCGCCGCCAACCAAGTGTTCGACTGAATTCTCCAAAGAGTCGGTAATAATAATACTCCTTATTTTTTCTAACCCCTAAATTTTGATTTAATTTTGCTTTACTATTACAATTATTTCATGAACATTGCCCATTTGTATTTGTCCACTCTGAAATTTCTAGCATGAGAGTCCAACTCTAAGTACATGTGCAATTAATTCATGAGCATTCCCCCTTCTTCTCGTGAACATGCTTCAGCGAGTGTTGTCTTTGTCGTCCCCTGCATATTCATCTAAGAAAATGTCTGTCTACTATGTCCATGACTCGTTTAGGGAAAGCTGTCTCCATAAATTTCTTTTGATGTAAAAAAAATTGTTCTTCAAAATCTTTCTTTTATCTTAACTTTTTCTTTTTCCAATCAGGAAATTTTCTCAATCTTTATTGCTGATGCTGATGTAGATGAGGAAGCATGAACGTCCCGCTAATTTACCTCTTTTAGGTATCATTTATTTGCTCTTGTTTATATCCTTATATCTAAAATTTAACTGAGATTGTTTTATTCTATTACGTGGATCTACACGACCACTAGGACACACCGAAGTATGTACTGTGTCAGTATTCTATTGTAGCATATTTGTGTCACTGAAGCGCTGGTAGTGGATATTAGTATTTACCGATCCGGTAATTTATTATAAGGGAGTGGGTTGTTAATGTGAGTTTCGTTGAGTTCAGTGTATTGGTCAAATTTGCAATGTTAACTTTTCAATTTACATCAACTTGGGAATGAAAAATTATTTTGGGAATCTCATGTCCCAATTTGAAGTGGAAAATAAAAGGATTTGGAATTTAATACTTTTACGAGAGAGTTCAAATTAAATGAAATGGACTTGTCATCCCATGTGTTTGGAAACTTCGTACTATCCGTTTTGGTTGGAGCTTTTGCCTTTTGTGCTGATGTGTTGACAATGAACAGCAGAAAAAAAAAATAATAAGGGGTGGGGGCACTAATGGCAACACTGTCGTGCATTATTTTTTTGCCATTTCTTTATGTTTACTGTTTTCCAAATAATAGGTCGTTATTGTAATAAACATGTAAATATTTGAGAGAGATTAGATACAGTTCATGCACATGGAAGTATTTCAAATTCTTTGAATGTACTATGCAACCATAGATACATGGATTTGGAATACTTTATTGGGTTGGACCAAACATGCCCTAAAGATGAATCAAAGTTTGAACATGCTGGTAATCTGAGAGTTCCATATACATATATTTAGATTGATGTGAATTTCAATTCTCTCCATTTTTTTTGATAAAAAGATGAATTGATATTTGAACATGTTGGCACAGTTTTCACTTCTCAAGTTTTGCACTAATAACATGGTGACATATATGCATATCATCTGACCATGTATTGGACCCAAGTATTCTTTATTTGTTTATAGTTTTGTTTGCGGTTCTCCTATGATACTAAGAATAACTCTCACCTAAATTTCTGACCAAAGACACTAGAAGAAGGCCAACTGTTGCCTTTTGGTCTTTTCAAATGTTCTAAGGACAATAGTCTTACTTGGAGTCCAAAACTCCTTTTCTTGGTGCAGATCAGAACCATCAGAAAATTATTTAGTCACATAAATCTGTAATTTTAGCTTGTTGCTAACATTACAGATGAGATAAAACTTTCATGGAGCTGAATAGAAGAAAATATTCATGTAATTATCTCATAAAATTTTCAGATAAAATCTTTCTTTTACTCATTTTATATATTTATCCTTTTTTGTATTTCTGTTAACTATCATTTGTCACAATATATGTAAAAAAATCTTGATTATGTTTGGAGGTGATGGCGACAAGGTGATTGTAGTTCCAAGCTAATTGTTCGAGTTAGTAATGGGTTATAAGAAGTGCTATTTTATTTATTGTTTTTTATGTATAAAGATTGTATTGATATGCTAATGAGCATCAATCTGCTTGTTCCTAAGGCCTTACCTTTGTACCGCTAGTACTAAAGGTAGACCCCAACTTGAATGTAATCTTAACAACTTCCTAATTAGCTGTTTATGTTGGTTGCTATTGGTCAGTCAAGCCAGCCCCTCCGTCAGTAAGTTTTATTGGTCTTCTGAATGTCCTTTGATGCTAATTATATAGAACATAATTTGATGATCATATATGCTGCACATACTTTCTTCCTTTATTAATTACATGTAATACCTGCAGGTGATGTCAAATGAACATGCCTTGTGTTTTCCTTTGGTTGGGAGTGCAATGCTCATGTCATTGTTTTTTGCTTTTCAAGTTTCTCTCAAAAGACTTGGTACTACAGCTAAACCGTTTACATGTGCATGCTTAAGCATGGAGATATGATGCTACGGAATAAGTTGGTTTGCCTATTTTTTTTACTGTTACTATTGCTTCTTATTTTTCTTTTGATAGTAGGTTTGCCGAATTTACTGCAAGTACAATAAAAACAAAGTAAATATTCAATTAGTTCACCTTTGGATGATTTTATATGTTAAAGAAAACATTGCTCTTGGACTAGTTGCCTCTCAAAAGTACTTAATTGGAGAGCTCGTACTGCATATGTATTCAGTTAGTTTGCACTCCAAATGCAGTTTTTTACTTGCTGTAAGGCTGTGACTGAAGTTACAATGCGTTATGTTACCTTCAATACTTTCTTCGATTACAATATTGATGACTCTATGCATGTTTCAAGTTTTGGTCTATTTGATGGATTGCTAGAGCTTATTTGACAGGTCATATCTGTAAACAGTTTCTTCATGAAGTTGTATGTATTATTTATATGTGTTCGCATTTAATCTCTTTGTTAAGTATCTCTTGTAGATTGTGTTATTTTCAGGTGACAATATCCAAGGACTATACTGTTTTTCTTGATGGGGCTGGTGACAAGAAAGGCATTCACTACAACAAATATGGCCTACAATAGCAGCTATTTTCAGGTGACAATATCCTTCCTGACTTTGCTTCTGAGTTCAGCTTCATCGGCATCAGACCACTAACCATTCCCTTCAACCCATTTCCTATACCTGGACACAGGATCTCGAGTAATTCTACTAAATAGCAAGATTGTGCTTCAAGAATATGCGATCACTAGATTGTGCTTCATGAATAAGTGTTTTGATTTCAACAATTGCCTATCGTAATCAGCTGGTAAAACAATTATTCCTTTAGTTGATTTTCATTTCCTCTGACTCGGTATGTTCTAATTCACACTGTACCATTTACTTATGCTATTCCTTAAGGCCAATTCATATTTCAACCGTTAGTTTCCTTTCCACCCTGATTATGAATGTTGGTGCAGGTGTACAAATTCAAAAATCTATTGTCATTAATTATTTGACATTTCACCAGTGTAAGTGCACTATTTCTCGTCTATGTAGATGTATTTTAAAAGATAGCCAATGTAGAAAGTAGGTGGTTGTGCCAAACTCTAGAGGTTTAAGAAAGTGGCACCTGTGCATCCATCTATACTAATTATGCCGTATGTAAATGTAATTTTGTAACACTAATAAGATAATAAACAAAAAGTAGGAGCTTCATTCAATTTCATCAAAATCAAAGTAGTAGGTTTAAACGTAACAGGCTGTGTGAAACCATACAATTATAGTTACTTGATATTTATTCCTGCTACTTCCTTTAATGTCCATAATATTTCTCAAAACATTAGCAAGAGATGTTGTATTATTATATCTTTCGTGTTGACCTTAATAAGGTTATGATAGTCTCTCTTGCATAACTTCAATAGTAGACACATACAGTGTTCTTAATTACAAGGTCTCTTTACAGGTTGTCCCACATTGCTCGCAGGCTCCAGAACTACAGGAAATGGCCCAAGATCGAAAGAGAAATTATTAATTCATGCCCTTTTTGACCAAAAAAAGGTATTAAAATAGTTTGTCCTTTTTGCCACCCTTATCCCCATTTTTTTCTTCTTTGGTATTTGGATTTATACATGGACCAAAGTTCAATGTTATAAGATAGCAATACCTTTTTTGCCTTAATAACTTGTGGAATTGGACTCCACATATAATGTGTTCTGGTCCAAATTAAATAATTTATTGTTTGATTCTACACAAAGTTACACATTTGGCATTCAAACACCATGTCAGCAAGTGATGGGCGCTTTCTTTTGCACCTGTAGTTGTCTAATGGTTGAGCATGTTGAGAGTATCTTTGAGTGAGATCGGAAACCTTCTTAGCCACTGCATACAGTAAAACCTTCTTGCACTTTACTTCATGTATTATACTGCTTTACATAACACTACTGTCCCCTGCAACTTCATATTTAACACAATGCATGCCTCCTTAGCCACTGAACATATTGTATTTGCTATTGCGTATTTAGTTCATTTCATGGTGTCAAATATTTTTATCTTATTTTTTATATCATAATGTGTTTTCTTCTCAATTTTGTGTAGGTTGGCGTATATGTTTTTGATGGTTGTGGATAGCTGCTAGAAGGAAAGAGGCGATCGACCTGTTTTTTGGCCTACAGATATTTGTAAATGGAATAGTTTATTTTGGACTACAGATACTTTGTAAATGGAATGGTTTATTTTGGCGTACAACTACTTTTTCGACATCTTGAATGTTTTAATGACTACTACTTTTTGTACATCTTGAATGTTCTAATGAAACATTTCATATTTTGGCAAATCTTTGATATATCTTGATTGATCGAAATGCAAGTTGCGATTGAAATTGTTTGCGATTATTGTTATTTATATGTGATACAAAACAGGTTATGAAATATGAAATTCTGTAGCAGATATGAAATAATATGAAATTATGTAGCAGGTTTATAGCACTCAAAATGTCTAAATTGCTGCTACCACGATAGCATATGATGAACGCTATAATAAATCAAACCATTCATCAAACGCTATACATCATCCACGGCATTCACAAAACGCTATAAATAATCCACAGCATTCATAAACGCTATAAGTAATCCACAGCACTCATGAACGCTATAAACTATCTACAGCGTTCTAGAATGCTATAAAGTATTTACAGCATTCATAAACGCTATAAACAATCAACAGCATACACGAACGCTATAAACCTTCTACAGCATTCATGAACGCTATAATGTTATAGCGTTCACATGTCTGGTCATACTATATCGTGGGCGATCATAGCAGACAGAATATGCTATAGAAGGCTTTCTATAGCGTTCTGCACATGCTATTGTAGGCCATATTTGTTGTAGTGATAGTATCTTAAAATTACATCTTTTGACCTAACCGGTTACTCGGATGCTGATTTTACTGGATGCAAAGTAGATATAAAAAAAGTAGTAGCGGCACGTGTTATTTCCTAGGTAAGGCTCTAGTCTCTTGGTTTAGCAAGAAGCAAAATCCTGTCGCATTATCAACTATTGAGGCTGAGTATATCGCCGCAGGACGTTGTTGTGCACAAATTTTGTGGATGAAGCAAACCTTAGAAGACTTTGATTTACAGTATTCACACATACCTATTTTTTGTGACAACACTAGTACTATTAATTTCACTAAGAATCCTGTATGTCATTCTCGTACTAAGCATATTGAGATTCGACATCATTTTCTTAGAGATCATCAAACAAATGGATATATAAACCTTGAATATGTAGACACAGAGAACCAATTAGCCTTTACAAAATGATTAATAGAAGGTCGTTTCAATTATTTACATCGAGAATTAGAAATTTTAGATGTCAATAATAAAATTTTAATTTGTTTTATTAATTATTTTTAATATGCAAAAACTGTTTTCGAGACAAGCCTACAAAGGGTCTGTCTGTCACCATGACCAAGGTCGAAGTGAAACGGTACTTGAATCTCCGTTAGTTGGGACAATACCCCTACAACTAATCTGAAATAGTTACTGCGTAATAAAATTTAATTCATAAAATAATAATTATTATATTAATTGAAATTTAAAATAACTAAACTTTGAATTAAATAATTGAAAAAGATTTGATGAATATAAAGTAACATATTTTTCTACACAAAAATACCTCAACAGAACCCTAGGCAAACTCGCACCGAATTTGGCCCGAGTTCTGTTGGTGTCGGGTACTTTTAAGTCAGATTTGAATGTGGCCTTCCTATTTATCACCTTCATCTCCTCAAAACACAGCAATAGCCGCACCCGAAAGCTTCAAACCCTATATTTTCTTCATCATATTTCTCTCAATCTTTTGGAGTTTTCAATCAAAATTTTGGATTCGTGCGTAGAATCTCGTTCTCCTCCACATACTCAAATTTCAAAATGTATAACCTCCTCATTCTTTCTAATTTTAATTTTGTAGATTTTTATATATTTCTAGTAATCATGCCTAAGAACTTCAACCCCTTCAAGAGGAAGAAGACGACGACTAGCGAAGAGGCCTCATCTTCAGATCCCATCAAAGGATCACACTTTTTGCCCGTCCAATCGGACGACGGGGTGTTCAATGGATTTTTTTTCCAAATCCTTCAACAATCCTTATTATGGTATACGGATTTCTCGGTTCGCAATATATGTCCCGACATACCGATTAAGTGGACTATTTTTCTGTCCTACTGGACTTACTTTAAAGCATTAGGGTTGCACAACCTTGTCACTCATTCATACCCTATTGCAACTAATGCTATTTGTTTATTTTATTGCAATTTCACCATTGACACTTTCATTGTTAAGAGTCGTCTTGCTGGAACTGATATTCAATTCAATGATGTCGACTTAGTAAAAAAATTCTTGATATTCTAAATGAAGGTGCTCCGTTAGACGATATCACAGAATTTGAATTTTCAGAAGGCACAACTTTAAACAGTTTTAAGAATGAACTCTGCTCTCCTGATCGAGTTTGTTGTGAAAAGTTTAAAGCTGCACATTTGAACTTATTTTTCTATGAATTGCATCGCATCGTCTACTCCACTATCTTGTCCAAATCCACTTCCAAGGACGATGTGACTATCCTTGAAATGTCTGTATTATATTATATTCGTAAGGGAATTCTCTTTTTTGTCCCTAAGATCATCATTCAGATGATGGGTCGTTGTCGCAAAAGGAACAGAAACCTTGCTTACGCGATGATCCTTTCAATCATCTTTCAGTATTTTGACATTGATCTATCTACTTGTGCTCGTGACTCTGAGCCCAAGTATCTTCAGCTATCTCGTTGTAGCACAGTTATTCCTCCTCCTGTTCCTCAAACTGCACCACCTCCACCTCCTCAGGATTACCCTATGTCTTTTGAGGGTATCCACCAGCACCTATTTGATATACGGCGTGCTCAGCTGGATGAGCACAACTCTTTGGAGCGTTTGTGACTTACACATTGAGGGAATGCGAGTTATGAGATGCTAGTCGATTTCAGGCCCTGGCAAACTCCTTTGCGAATCTATGCCCAGACTGATCTGCATGCCAGTTCACTTCCATGAGATCCCACTGCCTCGAGCTACCGCTATGAGGATAAGGTGGTCTGTCACTTCTTTGAGCCCGATAACGCTTATGACTGGTACCGTGGTTCTGGTGCTACTCCACACCCTTCTCATGGAGCTAGCACTTCTGGAGCTGATCCTTCTTGACATGGTGGCAATGCTGATGCTGATGATGATGACTTTGAGGACTTTTGATTTGGATGCTTTTGTACTTTGTCTAGATATTATCTAGTTAGACTCTTTATTTTGTCCATGTATGCTTGAAAATACTCCGACATTCTAAGATAGTACTTTATTTTTATTTTATTAGCACTGTGACTGTTTGCTGAGTTTATACATTTTCAAACTCTTATTAGTATGCATTTACTATTTCAGTGTGTATTGTTCTCTCTCTTATTCTTATATGCATTTTGTGTGTGTAGCATTTATTATCTTAATTTATGCTTCATTCATTAAATGCCTGTGAATGCCTGTGAAATACATGTTATTTTGTCTATATTTTTTATATTTCTTCAACGTTCGTTACTTAAGCATAGATTGTCACGTCCCGACCCGGAATCACCCGAATCATCGTCCTCGCAGGGGGCGTGATACCGCACGAGCCTGGAGTTGCGCTCGTGCAAGGCAAGATGACAAGTTCTCAATATGGTTATCTTTAATTCGATATTAACAATGAAAGAAAAATAGAGTATACGAAATAATTCTCTTTATTGATATTCGAAATGAGGTTATAAAGGCTTTCGATAGCCCAACAATATATGCCAGATTGGCTACAACACTCAGGTTCTCTCTTGCCCACAAAGGATTTTACCGTTTCATACATCATGCCTTCTATATCTCAGCCGCATCGATCATGTTGCATGTCCGAACGTCAATGCGGTCGCATGCCTCAACACGCTTCGACATTCCAAGCCTTAACGCGTTCAAGCGAAGCTCCGCCGCGAGCAGACCAATCCCTGAACCTGCTAGCAAACTAGTGGAGGATTAGTACTTTCGTCTTTGCTGTACTGATCAAAGACCCACTTAACAAACTGACATTTAGTATTGTATTGATTCATGCAAACATACAATTTAGTTATCTTTCTATGTTCTCCTTAGGATCAGTTCATGGCATATTCAAAGACTGTAAAGCATGTTATTATGGAAAGCATTTTATTTGATTCGTATAAGTAAACATGCAACCAATAGCAATCCCGTGTTGTTATCGTAACTTCTTACCAACATCGACGCACTCGCCCTTGCACCGACGCAAGGTGAATACGCCTATCGGATTTCCCTATCATGTTATAAGTGCTCTCTATGCGGATCTATATGTGCACGATATGTGTGTACCTTGCACTTTTGACCCATGATCTATCTGTGCAGGATATAGATATACCTTGCACTTTCAACCCATCGCCCTAAACTATATGAAGGTCACTAGCTTTCTGGGCTAGAATGGACTTATATTTCTCAAATTGAATATGTAAGACGATGATCACTCTGTGCGGTTGCTAACCCAAACAATCAGAGGACCATCGAAATACTCGAATAAGTGGCTTATCACATTCACTAGAAGATCGTTAACCGTCTAGATGAAGTGCACCAATATATCGACTTTATCAAATATCCCTTCTCGGCCGAACGGTCCCAGCGCCCTGGCGTACCATGTTTGAGAGATGCCCGTGTACAGGCTTTTTTATATCTTTAAGTCCATTTGACCATGCCACGCATCTTATCTTTCATACAACCAAGCAAGTTTGTCTATCTCTATTTCAATTGGCACAACATCCTAATGTTCTTAACGAACGCCCCGAAGGCCATAAACATTTCAAAGGCACCATGTCGCATCGACAGTTATGTCACATCCATGCCACAACTGTTCTTTTCTCAATGAAGCCATCTTTTGTAGTCTTATTCAACTGCGCACCCGTTGATATAATTATTCGCCCTTTACTTGCATCGTGCGTTCGATGTACGCCTCAAAGCCATATTTCAATGTCCTATGCCTTAGTGTTCAACGCGTTATACTTATGTTCCATCCTTCCGACTCGTGCAACTGAGGCACGCCTCGATAAGGTATTCAATATTCTATCACTCGTGCACTGAGGCACTCGTGCACTGAGGCACTCGTGCCGATATAGTCTTTCAATGTTCTAGCATGCTAACTTGTGCACGGGGCAAGAAATGACTTATGCACTAAAGCACTCATCGATACAGTTATCCCATGTTCCATATGGCTTGCGCACCGAGGTGCTCATCTTTGTGATATTCAACGTTCCATAGCGACTCGTAAAATTGATGTACGAGTCATTTTAATTGTTCTATCTAGTGTTCGATACGCACTATGTTTATCTCTCTATCGAGCCACGCCCGTGGTTTCGACAACTCAGCATACAACGATATATTTTACTTAGGCATGAAGGAGTAGGAAAGAGAAGCCAATGTCCCCCCACCTTGAGTCCATATGCCTTGTCGTTTCGCCGAGCCAATGCAGCTCGATTTCATAACTTCGTTGCACGGCCAACTCTTCTGACTTAGCCATTTGAGCCCTTCGTGCATTATTGGATTATACGTCAGATTTGGCTTACCGTGCCAACGCCTTAGTCCGTCGCAAGGCGACGATTGGTTTCGTGGACCCCTTTCTGAATAAGGCAAAATGTCTGTAGAAGCATGGAAAATATGGGGTTCATGCGGATCACAACTGACCGCATGAGTACCCTGGAACAGATTGACCCGCATAAAGAAGAGCCGCATGACAGACTCAGTACGCCTCCTGCGGCCCATCTTCACTAGACTGACTTTTGAGTCGCAGAGATAATAGTTACTTACGCGGCCAAGCTGGTTAATCCTCTTGATAAAGCTGACTCTGGTCTGATAAAGGTGACAAACTCTGGCAAAGACTGACAGCTCTGATAACTCTGACACTCTGAAAAGAAGATAAGCCATGATTAGACTGGATATACGACCCGAGCCGCATGAACCTTATGCAACTCAATCTATGTATTTCATGCGGCCAAGGGTAACGGCAATCCGAGCTGCATGAGCTTTATGCGGCCCAGAATATAAGAACCTATGCGGCTCAGAAGTCCCCAAGCTATATGCGGACTAAGAGAGACTGCCGCATGAGTCTTATGCGGCCCAGCATGGTCGAACTCTGAAGGGCTTATGCGGCTCAAAATGACTCAAGCAGACTGGTCATGTCTTGCGATAAGACATGTGACAGGCTGACCAAGTCTCAACTACCCAGATTTGCTACAACAAAATCTTAACAACCTCCACCAGCTGGCAGCCCAAGATCGAGTCTTTGTGCGCTGTGAGAGACACGTGGCCACGTGGCCCTTTATGCGGCCCAAAAAGATGCTACTACAGAAAACACTATAAATAGCAGGGTATTACACCCAGGCAAATGGTTGGCAATCCAAGGCTGGTAACCTACGAAAGGCAATTTCTTCGAGATCAAGGAGCGCGTCAGATAGTCCAAGGAGTAAGGCAGAGTTGCTACACTTTTCCGAGCCTCTATCGTCACCTCCGGAATTAAAACTAAACAATTGTACTTAGATTGTCCCTATGCTTTCTCTTGTACAAGCGAGTTTGCAATAAAGTTCAATTCATCTGTAATTTGTTGTGCTTGATATTTAATGGCAAACACGATGGAGACTCTGCTGGAGACATCCTTCTCCTCTGATGAGAAGTTGGTGATACAATCTGACGCATCCAAGCTCGGCTCCACGCAGCAAATGCTCGTAGTTCGATTTGACCAACGAGTATTCGAAGAAATGCTCTCTGAAGGGAGCACCAGCCCATGGCAGAAGCGTGCCAACCCGAAAAGAGCCCACAGCATATCGAAGCGCCAAACTGGTGCCCCCGACCAGGTTCTCGAAGAAGCTCCTTTTGCGGCCCAAGACGGTGGTCAAGACTCTCCTGCGGCCTTGCTTCCGACTACAGATAACCCCACTTTCCCTAAATCCAGCAAAGGAAAACACTATAATGCTGAGTTTTTGGGGGCACAATGAAAATCCATGCGGACGAAGAAGAGGCCGCATAAGAGAGATAGGCAGATGACTCATGCGGCAGCCAACTCTGGCCGCAGACAGATCGCCCATGCGGCATCAAACTCTGACCGCAGACAGATCGCCCATGCAGCAGCCAACTCTGGCCGTAGACAGATCGCCCATGCGACAGCCAACTCTGGCCGCAGGCAGATAGCCCATGCGACAGCCAGTTCTGGCCATAGACAGAGTGTCTCATACGGCCCTGTCAGAAGTTATGTATTCGACCGTCTCTCATGCGGGCCCAACTCCATGCGGCCTATTGAGAATGTGGGATGTATCAATCTGGACTCTTTTTACCATGCACCTTCGGGTGCTAAGTCAAAGAAGTCTAGGGTAGTGCGGGCCCAACAAGCCCAGTCAACTGTCCAAGTTGCTGACCGTCAGCGGGCACCGTTAACTGTTATACGGGCCCCTGATGGAAAGTTGTACAGAACCACCCGCGTCCAGTCCCCCAGGGCTAACGGACATGTGGGTCTCAAAAATCTCCCTCCAACGATCGAGATAAAGTGCTTTTACTAGCCTCAGATCAGGGAGCAAATATGATACCTATGCACCCGTGTGCTCGGGATACCCGAGTCCATAAATTGGATGCAAAGGTAGATCAGCCTGCTATAGACTTGCGTGAGGTGATTACTCACAAACGTAAGGAGAAGGAAGCAACCTTGACGTGCGATGAGCCCCCCTCAGGACGTCATTGCACCCAAGTCATCATCAACTACTGTTGTGACAAGTCTGCAGCACCTGAAGATCGGCAGTCCGTTTTCCAACGACTGTGGCAGCCAGCACCTTTCCAGCAACAACTTCAAAAACATGTACAAATTCTGGAAGACGAGGAATTTCCTGTCGCCTCATGTAATTAAACCCGGAAGGTTCTTTTCGACAATGGAGGAAAGAAGACAAGCTCTTCCAGCCCGACAATCTCTGCCAGCATTGCAAGGAAACCCACATCTGAAGGACTGCCACCGATAACCACAGGGGTGTCTATCTAGGCACTCGATCCAAATAGAAGCTGCCAACACCTGGGGGTGCATCCTTGACCTCCCTGGGGGTAGATGAAACCGGGGATAGCAGTCCCCTCAAAGTATGTGACAACCCAGTGTTCCAAGAACATACACAGGGGGTAGCGATTTACTAGAATTATGCGACAGACACGGACGTCCCTGAGGATGATCGCCCTCGCCAAGATGATGTGGCTTCCTACACAGGGGGTAGAACCCCTTCCGAGTCCGAAGAAGAAGACATTCCGATATTTCCTGATGATTTTTCGGCACGGGGGTACGACACAGAGAGCACCTCTGCTACGGTCCCTTCCACCTCTACCCATGTACGGACAGTCTTTATGGCCGACGATGATCATGAGGCGCCTACTGACCGACAACGTCTAGAAGTACTTGAAGCCATGCTCATGTCCTTGGTCAAGTCAGTAGACGAAATCAAAGCTGCCTTGCCGACTCAACCAGCAAAGACGCCTGGAAAGACGAGCTTGGGACCCGTAGGCACTATACAGTCACGGCTGTCTAGATACATGAGGGTTTAACTACAAGCCATCAGTCTCTTATGGTCATGAACAAGCCTATTGTCTCAATCTCATGCAAGGAATAGCAGTTACAAGATGTCAGAGCACCAAATACACAATAGTAAGGCGTCTCATACATTACATATTTGGATGATCATGAAGCTAGTCATACAAAATATGAAAAGTAGCAAGAGTTTCAGTCATATATGATCAACCCTAGGATTTGTTACTCATGCTACAGCCCGTAGGCAGACAGTAAGTATAGTACAATCGAGCTAACACATGCTCGTCGGCTAAACGCCTCAAAGAATATGTTTACAATAGAGTGGGAGAGCAAAATAAAATCCACTCGTTGCCTTGGTTACGCCTGGTGGTCACCATTTGGCTGGAAGGTAGGGAGATCCTCTGGAGCTGCTCTGATATCTGGCCACGCAAAACCAGCTGGGTCAGATCCCAGAAAGAGCAAGTACCACAAAGGAGGCTTCACTTAAGAACTAAAACCAGCAATTAGCATAAAACATAATAACATATTAAAACTGGAGATATGGAAAAAATCATGAGGACATACGATGAGATAACCATAGTACTATTCAGATAGTCAGGTTACAACCCTTAAACCAAATAAGGACCGGGGTTGTAACCCTTCATCTGAACGGAACTTGGTTTTCTACCATTTATCGATTAAATAAAGCACAGGCAATCAGGTCATGTTACAATCTTGTACAGGATCAGGACAAGACTAGACCGAGTTAGACTCCATCCAATCAATCACGACCAAGCAATAAGTACGGCTTGATACTTTAACTAACTAGGGTTATTACAGGCCTAGTTACTAGCAAGATGCAATGAGATTTTCCAACAGCCACAAGTCTAGCAGACCATCCAGGTTATCCAGGTCGAATATCCGTTCATGAAAGGTGCAACACATGAAAGTGTGCTGGAAATGTGCCCTACTCGTCGGCAGGCTACAAGTCCACTTGTGCGTCCAGATAACGGGATTGCCTGTAGCTGGAAAATCTCTTCATAACTACTGGGTTATTCTAGTTATTAGCCTTAGTCAACTTCAGTAGGTACCCTAACCGTGGTACTCAGGGGCCCCTGCCCTAGACATGATGCGAGACAGTGTTGGTTCATTTGTGCAAACACAATCGTCCATGGTGTCCAGGCCATTCATTCTTGTCATGTCATGCTAGCCGTCATAACAGCATTCAATAGTTCCCATCAGGCTTGCTTGTCATGTCTTGTCATATTATGTCATGTCGACGTAGCATGTTATACCGTGCCATGTACAATTATCAGTCCAGTCATGCCATTCAATTTGTGATTATCAAGTTCATGAAAAGTGCAAGGACATAAAACCAATCGGGTACGCAAAAGGGGGCTCAAGACTCTATCCTAGCGAACCTCTACGCTAGGCCAAGAGGCCCCTAGCGTAAAAGTAGCTTTACGCAAGCAAGACCAAGGAAAGACCGCTTCTACGCGAGCGGGAGCCCTACGCGAGAGGGAACTCTACGCGGGCAAGGCTCTACGCGAGCGCGCACCCTATGCAAGCGGAACTTTACGCGCACGATCACCCAAGTGAAACTCTACGCACGCGAGGCTCTACGCGAGCGAGGAAGAGTCTACGCGAGCACGGCTCTACGCGAGCGAGAGTAGCCCCCGCGTAGAGTTCAAGTGAACTCGGCGTAGAAAGGATTACGCTGGCACGCAATGCGTGTGCGTAAAAAGGATACTACGCTGGCACGTTCAAGACGTGTGTATAAAAATGGGGAAACACTACGCTAGTAAGTTAAAACGTGTGTGTAAATGAGGAAATGCTACGCCGGCACGTTAAACGTGGGCGTAAAACTAAATACTACGCTTGCACGTAAGAAGTGTGCGTAAAATTTCATCTTCTCTCCAAAGCTAAGACAAGCAGGCATAAGAGCTCAAGAAAGTCCCATCTCAGTCAAAACTCGATGAAATCCAACCATTCCAAAACCAAACTTGCGTAACATCAGAATGCCTTCTATATAGAACTCTTAGTTTTCGAAAATAAGCCAGTTTAGTAGATCAAAACCGAGAAATCCGAAAATACAACAAACTTAGATCTACATGAATGAACCATGGAAACTAAAAATGCTAAGTACTAAAGTGTCTTAGAATCTCGTGAGGAAGATAATATAATAATAAAACTTGAGTTCCTCCATGAAGCAAGTTGCACTTGCCTAAGCTCTTTGGTAGGTGGAGAGAGTTAATGGAGGAAGGAGAAGAGTTATGGGGATTAATGGAAGAGAGAGAGAGAGAGAGAGATAGAGAGAGAGAGGTTAGGCAGCTTATAAAGGAAGATAGTGGGTGGTAGGTGGGGGTTTCCATATCAACCCAAACCGAGCCCAACCAAGCCCAACCTAACCGAACCCAATGCAGGCCAAGGCCAGGATAAACCACATGAACCAGAAAATGCTAACTAACCCATGCCAATGCAAAACCCAAGACTAGCCAGTCAAGACAAGTCGAACCAGGATGAACCCAAAATAAACCAAGGCAAGATTAAACCAGGATCAAGCTAAGCAAGACAAGTCTAATTACGGGTCGGGATTCCGTACACGTATACCAAAATACGTAATACGAACTACGGGCGTTACAACTCTACCCACCTTAAAAGAATTTTATCCTCAAAATTTAATTAAGAGCCTAGAGAGGCAAGGACAAGCTATATTTATCACAAGCAAGTTATAACTAGGCAATCAATCAAGCAATCATTCATGCAAGCAAGGAAGCTGAGGGCATAAGGCATAAGAAGGACATTATACCTTGCGAGTCAAACAGGTCGGGATATCGCAATTGGATATCATCATCATGCTCCCACGTTGACACACCTAGAGAGTGATGACCCCAAGCAATACGGACTAAACTAATAGTCTTGTTCTTGAGTATCTTCTCTTTCCGGTCCAATATGGATACGGGTCTCTCCTCATACGAAAGGTTGGTACCAACAACCAATTCTGAATGATCAAGGACATGACTCGGATCCGGGATATACTATCGTAATTGGGATACATGGAAGACATCATGCACCTCACGCAACGACGACGGGAGAGCGAGACGATAGGACACGTCTCCTACTCGCTCTAGAATGTCGAATGGCCCGATATACCTTGGACTAAGCTTTCCCCATACGCCAAAACGAATGACACCACGGTTAGGTGAGATACTAAGGAATACATGGTCGTCGACGGAAAATTCAGGGGGCGCCGATGAGAATCGGCCCAATGGCGCTGGCGATCTTGTGGAACTCGAAGATGATCTTTGAATCTTCTGACCACCTCAACTGTCTGAGTAATCATTTATGGACCGAGCATCTGCCTCTTTCCAACATCGTCCCATGCTAGCGGGGATCTGCACTTTCTATCATACAGTGCCTCGAACGGTGCCATCTGGATACTGGCTTGGAAAGTGTTATTGTACGAGAACTCCACCAGGTGCAAGTGATCCTCCTATGAACCATCGAAGTCGAGTGTACAAGATCTCCATATATCTTCCATGGTTCGTATGGTATGCTCTGACTGACCATCTGTCTGCGGATGATAAGCTGAGCTGAATGGGAGGTGAGTTCCCAAACTCTCTTGCAGACTACGCCAGAAGTACGACGTAAATCTTGAATCACTGTCCGAGGTGATACTGACTGGTATACCGTAAAATCTGACGATCTACCTGAGGTACATCTCTGCTAGCTGAGTCGTCGACTGACCAACACTGAATAGGAGAAAGTGAGCCACCTTCGTGTGCTTGTCTATAATAACCCAAATAGCATCTCTACCGGCCGGGGACCTAGGTAATCCAGTCACGAAATCCATGGTTATATGCTCCCACTTCCATTCTGGAATCGGCAAGGGCTAAAGAAGTCCAGCCGGTCTCTGATGTTCAGCTTTAACTTGTTGGCAAACCAAAAACCGAAAAAAAAATTGGGCTATCTCTCTCTTCATGCCATTCTACCAAAAGTGCTGACGGATATCACGGTACATCTTCGTGCCACCGGGATGAATGGAATACTGAGAACTGTGAGCTTATTCCATGACTTCCTGTCTGATATCATCTCTAGGTACATATAGACGCTTCCCATATCGAAGTGTACTGTCTACATAACTCTGGTCTTCGTCCTGCTACACATTCTGTCCTAAGCCGCTGAAGCTTAGAATTTGATGGCTGAGCTAACCTGATCCTCTCAACTATACTGGACTAAAATTGCATGTTGGCCATCAATGCCACACTGGTAGGAAGGACAACTTCTATATCCATCTTTTGAAGATCTGCCAATGACTGTAGCTGCGCTGTAAGGAAATAAACTCCGGCTATCCTGCTCAACGCATCTACTACTACATTGGCCTTCCCTGGGTGATACTGCAGGTTGACATCATAATCCACAAGTAGCTCTAGCCACCTTCTCTGACGCATGTTGAGATCCTTCTGGGTGAATACATACTTCCGGCTCTTGTGGTCGGTGAAAATCTCTATCCTATCTCCGTACAGATAGTGTCTCTAAAGCTTAAGTGCAAATACTACTGCTGCCAACTCCAAGTCATGGGTGGGGTAATTCCTCTCATGATCACAAAGTTGACGTGACACATAAGCTATTACCTTCCCATGCTACATCAAAACACATCCTAAACCTCTGCCCAAAGCATCACAATATACTGAAAATCCTCCGGTCCCATCGGGAAGCGTAAGTATGGGAGCCGTCATCAAGCCCCGCTTCAACTTCTCGAAAGATTCCTGATACTCTGCCGTCCAAAAAAACTGCACATCCTTGTGGGTCAACTGGGTCATAGGTGCCAAAATTCGAGCAAAATCTGAAACAAATCGTCGATATTAGTCGGCCAAGCCAAGAAAGCTGCGAACTTTTGCCACTGTGCTGGGTACTGGCCATGTCTTAATGGATACTATCTTCTGGGGATCCACTTCTACCCCACCTCTGGTAATAATATGACCCAAGTACGAAATGTGATCAAGCCAGAACTCGCATTTACTGAATTTGGCATATAACTAGTGCTCTCAGAGAATCTGGAGGACAATTCAGAGATGTTGCTCATGCTCCGCTTCACTCTTGCTATAGACTAAGATGTCATCTATAAACACAATCATGAACTGATCCAAGTATGGCATGAAAATGCGATTCATGAGATCCATGAATACAGCTTGTGCATTGGTTGCTCCAAATGGCATAACAAGGAACTCCTAATGCCCATATCTAGATCTAAAAGCTGTCTTCGGGATGTCCTACTCTTTGACTCTGATCTGATAGTATCCTGACCGCAAGTCAATCTTCGAGAATACTGCCGCCCCTTTGAGATGATCAAACAAGTCATCTATCCTCGGGAGAGGGTATCTGTTCTTGATTGTTACTGAGTTCAAGGTACGATAATCTACACATAATCTGGACTACCATCCTTCTTTTTCACAAAAAGCATCGGGGCTCCCCAAGGCGATCCACTTGCACGAATGAATCCCTTGGTCCTGAGTTCTTCAATCATCTTATATAATATCTCTAACTCTGACGGCGCCATCCTGTAGACTCTCTCCAATGCTGGGGCTGTCCCTGGGATCAAGTCGATAGTAAACTCGATCTCTCGCTCTGGCGGCATTCCTGAAAGCTCCTTTGAAAAAACATCTGGAAACTCCTCGACTATCCGGGGTAACTGTATTGCTGCTACTGCCATCCGCAATACTGGAGGAGAATGTTCAACTTTACCTCGGGAAAAGAAAAACTCTGGCTCGCCTGAAATGCTAAAAACAACCCTACCAACATAGCAGTCTATCCTAGCATACTGGTTCCTTAACCAATCCATCCCTAAGACCACATCATAATCGGCCATCGGGAACTTTATCAATCTAGCGAGGAACTCTCTACCGCTAACTACGATCCGACACGAGGAAAATACTCTATCTACTCCCACAAGACCGTTACCAGTAAGTATATTAAGCCTTACTGATAATGACTTGAGCTCCAGTCCTATCCGTGCCGCGAATCATGCAGACATAAATAAATGTGCTGCACCAAAATCAAATAACGCTGATGCTGGGAAGGAGTTGACGAGAATAGTACCTGCCACTACCTCACCTGGTGCCAATCCTTCTTCTACGGTCATCGCCATCGCCTGACCATATCCTCTGGGTGCGGGTCTCCTCTGCTGAAAACCTCTCTGTCTGCTCTGAATCAGGGCTTAGGCTTGGGCATACTGCTGGGGGTTTTGTTGCTAAAATGCTTGGGACTGGGGTGGCAAGGGCCTCGAAAACTGTTGCTACTGCTGGATTGGTGATGGTCCTCTCACCGAAGGACTAGTAAAGTTGGACGATGATAAACTACTACTATTCGGGTAGGATCCTATCTTGTGATCTGCTGTCCCACAAGCCAGGCACAATCCCTGTGCCATGCGACATTCTGCCACCATATGTCCTGGCTTCCCACAATGAGTGCAACCCATTGCGGAAGACTGCTTCTGCTGCTGAGGGTTCGTCAGGGTTGAATGTTGAACCGCCTCGGAGTTCCAATTGTCGAAGCCCTAGCTGCCGGGGCTGGTGCTGAAGACTGATTCATATGGCCATGAGATCGCTTCCGACCTCCGGTCCGGTCCATGATCCTCTGGGAGGTATACTCTTGCCTCCTGGCTGCTCTCAATACCGCATCAAAAGTCTGATGTTCAAACTGCTCTACTGCTAATAAAATCTCCTGGTGGAGTTCTTACTGGAACTGCTGGGCTCTGTCGAACTCGGTCGCTACCAAGGTGGAAGCAAACCGACTAAGTCTCGAAAACTCGGCCGCATATCCGTCGACCATCTTGTCCATCTACTTCAGATTGGTGAACCTCGTTTGTAGATCGTATCGGGCTACAGCACCGAAGTACTTGGTCTAGAATCTCTCATGAAATATTATCCATGCAACAGGTACCACTAATCCAATAGCCTGCGCCGCCCACCAGCTGCGGGCAAGATCCAATAACTGTAGGCGTACTACCGCCACCTTCTCATTCTCGGGCATCTTTGTCGCTTCTAGAATCACTTCTGTATCCTGTAGCCAAGCATCTGCGGCAATCGTATCCTCACTGCCGTCAAAGAAGGGAGGTTCAAACGCTTGAAGCTGTTGGCTGCCTGGTTCCTTGATGACCGTCTATGTTCAGAGCATCTTGTACTACCTGGTGCAGGGCATTGCCCCGACGGTCTTGAGATGCTAGCAATGACCTGATGAGACCCACCAAGGTGCTATCATCGGGCTCTGCAGGCTGGACTGGCTGAACTAGTAGCTCTTGACCCCCAATAGGCATGACTCTAGAGGCTACTCCTGAATGCTGGACTTGATCTCCAGGTTGCTGCTGGCCCACGGGAGGTGCTCCACCTTGCCGATCGGTAGGACTAGGAACAATGCCGCTGAAGAAGATGACACAGGGAACAATAAAGAAGGACCAGGACAGATCAAAAATACAAGCATGTGATCAGGTCAAGAATTCAGGGATTCAGAGGATACGAGCAGAGATCAAGGACGAGTGCTGATTGAGACATCTATTCGGTAAACCCTCACACATCTTGATTCACAAGACCTGCATGGGCCACCACTTAAACCATGTAATGCCCAAAACCAGAATATTGGAGAGCAGGGGCGTACATAGCCCGCTACGTATATTGAAATAGAATCCACCTTACTATACGGTCACGACTGTCTAGATACATGAGGGTTTAACTACAAGCCATCAGTCTCTTATGGTCATGAACAAGCCTATTGTCTCAATCTTATGCAAGGAATAGCAGTTACAAGATGTCAGAGCACCAAATACACAATAGTAAGGCGTCTCATATATTATATATTTGGATGATCATGAAGCTAGTCATACAAAATATAAAAAGTAGCAAGAGTTTCAGTCATACATGATCAACCCTAGGATTTGTTAATCATGCTACAGCCCGTAGGCAGACAGTAAGTATAGTGCAATCGAGCTAACACATGCTCGTCGGCTAAACGCCTCAAAGAATATGTTTATAATAGAGTGGGAGAGCAAAATAAAATCCACTCGTTGCCTTGGTTACGCCTGGTGGTCACCATTTAGCTGAAAGGTAGGGAGATCCTCTGGAGCTGCTCTGATATCTGGCCACGCAAAACCAGCTGGGTCAGATCCCAGAAAGAGCAAGTACCACAAAGGAGGCTTCACTTAAGAACTAAAACCAGCAATTAGCATAAAACATAATAATATATTAAAACTGGAGATATGGAAAAAATCATGAGGATATACGATGAGATAACCATGGTACTATTCAGATAGTCAGGTTATAACCCTTAAACCAAATAAGGACCGGGTTGTAACCTTTCATCTGAACGGAACTTGGTTTTCTACCATATATCGATTAAATAAAGCACAGGCAATCAGGTCATGTTACAATCTTGTACAGGATCAGGACAAGACTAGACCGAGTTAGACTCCATCCAATCAATCACGACCAAGCAATAAGTACGGCTTGATACTTTAACTAACTAGGATTATTACAGGCCTAGTTACTAGCAAGATACAATGAGATTTTCTAACAGCCACAAGTCTAGCAGACCATCCAGGTTATCCAGGTCGAATATCCGTTCATGAAAGGTGCAATACATGATAATGTGCTGGAAATGTGCCCTACTCGTTGGCAGGCTACAAGTCCACCTGCGCGCCCAGATAACGGGATTGCCTGTAACTGGGAAATCTCTTCATGACTACTGGGTTATTCTAGTTATTAGCCTTAGTCAATTTTAGTAGGTAACCCTGTTTGCCATTAAAATTGTTTTGATTGAAATCTTAATACAAACAGAACAGTGATACAATATAGGACTTAGATGTAGTCCTAGGAGTACACTTTTGTTTAAGCTGGGTCCTTAGTGCCAATGGAGCGAGTGGTAATGCGTTGACTCCGTTGACCGGCTGACGACGGTTATCGGTTCTCTGAAGGTGTTGATTGCTCTGGGTGCTGGAGCTTGCTGAGAGGAGGAAGACGTTGAGTGTCTAGAACTGCCTCTCGGTGATTCTCTCTGTGTTGTGAGTCTTCTGTTCTGAGTCTCTGTGTCTGTGTGAAGGAGATGATCCTTCTATTTATAGTTTTGCAGGCTGGCTGCTCATGCGCACATGCAGGATGCGCCGGTGTGGGGATGCCACGTGGAGGTCGCTGATGGAGGCGCATGGATGCTGCGCCCTGATCGAGGGGGAGAACTCTTCATACTGCTGTTGTGAGTCGGCATGTAGCAGAGAGAGGATCTTTTCGTTGCTGAAATCTTGGATGAGTTGAGTCAAAAGACACGTGTCGTCGACTCATGGTTCGAAGATCTCGAATTTGGTGGAGAGAAGTGATCTGGTGAGCTGCGCCTTGGATTGGGCGCAGGAGAAGGCTGCGGCTCATAACCTTTAGGAGTTACAAACCATTTGGGGCGTATGGCTTTTCAGGCGCATGCAGGCGACTTTCTTTCTGTCTTTCGGGATCAGAGAGCAGTCTGAGGCGCATGGCTTTTAAGGCGCATGCTGATTTGGACGCATGGCCGTAGAGGCACATGCTGATGGTGGAGTGGCCACGTGGCAGTAGCCGTCGAAATAAAGTCATGATGATGCTGACGTTGTCGACGCTTCTTTTTCTGAAAAAGCTGTCAACTGTTCAGACTTTGGGAGACGTGCTGCCAACTCTGTCAGTTCAGCATTTAATGTTGGTGACGTTCGATGGACAGCTGAGTGGGTGCGTCGGTTGGCGTTCCACTCGGTATGGGGATGTGTTAGGGCGCACCCTCTGTAATGCACCGAGTACTGTAGGGCACATCTGTGTGATGCGCCTGATGCCGAAGGGCGCGTCCGTGTGATGCGCTGTCTGGCTGGCGCATCGGACATGTCTTTTAATGATGCGGCTGTCTCGCTCTTCGAGTGCTATAAATAGCCGTTTGGCTGAATTCGAAGCGTCCGGTTCATCCATTTAATATAAATTCATTGCACGGAATTCGGAGGGCCATCCACTTGGCGCGTGGGTTTGATCTGCCCGGCCTATAAATAGTGGCATGGAGAGAAGATTTGCTTCTCATTCCCTCACGTACTTCCAATATGAACTTGATCATGCGGGTGCATTCTGTTGACGAAGTGCTCCCGAGGGTGAAGATGAGACGCTGTGTTGTCTTCGATGCACTTGAAGGTGACTGTTACATCCAAAAAATGGAGTCGAGGGCTTCCGAAGCAGGCGGAAGGTGCCTGTTGCATCCAAAGATAGGGATGCTCGGGCCTCGTCCCCGTTATTCCGGAAGAGCCGTAGATTGGAATGGCGGTGCTAGGCTTTAGCCGCGGTTTCGATCACGATCTTCCTTCGGCTTTGGAGGCTCTTTCGAAGCCTCCTCTGGCCACAGCATTTGCGGTGCTCTTCTCTTCCTTGGTTCCAGCCAGAGGGTTAAATGCTTTGCTTGGCGAAGCACTTATCAGGTGAGCCTGGCTGGAAGAGCGGCACATAACTGGGCTCTGCTCGGCCAGGTGAGCCTGGCTGGAAGAATTTGGCTGAAGGGATACACATAGCTGGGCTGCTGAAGGGATGCACACAACTGAGCTGGATGCACATGACTGAGCTGCTGAAGATATGGTGGGATGCGCCTGGTTGGAGGCGCATGATGTCTGCTGCGCCTGACTGACAGCGCATGGTGACTGGCAGCGCATGATGACTGCTGCGCCTAACTGGAGGCGCATGGTGGCCGCTGGCTGTAGACTTAGGATCTTTCCTTTGTAGAAATTTTCCTTTGTTCAACCTTTTCTAGACATGTAATAGACTTTTATATATAAATAAAAAGTCCTTCTTCAAATGTCCATGGTTATTGACTTTGCTGTGAAGTGTTCTGTGCGAGTCCTGGCGTATGTAGTGTCTGGCGCATGGGCTTTCTGGTTATGAAATTCCATGCTTCTACAAGACCCCCTTCAAAGTTTTTAAAACTTTTGAATAAGTTTTGGAATACTTTGAATAAGAAGCATGGAGGTCAGGGCGTATGATTTCTGGGCGCATGCCTGTTCGGGCGCATGCTCTTCTCAGTTAATGATGATGGTGCCTCGATAACCGAAAAGATTAATGATGATCTTTTGGTTTTATTTGCTGCTATCCTTGCAGAACCCGAGGCGACGGCTGAGATCATACGTCATCTGTTCACGTGTGCGACCAAGCCCTATAAATAGGTAAGAGTTGGAGAGAGAAAGGGTTCTTCTTCTTTGTGCCTCTGCTTCTTTAGAGTTTCTTCTTCAAAACCCTAACTTCTCCTTCCTCGAGAGAATGGCTTCCAAGACTCCTCGCGGTGCTGCCGGCAAGGGGAAGGAGAAAGCGAAGGAGTCTGTGGAAGTTGCGGCGGTTGTCGTTCCCCGTCGGCCTGTCGAAGTTCGGCCGGAGGTGGTTGGTAAGTCTCATTGTCCGTACGCCAACGCACATAGGCTTTGAGTCTTTAATGATGTGATGCGGTCTTTGCCCGCCGACGCGCATGGGTTTAAACCCTGGTGATGCGCCGAGGCTATACTGCTGACGCGCATGGGTTCAAACCCTGAAGATATGTCGAGGCTATACTGCTGACGCGCATGGGTTCAAACCCTGAAGATGCGCCGAGGCTATACTGCTGACGCGCATGGGTTCAAACCCTGAAGATGCGCCGAGGCTATACTGCTGACGCGCATGGGTTCAAACCCTGATGATGCACCGCAGTTTTCTCCTTTAGACACATTGTGTGTCCTCTTCTGACTTTTTCTGATCTTTTGCTAGTGTCGATGGCAATCCCGCTTTTGAGTGAAGTTCTCTTGGAGGCTGCCTTCAGCCAAATGGGAGTAGAGCATAACGAGGAAGTGATAAACCCTGCTCAAGATGCTCTTATGCTGGATCAGCCTCCTGAGAGAATGACCCTAATCCGTGAACAGCAGCATTGGTTCCTCAAACGGATGATGGAGCGTGGAGTCATTAAATCTTCCACATCTGATAAAGTGACCTTCCTGAAGCCTGAGTTCCTGTTTGGAGACCGTCTCACTTCTACTGACTCGTCAGTGCTGAAGGTCAAGGAGGACTGGTTCTTTACTGCGAATGGAGTGCATATGACTGTTAAGCAACTTGAACGTCAGTGGCCTTTGACGTCCTTCTGTCACCTTGTTTCCCAGAGAAGGATGTCTTGGGAGCTTACCCCTTCTCAGGGGGGAGCGGTGACTGGTGTCATCCAAATTGATTCTACTTCCGACCAAAGGGATGCTTTGACCGTTGTACGGTCTGGGTCTTCTTACACTTGGCGGACTTTACGTCCTGGGAGCCTCTACAGTGATGTACCCATTGATACGTTTGCTTATAGTGCTTCGACTTTTACACATCGTATGTTTTTGATGGAACGTTCCTACCCGACAGGAGAGTTTCGGGTGGAGGGTTGGTGCCATTACGTCTCCAAATGGGATAAACTGACGCTCTGGATCTTGTCGCGGTTTCGGACTGAGCTCCGAGAGATCGGGTTGACTGCCGCGATCCGTGCTACCTAGGCGGGTGTTGACCTTAATAGGCACATGTTCCTCGCACTTCTGGAGATGTTTGATATCCATACCGGGACCTTCTTTACTCCGGTAGGGGAATTAGGGCTCGCACTTCATGAGATGTATGAGGTGTCTAAACTCCCTTGGGGGTCGGAGCCCTATGAAGAGTACTTTCCAACCAATGAGGAACTTCAGGTCCTGGGGGACAGGGCTGATGAGATGACGGCCGTCTTCAAGGAAGTGGCAAGTCATCATTACTATGTGCAGAGAAGGGATAAAAGCGGGTCGCAGCCCCATGTAACCGCTTGGAGAGATTATGTCTTTAGACAAGACAAAGAGGATTCTTCGAAGTTTTCTACTCTGCCGGCGCTCTCTCGTAGCGAGGTGCTGTCCGAAATGAGCACGTTAGGGGAGAAGAATCCCCGAGGAAATGAAGACCAGCAGTCAGATGCACGCTCCTACAGCTGCTTCTGGCACCTTGCTTATCCAATGTCATCCAAGGCGGTTTTGGTCGCCTATCTGATGATATGGCTCCGGGATTGCGTGTTCGCAGGTGGATCCGGTGCCGTCGAGAGGGTGACTCGAAACTTAATCCTGCCAGCCGTAAAATTAGTCTTCGGTCGGCGCTTGGCTCTCCTCCCCGCAATGGTATGTAACCTGCAGCGAGGTTTGCGAGAGTTTGCTGGAAATGTGATTCACGATAGAGGCAGAAAAAATAACTTCCCGCGTGCCGAATTGCCGTTTCACTATTTGATGGGATGGCTGATTCTGCATCATCCCAGTGTGATGAGCCCAGGCTCGGAAGAAGATTATAAGGCTGGAGATGCATTCCTTCGTCGTTTCTATCGGAGGAGCTGGTCGTATACTGGTGTCCCGGTTTGTAGAAAGGTTTTATCCCGTCTTCAGGGTTGGGAGATCACCAAAGTTGGTCCCATCTATTTGGGTTTTGATGCCAACGAGGATTTAAGGGACCTGGGCGAAGGTACCACCACTCTGCCTCAATGGGAATTCCGCTGGTTGCAAAGTATCCGGCCGTCCCATCTGGTATACCGGAACAGGAATCAATACTACCTGGAACTATACTTGCCGAGCCGCTTTGCGCGGCAATTTGGTTATGCTCAGATGATGTTGGATAACCCCAGTAATACCCTGGGGTATGTTAGAAGTTTGTTGGATGGTGCACGAGCTTGGCATTACTATAATGCCGGATGTACCGGAGCTCGTTTTACGTTGCCCGTCCCCGATCCGCGGCCGCCCATTCTTTACTCGGCCGCCAAATTTTACTGTGTTATGGCTGCCCCGCCCTCCGGATATGACAGGGAGACCAGCCTTATCGCAGGCACCCAGTTAGCAGCGACTGGGGATACGTCAGTGAAGGCCCGGCCGCATCGTCCGTCAGGGGTGGGTCAACGGTGTGCCCCCTCCGCATCACAAGCAGAACCCTCGGGCGATCGACCGAAACGATGTGCAGATACAGGGGCTGAATCTCTTGTGTCGAAGAAGCAGAAGAAGGCATCGTTACCGACGGTGTCATCGGATTCGGCGTCCAAAGAGGTAAGGACATCCTACTAAATCTGATTTTGGTTCCGCTACTTACGAGGCCCCATCTTCTTTTGTAGGAGCCGCTAAAAAGAAAACCTCGTACCCCAAAGTCGGGTGGGAGTAGGCGAGAAGAGATGGCGAGCTCGTCTGGAGTGCGTATCCCGCCGACAATGGTGTCTCTCATGGAGGAAGATCCGGAGGATACTGTCATCGTAGAGGTTCCGGTATCCCCGGGTTATGTCAGGAGGGAACCTGAGGGTGCAGCAGCTTCCGACGTAACGAAGGCCACAGCGGAGGCTTCACATATCGAAGGTTTAGCAAGTGCGCAGCTTCCTGGTGATGAAGAGGAATAGAGTTCATCATCTTCCGATGACATCGCTCCGGAGCTGCAGGAGTCTGTTGCGGGGGCAGCAGAAGCAGTGAGAATAGAGGAGAGGGTTGATTCCCCTCCTTGTCATGATAAAGGGAGGTCGGCTGAATCATTGCCAAATCCTTCCTTGGCTTCAACCATGAACATAGAGATGGCTACCGATCAGGCGGTAGCGACGGATTTTGTCCATGTAGAGGGACTTGAGAAGAATGAGACCCTTCTGCCGGTCTTGTCTTCTGGGGCTGGCCAGGAGATAAATGTTGATATCCCCGTTTTGCCGGGGGAGGTAGCTGATGCTGATAGAACGTCGGGGGTAGAAGAGATGGCCGTTGACGTCGGTGATGTCTCCGGGCTTGAGAAGGGTAAGGGTGTGGAACCCTCTGTTGCTCCTTCCACTTGGGGTACTATCACGACGCATGTGCCGGCTCCTTCTGTTCCTTCGGCTCCTCGGGCTAGCAGTCTGGCCCCTGTTGATGAAGAGCCTATTGCTGCCGAGGTTCAAATCTCTCAGATCGAGGTTGGCGGATCTTCCTCCGGTCCGCAAACTGTAGTAGCTCCCCCAACTCCTGCTATGACGCCGCAGGTGCTGGCGGATGCCGACGAGTATATGAAGTTCCTCGTCGAGGGAGTGTACAAAATGCTGGAGAAAGGTGTATCTGTAGTGATGGATGGCAAGGGGAGCTTTGCGACAGCAAAAGCTTTGGCAATGCCTTGTATCGAGCTGATCCGCATTCACCAAGGCCATGACCATATGGCCGAAATTCTGGAGGTTTCGGTGATTGAGCTGGATGAGCGGCTCGCGGAACTGCAGCGCATCCAACGAAATGACCTCTCTGTCTTGATAGATGCAGAGATAGGGAAGTTGATTGCTGAAATCGAGGCTTTCCATCGGGCCGATGTGAGCAGTTGGGAGCGTGAAGTGGCTGGGACTGAGGCTGCGGCGGAGCAGTTGTCTCAATCTATGGAGAAGACGACGGAGAAGCAGGCTGCGGTGGACGCTAACATCGCAGAGATTGATGCTCAGATGCGCCGTCTTGAAGACCAGCGGGCCCAACTTCAACTAGAAGCTGATCGTGTCCTGGCTGAACACGTGGCATTCAAGCAGGAGGAAGCGACTCTTACTCAGCGGACCCTTGCTTTGGCTCAGCAGCGACGACAGCTTGATGAGAAGTATGAGAGTAAAACTTCCGCTGAGGCTGTCGGATTAATGCGTCAAGAAGCCGAGCTGCGAGTCCAGGCGACTGTGGAAACTCGTACTGCCGATCTGAGACGTCGAGTCAGAGAGCTTTCATCCCACCCTGGAGAGGATCGGGGACTGTAGCTTCTCTTCTTTTTATGTGTTTTTGCAACTCTTGCTGGGGAAATAGCGTATTTCTGTACTCCCTTCTTTGAAAAATAAAGAAATACACTATTTTTTTTGTGATGTGTTCATTTTTGATCTCATGAACTTGATGATTTATGTGGACCTATTATCTTCTGCGCACCTTGGTTTTTAGGTACAGATAATAAGTTTGAAGGAACCAACATGTTTGCTCAGAGGTAATATGGACGTGGCAATCATTAGGTTCAAATGATAGAATCTTCCTACTCAGAGGTATTTATGGACATGGTAGGAATGATCCTGGGGGATACGCTGAACAACTCAGAGGTAATGTGGACATGGAAGTTCTGCGATCAATGTACGACAACACAGGAGTTGTTTGTACGGGATGTTTACTCAGAGGTAATGTGGACGTGGTAAACATGAAGGATAGCGTAAGCTCACGAAATGTAAGGTTCCGCTTTGTAGGATGTAGAGAGACAACTCAGAGGTAATGTGGACGTGGTTATCTTTCTACGGAAGGATGCCACGGAACAGCTGGGTTCCGGAAGCGTTTGATTTTGTGAAAAGAGGTTGTTTGGGGAAATACATGTCTTGGAGGATGTCAAGAATAGTACTTCTTTAGGAACTTGCCGTTGATGGGCATCATGAACAAGTCCCCATTGGGTTTGGCGAGGCGGTAAGCACCGTTTGAGTATACCGTCTCAATGATGAAGGGTCCTTCCCATTTGGGCTCGAACTTCCCTGGTGTCTTGTGAGTTAACACCATTGGCCTTCTGACTGCTAAAACCAGGTCGCCAACTTAGAAAGTTCTTTGCTTGACCTTCTTGTTGAAAGCCTGTGATATACGGGCTTGGTAAATTCGATGCATTGTTGAGCTAGGAGACGCTTTTCGTCAAGTGCCTCCAGTTCCCGCAGACGACGACGTTGATTGTCTTCTTCTGTGAGATCGTTTGTGATTGCCACGCGGAGCGAAGGTATCTGTATCTCGAGAGGCAGTACTGCTTCGCTCCCGTAGACCAGGAAGAATGGAGTGTTGCCTGTTGGGGTCCGTACCGTTGTGCGGTAGGCCCAAAGGCATTCGCCAAGCTTTTCGTCCCAGTCGCGTTTGTTGGATGACACGACCTTTTTGAGCAGCCTAACGATAGTCTTGTTGAATGCCTCAGCTAATCCGTTTGCTGCCGGATTGTAGGCGGTTGAGGCCACGTTTTGAATACGATTCTTGTCACAGAACCTACTGAAAATGTGGCTGATGAATTGGGGACCATTGTCATGAATGATTCGCCTGGGTACTCCGAAACGGTAAATGACATGGTGTTTGATAAAGCTGACCACCCTGGAGCTTTTTACTTCCGCTAGTGGGACTGCTTCCGCCCATTTGGAGAAGTAATCGGTGATGGCCAGGATGAAACGATGTCCTCTTGATGAAGGAGGGGTGATTGGTCCTACAATGTCCATGCCCCAGGCTTCGAATGGCTAGGAGGCGACTGTAGGATGTAGAGGTTCAGACGGTGTATGTATGAAGTCTGCATGAAGTTGGCAAGCATGGCACTTCTTAGCATATTCCACTGCGTCGGCGGCCATGGTTGGCCAGTAGTAGCCCATACGTCGCAATCGATCTTGCAACTTAGGACCTGGTTGGTGAGCTCCGCAAGTTCCGTCGTGAACTTCTCGAAGAGCTTCGGCCGCTTCTTCGTTAGACAGGCATCGAAGGAGAAGCCCGTCGAAGGAGCGTCGGTACAGCGTTTTAGTGGCTGTATCGTAGTAGAATCGAAGAGAGCGTCTCCTGTCTGAGACGGCTTCCTTCGGATCTTCCAGAAGGATTCCGTAGACGGCGAAGTCGATGAACGGGAATCTCCAGTCTCGGACATTAACATCGATGTTTGTCGGCACGGCGTGAGCCATTTGCAAACATAGGTTATTTCTGGGACAAATCAAGTCTCGGCCAGTTACCGTGACATAGTGTTGAGTCCCAAGGGGCGCGGCCAATGAGGCTGCGAGGCTAGCCAGAGCGTCAGCCTCCAAGTTTTGTAGACATGGTACATGTTCGATGAAGAACCCAGTGAAGGTTGAAATGATGTTCAATGCAACTTCATGGTAAGGGATCAAATCTTCATGGCGAACCTCGTATTGCCCCCGAATCTGGTTTACGACGAGTTTCGAGTCGCCGTAGGCTTCCAGATGATCCACCCCCAGCTGTTGTGCTAGCTGGAGCCCCATGACGAGTGCGTTGTACTCAGCAACATTGTTGGAGCACGGCTTCGAAAGAGAGTATGCGCGCTGGATGACCAGCTGATCGGGGGAGACCAAGACTACACCCACTCCTACGATGATTTGGCCGTTGGGGCCCGTTCTTGAAGCGCCATCGAAGAACATCCTCCAAACGGGGCTTCCTTCAGTGACGTTTGATTCTTGGACTTCATCCGGGATGTCTTCATAGAGTTTTAAAGATTCTGGGATGGGGTGTGCAGCTAAAAAGTCAGCCAGAGCCTGACCCTTGACCGCCTTCTGCAGGACAAACACCATGTTGTATGGCGATAGTAGGATCGCCCATGTAGCCAGCCGGGAGTTTAATGACCCTGGCTTCGTCATGAGAACTCTGAGTGGATTGACTCGGGAGATGACGTGAATTGTCTGGCCCGAGACGTAATGACGAGTCTTCTGAATGGCAAACACCAAAGCCAAGCACTCCTTTTCAACGGGGTTGTACCGGTGTTCGGCCCCGATGAGTGTTCGACTGAGGTAGTAGATTGCTTGCTCGTAGCCTGCATCGCTGTTTTGAGCCAGTAAAGCGCCGAGGGAATGATCCATGGCACGGACGTAGAGGAGGAATGGTTTGCCGACGACAGGTGCCACTAGGACTGGCGGGCTTGTCAAGTAAGCCTTGATGTCGTCGAAAGCCTTTTGGCACTCCTCTGTCCAGACGTAAGAGACTCCCTTCTTCATGAGCTGAGTAAAGGGTTGACATTTACCGGAGAGGTTTGCTATGAACCTCCGGATGTATGCCAGACGTCCTTGTAAGCCCCGAAGTTCTCGAAGGTTCTTCGGAGGGTCCATGTTGAGGATGGCTTTAGTCTTCTCGGGATCGACATGAATGCCTTTTGCCGTGATGACAAAGCCCAAGAATTTGCCGCTAGAAACCCCCAGGAAGGATTTAGCGGGGTTCATTTTGAGTTGATGTGCCCGCATGAGATCAAAGACCGTCCTCAGGTCCTGTAGGTGATCTCTTTTGAGGCGGCTCTTGACTGCGATGTCGTCAACATAGCACTCAACTGTCTTGCGAAGATGTTGACGGAAGATGGTACTCATCGCTCGTTGGTATGTTGTACCGGCATTTTTCAAGCCGAAGGGCATTACTGTGTAGCAGAAAACACCTTTCGGAGTCCTGAATGACGTGTGTTTTGCGTCATCGGGGAACATCTTGATTTGATTGTAGCCTGAATACCCGTCCATGAAGGACATGCGTTCAAAGCCACATGTGTTGTCGATCATTACATCAGTGATTGGGAGCGGGAATTCATCCTTCGGGCAAGCAGAGTTGAGATCCCTGAAGTCGATATAGACTCGTATCTTCCCGTTCTTCTTGGTGACAGGGACGACGTTGGCTACCCAGTCCGGGTGTTGTTCCTCACGGATGAAGCCACTGGTCAAGAGCTTGTCCACCTCCTGATCGATGGCATTCATGATGTCCGGGCAGAAGCGTCGCTGTTGTTGTTTGGTAGGTTTGGCATCTGGTAAGATGTTCAACCTATGCATTGCGATCTGTGGATCGAGACCCGGCATGTCTTCATAGCTCCAGGCGAAGACGTCAATATACTCTTTAGCCAGTTGGACTAAAGATTATCGGTCTTCTTCTTCCAAGCTTTTGCTGATAAAGATGGGTTTAGAAGAAGACCCATCCCCGAGGTCGATCTGCTCGACTTCGTCTTCGGTGGGAGGTTCTCGAAACTCAAAATGAGACTCCCATTGTTCTCCTAGGCGTTGAGCCCAGGGTTCCTCTTCGAAGGGTTCCGGCGGTTGGTCTTCGCCTTCATCTTTCTGAGGTTGCGCCGATGTCATGTTAGCTGACAGCACTTTCCTAAAGACTGATCCGATACTGGTATCGGAATCCCACGTCGATGCTTCAGACGAGTGGGAATGTTCTATATATGTCTTCTGCGTCTGAACTCTCTGGAGTTGATGGCGGCGTGACATAGCCTAACCCCCGTCGAGTCCGATTGTAGTAATCCTGTGGCTTTCCATTGGGCATCGAAAGCCGGACAGGGAGATGCCGACCCTTGCCGTAGTTTAGGCCTTTATTGCTTTTCAGGTCGTAGCCCATCTTTTGGATGATGCGCTTTGCCGTATCCGTGTACCGATAGACTTGTACTCTACCGGTATCAGGTTCGGGCTCGATTGATGGGAGGTCCTGATGACGTTCTACTTTGCCCGAGATGATGGTGCCTTCGTCTCGGCTTCGTGGGGGAATTATGAAGACTCCTTGAGACGGGGCCACTCGATTATGGTGGACGGTCGTTATTTGTGTTTGCAACGACCGTAGAGCGTTGTCTAATGTATACATGGCATTCCAGTGTGGAAGACAAGAATAATTGAAAGACACTCTATTATTGATAAAGTACGAGATTTTATCCCTTGGGATTACATTGTCTAAGGAGGGTGCGTCTACATCAGCAGAGATATATTTGCCAAGCTCCTCATCTGTAAGCACTGGGGCCGGATCAGGAGAGTCCTCCACCGCTCTGACTTTGGGGTCTGAGAGGGTTATGTGAGCCCTCTCCGGCATCTTGGATGACTGCGGCGGCTTGCCTTTAAGACGTACCTTGAGAGGTGCCTCGGTTGCGCCTCCGATGAGTGGCGCCTTCCCTTGTAATTTTACCACCAGGGGAGCTGCTGTTTGAGGTGGCTTTCTCTTGAGGCGTATCTTCAGGGGAGCTTCGTGAGTCGGTGCTTTCCCTGATAGCTTGATGCTCATTGAAGGCGCCTTCTGGGGAGGCTTGCCCTTCAATCGGATTTTCAAGGGGGCATCGGGAGTCATTTCGGGCTCCAAGTCCGGCTCTGTTGCCGTCTCTGCTTCATCATCGGCGTCGTTGGCTTCCTCCTCGTCAAGTGGCTTGTACAAGTCGGAATCGGTGAAGTAGGCCTCAATCCCTTTGAAGGGATCGATATCTGCAAATTTCGTCCGGATGACGCCGTTGGTGGATACATATTTCATGTATTGGTGGAGCGTGGAGGGCACCACCATGTACTCATGTAACCATGGTCGTCCGAGTAAGATGTTGTAGTTGACCTCGGCATCCACCACATAACAAGTCACCTCAGTTTTGAGGCTGCCGATGTGACACTTCAGCCGGATCTTGCCCAGTGGCTCGCTCTTGCTAGCGTTGAAGCCACTGATGGTCGTATTGGAGGGCGCCAGCCGGTACATTGGGATCCCTGTTTGCAAAAACAAAAGTATAGAACTTTATTGATACAAACTGTAATAAAGATTACAAAAATTCTGGGAAAATTACAACTATAGGAGTCCAATCTTGATGACGATTGCTTTATCCCTTGGACGATGTGAACTGTGAAGACGAAGCCTTTGAAGTTGAAAACAACTCTGGAAACTGAAGGCAAAAGCCTCTGAAGTTGAAGACAAAAGTCTCGGAAGAATGCAGCAGCACTTTGGCAAGAACTCCTGAACTCTCTGATTTCTGATCTCTGATCTTGATCCCCCTTAAAATGAAGACTTGAAACTCTATTTATAGAGTTCTGAAAATAACTAACTTTCAGTTATTTTTGGACTGCGCAGGATGATTTGCGCAGCATTGGTTTGCGCAACATTGATTTGCGCAGACAATTACTGGATCGTGGGCCAACTATCATGGACACATGGCATCATTTGATAGAAATGCGCATGATCGTGCATAAACAGTTGCCACGTAATGAGCAATCGATGGCATGAATGCCACGTGTAAATAAACAATTATATTGATGGAGTGTGCAGAGTTGAATTGTGCATACATGGTTTACGCAGACTCAAACTGCGCAGGATTGGTTTGCGCTGCCAGCTGTCAGCCGCCCTCGAGCACTGTGCGGCGCAGGAAACGAACAGATTCCTTGTTATTCGTGCTGTCAATTGTCAGAAAAGATTTGATTTGATTTGGTAATGATGACTTCTGCCACGTCAGTCTGCGCAGTTGGAAGTGTGCGCAAAGCAGTATGCGCAATCGGATTGCTGCGCAATCTATTGTCTGCGCAATTCATCCAAATGATGGGTTTCTTGATTTTTTGACTTTGTTGATTGATGCAACTTGATTTTTTTTTAGGACCTACAAGACCCCCTTCAAATTTTTCGAAAGTTGAATTGTAATAGAATCGGAGAGATCGTCGACGAACGCTTGTAGCCTCCTTAGGATCTTCGGGGAGTATGTCATGAACCACAAAGTCAATGAAAGGAGTTCTCCAATCTTCATCAATAACATCGACTTCAGCAAAATTACTGAATTCAATATTACGATTGTTTCGATGCAGAACAGTTCTCGGTTGGAGATAACCACGACCTGCTGTCTTTTGATAGGGATGGCTAAGACAGCTGCAAGATTGGCCAAAGCATCGGCTTCAGTATTGCAAGCTCGTCGAACATAGTCAATGAAGAAGGCTTTGAATGATGTAGCTATATTGATTGCCGCCTCATGATAAGGTACTAGGTCTTGATGACGGACTTCATAGGTTCCTCTAACCTGATTTACAACCAATTTAGAGTCACCATAGACTTCCAGATATTCAACATTCAGTTGTTTAGCTAACTGAAGGCCGACAAGTAAGGCATTGTACTCTGCCACATTGTTAGAGCAAGGTTCATCTAAAGAGTAAGCTCTTTGGATAGTTAATCCGTCTGGAGAAACGAGGACAACTCCAACACCTGCCACTATAGCACCATTTGGTCCAATTCTTGATGCACCATCAAAGAATAAACGCCAGGTTGGAAACTCTTCGGAGATCATGTTGACTTCTAACGTCTCGTCAGGAATTTCGTCATAGAGTTTAGATGTTTCAGGCACAGGATGAGCCGCTAAGAAGTCCGCCAGCGCTTGACCTTTGACAGACTTTTGTGGAACATACACCATGTCATATTGAGCTAGCAGGATTGCCCATGTAGCCAACCGAGAATTAAGTGTACTTGGTTTCTTCATGAGTACCCGGAGAGGGTTAACTCGAGATATAATATGAATAGTTTGACCAATGATATAAAGTCTCATCTTTTGTACAGCAAACATGAGAGCCAAGCATTCTTTCTCGACAGGACTATAACGGTGTTCAGCACCAATCATAGTTCGGCTAAGATAGTATATAGCTTGTTCATGGCCTTCTTTGTTCTTTTGGGCAAGTAAGGCACCCAATAAATGGTCCATAGCACGGACATACATCAAGAATGGAATGCCAGAGATAGGTGGCACCAAAACTGGTGGATTCATAAGATATTGTTTGATATCGTCGAATGCTCGTTGACATTCTTCAGTCCAAACAAAAGATACACCCTTCTTCATTAATTGAGTGAATGGTCTGCAGCGTCCAGACAAGTTCGAAATGAATCGCCTGATATACGCAAGTCGGCCTTGGAATCCTCATAGCTCTTTTAGGTTGCGTGGAGGACGCATCTCTTGGATGGCTTTGATCTTCTCGGGATCCACGTGTATACCCTTAGAGGTAATGATGAGGCCGAGAAACTTGCCACTAGAGACACCTAAGAATGACTTGGTGGGATTCATCTTGAGCTGATGTTGACGCATGAGATTAAATATTGTTCTCAAATCTTGGAGGTGATCTTCTTTTAGACGACTTTTAACAGCAATATCGTCCACGTAACATTCGACTGTTTTACGAAGATGATCTTTGAAAATAGTACTCATAGCACGTTGGTAAGTTGCACCAGCGTTTTTAAGACCAAATGGCATCACTGTATAACAATAAACACCACGAGGAGTGCGGAAAGATGTATGCTTTTCATTTTCAGGATGCATTTTGATCTGATTATACCCGGAAAATCCATCCATAAAAGATATCCTTTCGAACCCACAAGTATTGTCAATCATGACATCTGTGATAGGAAGAGGAAATTCATCTTTTGGACATGCTTCATTGAGATCTCGAAAGTCGATGCAGACTCGAACTTTTCCAGTTTTCTTCAGAACTGGGACGACATTGGCTACCCAATCAGGATGCTGCTCTTCTCGAATAAAGCCACAAGCGATGAGCTTCTTGACTTCATCATCAATTGCATCCATCATTTCAGGCTTAAATCGCCTTTGTTGCTGTTTGACTGGTTTAGCATTAGGAAGAATGTTCAGTTTGTGAGTCGCAATCTTAGGATCTAAACCTGGCATGTCTTCATAACTCCAGGCAAAGACGTCGATATATTCTTTAATAAGAAGAATCAACTCTTGTTTGTCTGCTTCTGGAAGATTCTTGCTAATAAAAATTGGCCGAGGTGAATCTCTTTCTCCTACATCAATTTGAAGTAGTTGATCTTCAGTAGGGGGTTCACGTTGTTCAAATCGAAGTACCCATTGGTTATCCATATGTTGAGCCCAAGGATCTGTTTCCGGACTTTCTTCAACATCTTCATCACAGTCTTCTGGTAGTTCGACAGAGACCATGTTAGAAGATACAATTATACGATGGACTTCACCGATGCTGGTATCGGAATCCCATGATCTGGAATCAGAAGAGTTAGAACGTTCTTCACTATCTGATTCAGAAGCTGCTGGGGATAACAGTGGAGGAGAAGTATGTCCGAGACCTTTCTTGGTCCTGTCATAGTACATTTGTGATTTTCCGTTTGGAACTGTTGTACGAATGGGAGTTCGTCTACCTTTACCGTAGTTAAGGCCGCTCTTAAAGTCGTAACCCATCTTTCGGAGGATGTCTTTTGATTGTTGACTATAACGATGGAACTGGAGACGTCCCGTATCGTTAATTTTGCTATCATCCGTATAGTTAATCTTTGTTTCTGGTCTTTTATATAAAAAAGCTGAACTTTCACCTTTCTTTAAAGAAGGATGAATACGGTAAGAATCATCTGGATCTTCAAGCGAGACTTCTGTCTGAAGAGATTGTACGACTCCCAGTGTAATTGATTGGAAGCTATCTAACATATCCAAATAACTTTTAGTATAATAAATAACATCAGTATACTGGAAAGTAGATGCTTTTTCATTGATTTGTACATCAGTATTTACAACAGGACCTTTAACCTTAGCAGATTTGGTCAAATTGATTACAAAAGGGGGAGAAGAAGAACGTGGAGGAGGCTTGTTACGACGGAGGTCAATAACAAGTGGCTCAGAAGAGGTGAGCTCCCTTTTTTCCTTGTTGTGATTTAGATCAACAACAAGTGGCTCAGAAGGAATGAGCTGCTTTTTGTCTTTGTTGCGACGTAAGTCGATAACAAGTGGCTCAGAAGAGGTGAGCTCCCTTTGATTTTCATCAGCATCAACTGATTTCTTTTGAACTGGTAAGTGAATAACCAGTGGCTTGGAAGATTGAGGATGAGAGACTCGCCCCTTAACAGGTATGATAAGAGTGTCTTGAGGTACTGCTTTTTGATCTTCTTCAGTATCTATAGCCAATACTACCTTCATAAATTCATCCTTGTACATACGAGCATCATTGCAAGCTTCAATACCCTTGAAAGGATAAAGGTCCGCAACTTCCTTATGAACTTGTCCTTTATCATCAACGTATTTAAAACATTGATGAAGAGTTGATGGAACAACATTGTGTTCATGGAGGAATGGCCTTCCCAGGAGAGCATTATAAGAACAACCATGATTGTCAATGATATAAAAGGTCACCTTTGTGTGAAGATTGCCTATTTGGAGTTTTAGACGAATCTTGCCCAAAGGTTCACTCTTTCCTTGATTAAATTCCAGAATAGTAGTGATCGTGGTTGAAAGACTATGTATTGGTATCTTCAATGCATCTAGCATTGTCTTTGGCATAATACTAAGTGCAGACCCTGGATCTATCAGGATGCGATCAACCTTCATTGAATCTACATATCCCGTATAATAAAGAGGACGATCATGTCTATTATCTTCCATTAGCATATCATCCTGAGTGAAGGTAATATTTGGGATCAGTTCCAAGACGCTATGACTGTGATGACAAGAGACCGATTCTGATTCTGGCTTCTTGAGAAGAGTTAAGCAAGTTTCAGCCTGCATCAGAGCTTCACTTAGAGTTTCTCGTGTCTCTTTGAAAAGACGCAAGAGTTCAAAGATTGACAACCTGGCTGGTGTATTGGCTAATTGAGCCAATATATCAAAATTGTAAGGCTTCTCAAGCCCAGTAGGAGATGACTTCTTTAGAGGTTTGTCAAATCGAACTTGTTGTTTGCCTTTGTCAGCCGTTGTTGGTTTAGGAGGAATTGATACTACAACTGGTGAAGATGTAGAAGGGACCTCTTCAGCAGATGCAGGTTGTGCCGGAGTAGGTTCGGAAGAAGAAGCAAGATCCATTTGACCTTCAGAATGATCTTTCAAATAAGCTTTTTCTGATCTGGTGCCTAACAGAATCTCTTCATCAATAATGGGATCAAAAGATACCATGTTGCAGATTTTGGTTTTGCCTTTAGAACGAGTTTTCTTCTTGGAAGATATCTCAAATTCTGGAGCAAGATCAGGATGAATCCACATAATTTCACCATTGTCAAGAGACAAGGGAACAAGACCTTCATTGGATGGAAACGGGAGATTCTCAATCTCAAGGGTTGCTTTAGGAATCGGAATAACACCATGCTGTACCCTCTGCGGAGGGAAATCTCCAAATTGAACTGAAACCATATTTGCCGTAACAGTCTTCTCATCTTGTTGCAAAGTGACTACACCTGCATTGACAAGCTCTTGAATCTTACCTTTGAGCACATAGCATGCTCAAGTAGGATGTCCAATGAATCGGTGATAGACACAATACTTGGGATGATCAGTCTTATTGACTTCATCAGGTTTCTTTGGATCAGGGAGTTGAATTTTGTTACTTTTGAGTAAACACTCAAAAATACTTGCAGTGTCATTTTCATCAAAAGAATATTCTACCTTCGGACGAGGTTCCCTCGGTGGAGGTGCAGAAGGAGTAGGAATAGATGTAGGTGGGGCCACATTGACAGCCAAAGATTCTTTATTTTTGTTCAAGTTAATGTTTAAAGTCTCTTTCGCTTTGCGATTGTTCTGGCGATTGCCACCACCTGAATTCTGATGCTCATCGCGATCAGGATTAGACATTTGTACCCCCAATTGTTTAAACTTGTCGGCACTTACTTCAGCGGCTTTGGCGTTGACGATGAATGAGGGCCAATCTTGGAATTGGGTAGATCCCGTCCACATACTGATAATAGGTAAAAGATTTGCCTTACAAGTATCAATAGTGACAGCAGCTGGAGTCCCTGGAGGCATTTTCAAAGCTTCACGGCGGAACCGTTCAATAAAGCTCTCAGCAGTTTCATTATGTTTTTGTTTGATTTTGTTGAGAGCTGACATCGTCATATCATTAAATCCTTCATAGAACGTTCCAGAAAGATTTGTTTGAGACCTGAAAAAGAAGTAATGCAACCATCGGGCAAACTTCTATACCAGTCGTATGCTACGCCGGCTAAACAACCGACGAACACTCTGGTAAGAAGAGCATCATTTGGCTGAAGTTGAACAGTCATTACCTCAAAATGATTGATGAATTGACTCCGGGAAGTACTGCCATCGAACAGAGAGATTGTAGGGATTTTGTACTTTGGGGGAAACGGGACGTCCTTCCATTCAACCGGATAGGGCTGTTTAATCCCCAACCTTTGTAGATTGTCTTTCTCTTTAAATGCTTCAAACTGGGTTCGTAAGAGTTTGACAGCTTCATTGGCGTCTTCTGATGAAGAAGAAGGAGCAGGTTGAATTGTAGTGGTAGGAGGAGGAACAGCGTTGTAAACACTACCCCCAGCTCCTGAATGGCTAGGCGTAGTTTGTACTTGCACTTGTACAGGAGGCATTTGGGGAGGCACTACCCCCAGCCCAGTATTGACAGGTATTGAAGACGCTATGATCTCTGGACTAGTAATAGGTGCTGTTGGTGGTGTAACATGATGTGCTACAATAATGGAATGCATACTAGCGACCATTTCAGCCATGGTCTTTAGCTTATCTTCAAGTGCAGTAATTCGCTGTTCTTGATTTGCGGAGGTTGAAGCATCTGGATCATCGGTGACAACATAAGCCGTCACTTCTCTTGGCACAGTGGAAGATACTGTTTGTTCAGAACTTTCACTGTATGCATCATAATCAGAAAACGAATCATCTCCTGACTGAGAAACAGGGAGATGACTTGAAGGATTTTGAGGGAGATTCCTTTGACCGATTGTATCTCGGCTTCGGGAACGGGTATGTTGAAATACTCCTTCTGAAGATTCTTGAAGTAATTCCAAATACCGTTGGCTTGGCTTGCGGAGTCTACCATGCTTAGAGCATATTTTACCCCCAGTGTCTCGGGAAGTCATGTTAACAGAAGCATACAAAACTTCATCTTCTTCTGACATAGGTTCAGATTTAGCAAAAGTTAAACGATCGAAGACAGATCGTTTTGTCGTTTGACAACAGCATTGGATGATGACTTTATGATTACAGTGATGATCAGATGCTTGAACTGGAGGAGTTGAGGCATTATCCCGTTTTTGTCTGAGATGTTCTCGGCGATCAGAAACCATGCCAGAACGAGGAAAGGTTCGAGGAATATGTTCTTTAACAATATTCGGAACATGGTTCCGATTCTTCAAATGTTTAGTCCCTTGAGTATACAGGGAAGTACTCACTTCATTGGCATAGGTATCAGGATTTTTGTTCCTGGAGGTTTGTCTTTGAGGCTTGACCTTCGGCATAGGTTGCTTACGTTTTACCGAAGTTGGCCTGTTAAGATATGTTCTTAGATCTGCAAATTCACCCCCAGGAGTTTTTGTTTGAGACACTAACAGTTTTTCCTGTCTGGAACGAGAAATTTGTAGAGTCGGGAGGTCCTGGAATTCTGCTATCGGAGTAGGCAGAATACCTCTTTGATTAGTACAAGTACTCTTGTTATAAAGGAAAGAAGAATCCTTGTTTGCCAGAGTTCTTGAATTGATTGGAGCCGAGATACATTGAGATGGATCTTCTTCAGTAAAGACTGAAGAAGACTGAGAAAAGACTAAAGGGCCTTTTCCTTTGTTTTGAGATGAAGGGTTAGCTAAAGAGCGTTTCCCTCTGTTATTTTCCAAGTCATGAGACAAGGAAGTTTGAGAAAAGACCAATGGACCTTTTCCTTTGCTTTGAAGAGAAGGAGGAATAGTCAAAGGACTACCTTTAATGAATTGTGCAGGGGCAATAGGGTGTTTGGGAAGAGGAGTAGAATCTCTTTTTTTATTGTGAGAAGCCGGAAATTTAGCCAAAAGGCTATTTTTCTTGAATTGCGCAGACTTGGTTTGCGCATGGGTGGAAGGTGCACTAGTCATTTGTGCATTAGAAGCTTTGGTAGGAAGTGCATTAGGAGTTCTTGTCTTAGAGTGCTTGGGAAGCACTTTAGTTACTGGAGTGCTATTTTGCGCAGGAAAAGCCACTGTCAATTGTGCCAGAGTCATAGGAGTCTTCTGTTTTGACAAGGCAGCATATGAAGTAGCTTGCGCAACATTTGCAACAGATTGCGCAGTCTTGACTGCAACAGATTGTGCAGCAGTTGCTGAGACAGACTGTGCAACAGTTGGCACAGCAGTTTGTGCAGCAGTCTGACTAGCAGATTGTGCAACAGTTGGTACAGCATCCTTGGTGGCAAAAATGCCAGATTGTGCAGACTTGGAGACCCAAACTGAGCGCACTTTGCTCTTAGCAGAAGTGGCTACAGTACAGGGAGTGGTCTTGGAGTTGAGCATCGCCTCGTAGGCTGTCTGGTTGACCTTAACAACCAGCGTCTTCTGCGTCTTCCCGATAGACGCTACATCACATTGAGTTGCTACTTCCTCGTCGGAGGAGAAAGTTTTCCCCAGCAGAGTCGCCATTTTGTTTGCAAAAACAAAAGTATAGAACTTTATTGATACAAACTGTAATAAAGATTACAAAAATTCTGGGAAAATTACAACTATAGGAGTCCAATCTTGATGACGATTGCTTTATCCCTTGGACGATGTGAACTGTGAAGACGAATCCTTTGAAGTTGAAAACAACTCTGAAAACTGAAGGCAAAAGCCTCTGAAGTTGAAGACAAAAGTCTCGGAAGAATGCAGCAGCACTTTAGCAAGAACTCCTGAACTCTCTGATTTCTGATCTCTGATCTTGATCTCCCTTAAAATGAAGACTTGAAACTCTATTTATAGAGTTCTGAAAATAACTAACTTTCAGTTATTTTTGGACTGTGTAGGATGATTTGCGCAGCATTGGTTTGCGCAACATTGATTTGCGCAAACAATTACTGGATCGTGGGCCAACTATCATGGACACATAGCATCATTTGATAGAAATGCACATGATCGTGCATAAACAGTTGCCACGTAATGAGCAATCGATGGCATGAATGCCACGTGTAACTTAACAATTATATTGATGGAGTGCGCAGAGTTGAATTGCGCATACATGGTTTGCGCAGACTCAAACTGCACAGGATTGGTTTGCGCTGCCAGCTGTCAGCCGCCCTCGAGCACTGTGCGGCACAGGAAACGAACAGATTCCTTGTTATTCGTGCTGTCAGTTGTCAGAAAAGATTTGATTTGATTTGGTAATGATGACTTCTGCCACGTCAGTCTGCGCAGTTGGAAGTGTGCGCAAAGCAGTATGCGCAATCGGATTGCTGCACAATCTATTGTCTGCGCAATTCATCCAAATGATGGGTTTCTTGATTTCTTGACTTTGTTGATTGATGCAACTTGATTTTTTTTTAGGACCTACAATCCCCATCTTTGATAGCAGCACCTTTGGAATGATGCTTAGGGAAGACCCCGGATCGATCTGAATCTGCTCACCTTTACCGAACCGATGTACCCTGTGTAATACAACGGTCGATTTTGTCGGTGATGCTTGAGCAGCATGTCTTGTTGGGTGAAAGTTATGTTTGGGATAACTTCATCCGCACAATGACAGTGTGCACAAGTAGTTGGGAGGTCTTCAGGCTGCTTGATTTGACTGAGAAAGGATTCGGCATCCTTCAGAGCTTTGCAGAGAGCTTCTCGGGAGTCCTTGGAGAGACGCAGGAGCTCAAACAAAGACAAGCGTGCAGGAGTACTGGCCAGTTGTGCCAGAATGTCAAAATTGTGGGGCTTGGCTAGCCCCGAAGCATTTTCTTTGTGCAGAGGTCTGTCGAAACGGGCCTCCACTTGCTTTTGTTTATTGGCTGCTGAGGGCTTGGATGGACCCTCCTCAAGGATGGTGCCAGGAGGCACCACTTCGGCGGCAGCTTCACCGGGCTGGGAGTTCTGTTGTGCACGCATCTGCACAGGAAGCGCCTCTTCCGTTGAAGAAGAGACCGTGCGGCAAGACTTGATCTTCCTGCCTTTTGTTTTGGAGGTAGGGCGTACCTCCGGTTGAGTTACCTCGGAGACGAGGTCGGGGTGAACCCAGAGGACCTCTCCTCGGGATGTGGTGAGTGGGACAAGTCCACTCACATTGTCACGGGTGGGTGGCAAGTTCACCACCTCCATTGTCGCCTTAGGGATGGGGACGACACCATCTTGTGTGGTAGTCGGCGGCAAGGTGCCGAACTGAAGTGACACCACATTAGCTGACACCGTCTTTTCTTCGTAGTCGACGGAGATTACATCCGTATTGATCATGCGCTGGATGTAATTTTTGAGGACGTAGCAGTCCTTGGTCGGATGTCCGACAAACCGATGGTAGAGACAGTACCTCGGGTTGTCCACTTTCCCGACTTCATCGGGCCGCTTCGGGTCCGGAAGCTTGATCTTGTCACCCTGCTTCAGTATCTCAAAGAGTTGCCGGGTGTCGTCATCATTGAATGAATAAACCTCCTTGGGTCTCGGTGCCAGTGGAGGCTTTTGAGTAGGCGCAGGTGCGCCCTTCGAGGCATTAACAGTCAATTCCTGTTTCCCCTTTGTTTCTCGTCCGGAGTTGTTGATTGCGGACTTTTTCCCCTTATCGTCAAAGGCGGGGAAGCTAACACCCAGAAGACGTGCATTGGCCGTCTTCTTCTCTGCAGCTTCAGCTTCGATGATTAGGGAGCTCCAGTCGGGAGGGGGAGTAGAGTTAAGCCAGAGCTTTACTGCAGGCAGCATGTTCATACTGCAAGCGGAGAGAAGCGCATGCTCTGGCATGCCTGGAGGTAGCCTGAAGCAGGCCTGACGGAAGCGTTCGATGAATGCCCGAACCGTTTCCTTATCCTTCTGGCGTATCTCAATGAGAGACGCCATCGTCATGTCCTTCCCACCGTCGTAGAAGCGGTCGAGGAAGAGGCGTGTCAGGTCATCGAAGGACGATATGGAATTATCGGGGAGGCTGCAGTACCAGTCATACGCCACCCCTTTCAGGGCCCCAACAAAGATGCTGGTGAGGAGCGCGTCCTCCTTCGGAAGATGCCCTGTCTGCGACTGGAAGTACGTCAGGTACCGTCGTGGAGAGTCATTCCCGTCATAGGGCGTGAGTGTTTGTGGTTTATACTTTGGGGGATAAACCACCTTGTTCCACTCAAGGGGATAAGGCTGGGGAATGCCCATCTTCTGGCGCTCCTTCTGCCTGTTCTTGGACTCGAAGCACTCTCGCAGATCTTTGATCATTTCGACCACGTCCTCCGTGGAGCTAGGAGTCGGGGAAGGAGGTACCACCTGGAGTGGAGCGTTTGAGGGCTTCGACGTCCGGGGTGCTTCTGTGTCTGAGGGTGTCCGTTGGAGGGGCACACTCGACTCTCCATTGGCTCCTGGGTCGGGACCATTTGAAGGTGTCCTGATCAAGGCCGACCGCATCTCAAACATTGCTTGAGTCAGTGCTTGCATTGAGGTAGAGAGGGTTTTGAGTCCTCCCTCTAGCGAGTCTATGCGCTGGACAATGTCCTGTGGCGGCGCATCAGTCTCAAGATCACCCCCGGTCATGTATACTGTCATGACACGGCCGGAAGTGGATGGATTAGTTGAGGCTTCGCTCTCAGCCTCGCTCTCATGTGGAGGAATCACTTCTCCTGGTGTTTGGCCACCCCCAGCCACATTCTGGAGTTCGTCTTCGACAGGCGCATCTGCAAGGGCCTGACTGCCCTCAGCTCTGTCTTGAAGGGCCTCTTCGTTTCCAGCACTACCCCCGGCAGTGTCCTGGAGGACATCGTCATTTTGAGGGGCTTCAGGGAGGCCATCTTCGCCTTGATGAAGATCCGCCGCAGCTGTGCTTTGGACATCTTCGTCTTCGGAAGGAGGCTCGACAAGGGTCTGGCTACCCCCAGCTTCCTCCAAGAACTTCTTCCTCGACCGAGTGCCTTCGAACACTCCAGAGGTCGAGACAGCTGCCTTGGTTTTCCTCGGCTGGCTTTTGGATGAAGACGAGGAATTGGCAGTCGTCTTCCGGACAGATGAGGAGTTGGAGATCACGTTGCATGAAGCAACCTTTAGCTCCTCTTCTGCTGACACCTTCGTCCCAAGGCGATGTCGAAGGGGTGTCGATGATTGTAGCCGTTGGAAGATCGACTGCTTTGGCGGTATTGCCGTCTTGCAACAGCAGTTGATGGTGACCACTGCACAAGTGTGCCCCGTGAGAGGCGTATCGTACTTGTTGGTCAACTCTCCTGACCGGCGCTTGTGAGTGATCACGTTGCGCAGGTCGTTGGAGGAGAGTGCTACCCTCACACCCCTCTCAGGCGCATGGCAGGGCCAAGCGCCGGGGTGGTTGGGTGAGTGTTGCGCCCCCTGATCTAATACCAAGCAGGCATTACGATCAGTAGTGGGGGAACCACAGCATTTGAAGTGACTTGAACAGACCTCAAACGCACAACCAGAGGAGGCGCGGGAGTTCAAGACCACTGAGTTTGCCTCTCTCGGCTTGGTTGTGCACGCAGTGAATGCGCCCAAGCGAGATGAGGACTTTGAAGGTCGACTCGTTGTTGGTGCAGAAGCACTTGAGTCAACCTTGTACAGCTTGCCATCGGCAGCGCGCGTGATCGTAAGCGCGTGCCTCTGGCCGGCTGCTGGCATAGAACGTTTGTGGAGCATGGCCCGTGCCGCCTTGGATTTCTTCGTACCAGCCCGCTGGGGCGCATAGTACTCAGCATCCAAATTCTCCTCGCTATTACAGCGAGTGAGTCTGTCAAAGACAGAGGCTCTTTGTGGCGCATCAGAAGTGATGCGTGGGGCATTGGCTGCGCCCCTGCTTCGTCGACGTATCTTCCTCGCCTGAGAGGAAGATGGCTGGGGAACGTGGTCAGCCGCACGCTTCCTCGAGAGATGCGCTGCATCAGCGGGCGCACCTTGACTGCTGAGGACGTCAGCAGGAAGGAAAGGCTGGACGGGCGCATCCCCTTCAACGGTGGTGCCCGAGGCGTCGACTTTGTGCACCCAGACTGCGCGGGTCTTCTTCGGCTTCGACAGCCGCTTCGAAGGACTCGCACTTCCTTCAGAAATGAACTCCTCGTACGCCTGTTGATTGAGGCGCACTACCAGCGTCTTGTGGGAGGAGCCCACCTTCACGTCGTCGGCTTGTGACACAACCTTCTCGGTAGAGGAGAAAGAAGTCCCCAGCAGAGTCGCCAGCTTGTTTGCCATTAAAATTGTTTTGATTGAAATCTTAATACAAACAGAACAGTGATACAATATAGGACTTAGATGTAGTCCTAGGAGTACACTTTTGTTTAAGCTGGGTCCTTAGTGCCAATAGAGCGAGTGGTAATGCGTTGACTCCGTTGACCGGCTGACGACGGTTATCGGTTCTCTGAAGGTGTTGATTGCTCTGGGTGCTGGAGCTTGCTGAGAGGAGGAAGACGTTGAGTGTCTAGAACTGCCTCTCGGTGATTCTCTCTGTGTTGTGAGTCTTCTGTTCTGAGTCTCTGTGTCTGTGTGAAGGAGATGATCCTTCTATTTATAGTTTTGCAGGCTGGCTGCTCATGCGCGCATACAGGATGCGCCGGTGTGGGGATGCCACGTGGAGGTCGCTGATGGAGGCGCACGGATGCTGCGCCCTGATCGAGGGGGAGAACTCTTCATACTGCTGTTGTGAGCCGGCACGTAGCAGAGAGAAGATCTTTCCGTTGCTGAAATCTTGGATGAGTTGAGTCAAAAGACACGTGTCGTCGACTCATGGTTCGAAGATCTCGAATTTGGTGGAGAGAAGTGATCTGGTGAGTTGCGCCTTAGATTGGGCGCAGAAGGAGGCTGCGGCTCATAACCTTTAGGAGTTACAAACCATTTGGGGTGCATGGCTTTTGAGGCGCATGCAGGCGACTTTTCTTCTGTCTTTCGGGATCAGAGAGCAGTCTGAGGCGCATGGCTTTTGAGGCACATGCTGATTTGGACGCATGGCCGTAGAGGCGCATGCTGATGGTGGAGTGGCCACGTGGCAGTAGCCGTCGAAATAAAGTCATGATGATGCTGACGTTGTCGACGCTTCGTTTTCTGAAAAAGCTGTCAACTGTTCAGACTTTGGAAGACGTGCTGCCAACTCTGTCAGTTCAGCATTTAATGTTGGTGACGTTCGATGGACAGCTGAGTGGGCGCGTCGGTTGGCGTTCCACTCGGTATGGGGATGTGTTAGGGCGCACCCTCTGTAATGCGCTGAGTACTGTAGGGCGCATCTGTGTGATGCACCTGATGCCGAAGGGCGCGTCCGTGTGATGCGTTGTCTGGCTGGCGCATCGGACATGTCTTTTAATGATGCGGCTGTCTCGCTCTTCGAGTGCTATAAATAGTCGTTTGGCTGAATTCGAAGCGTCCGGTTCATCCATTTAATGTAAATTCATTGCACGGAATTCGGAGGGCCATCCACTTGGCGCGTGGGTTTAATCTGCCCGGCCTATAAATAGTGGCATGGAGAGAAGATTTGCTTCTCATTCCCTCACGTACTTCCAATATGAACTTGATCATGCGGGTGCATTCTGTTGACGAAGTGCTCCCGAGGGTGAAGATGAGACGCTGTGTTGTCTTCGATGCACTTGAAGGTGACTGTTACATCCAAAAGACGGAGTCGAGGGCTTCCGAGGCAGACGGAAGGTGCCTGTTGCATCCAAAGATAGGGATGCTCGGGCCTCGTCCCCGTTATTCCGGAAGAGCCGTAGATCGGAATGGCGGTGCTAGGCTTTAGCCGCGGTTTCGATCACGGTCTTCCTTCGGCTTTGGAGGCTCTTTCGAAGCCTCCCCTGGCCACAGTATTTGCGGTGCTCTTCTCTTCCTTGGTTCCAACCAGAGGGTTAAATGCTTTGCTTGGCGAAGCACTTATCAGGTGAGCCTGGCTGGAAGAGCGGCACATAACTGGGCTCTGCTCGGCCAGGTGAGCCTGGCTGGAAGAATTTGGCTGAAGGGATGCACATAGCTGGGCTGCTGAAGGGATACACACAACTGAGCTGGATGCACATGACTGAGCTGCTGAAGATATGGTGGGATGCGCCTGGTTGGAGGCGCATGATGTCTGCTGCGCCTGACTGACAGCGCATGGTGACTGGCAGCGCATGATGACTGCTGCGCCTAACTGGAGGTGCATGGTGGCCGCTGGCTGTAGACTTAGGATCTTTCCTTTGTAGAAATTCTCCTTTGTTCAACCTTTTCTAGACATGTAATAGACTTTTATATATAAATAAAAAGTCCTTCTTCAAATGTCCATGGTTATTGACTTTGCTGTGAAGTGTTCTGTGCGAGTCCTGGCGCATGTAGTGTCTGGCGCATGGGCTTTCTGGTTATGAAATTCCATGCTTCTACAAACCCTGACCGTGGTACACAGGGGTCCCTGCCCTAGACATGATGCGAGATAATGTTAGTTCATTTGTGCAAACACAATCGTCCACGATGTTCAGGCCATTCATTCTTGTCATGTCATGCTAGCCGTCGCAACAGCATTCAATAGTTTCCATCAGGCTTGTTTGTCATGTCTTGTCATGTCTTGTCATGTCATGTCATGTCATGTTAATTTACTTGTTATACCGTGCCATATACAATTATCAGTCCAGTCATGCCATTCAATTTGTGATTATCAAGTTCATGAAAGGTACAAGGACATAAAGACAATCAGGTACACAAAAAGGGTGCTCAAGACTCTACGCTAGCGAACCTCTACGCTAGGCCAAGAGACCCTAAGCGTAAAAGTGGCTTTACGCGAGCAAGACCAAGGAAAGACCGCTTCTACGCGGGCGGGAGCACTACGCGAGAGGGAACTCTACGCGGGCAAGGCTCTACGCGAGCGAGCACCCTATACAAGCGGAACTTTACGCGCACGAGCACCCAAGTTAAACTCTATGCACGCAAGGCTCTACGCGGGCGAGGGAGAGTCTATGCGAGCACGACTCTACGCGAGCGAGAGTGGCCCCCGCGTAGAGTTCAAGTGAACTCGGCATAGAAAGGATTACGCTGGCACGCAATGCGTGTGCGTAAAGGGGACACTACGCTGGTACGTTTTAGACGTGTGCGTAAAATAGGGAAACAATACGCCAGCACGTTAAAACGTGTGCGTAAAGGAGGAAATGCTATGTCGGCACGTTAAACGTGGGCATAAAACTAAATACTACGCTAGCACATAAGATCGTGTACGTAAAACTTTATCTTCTCCCCAAGGCCAAGACAAGCAGGCGTAAAAGCTCAAGAAAGCCCCATCTCGGTCAAGACTTGATGAAATACAACCATTCCAAAACCAAACTTGCGTAACATCAGAATGACTTCTACATAGAACTCTTAGTTTTCAAAAACAAGCCAGTTTAGTAGATCAAAACTGAGAAATCCAAAAATAAAACAAACTTAGATCTACATGAAATGAACCATGGAAACTAAAAATGCTAAGTACTAAAGTGTCTTAGAATTTCGTGAGGAAGACAATAGAACAATGAAACTTGAGTTCCTCCATGAAGCAAGTTGCACTTGTCTAAGCTCTCTGGTAGGTGGAGAGAGTTAATGGAGGAAGAAGAAGAGTTATGGGGATTAATGGAAGAGAGAGAGAGGTTAGGCAGCTTATAAAGGAAGAGAGTGGGTGGTAAGTGGGGGTTTGCATATCAACCCAAACCGAGCCCAACCAAGCCGAACCCAATCGAACCCAATACAGGCCAAGGCCAGGATAAACCACATGAACGAGGAAATGCTAACTAACCCATGCCAATGCAAAATCCAAGACTAGCCAGTCTAGAAAAGTCGAACTAGGATGAACCCAAAATAAACCAAGGCAAGATTAAACTAGGATCAAGCTAAGCAAGACAAGTCTAATTATGGGTCGGGATTCCGTACACGTTTACCAAAATACGTAATATGAACTACGAGCGTTACAACTCTATCCACCTTAAAAGAATTCCATCCTCGGAATTTAATTAAGAGCCTAGAGAGGTAAGGACAAGCTATATTAATCACAAGCAAGTAATAACTAGGCACTCAATCAAGCAATCATTTATGCAAGCAAGGAAGCTGAGGGTATAAGGCATAAGAAGGACATTATACCTTACGAGTCAAACAGGTCGGGATATCGTGATCGGATATCATCCTCACGCTCCCACGTTGACTCACCTAGAGAGTGATGACCCCAAGCAACACGGACTAAACTAATTGTCTTATTTTTTAGTATCTTCTCTCTTCGGTCCAATATGGATACGGGTCTCTCCTCATACGAAAGGTTGGTACCAACAACCAATTTCGAATGATCAAGGACATGACTCGGATCTGGGATATACCGTCGTAATTGGGATACATGGAAGACATCATGTACCTCACGCAACGACGGCAGGAGAGCGAGACGATAGGACACGTCTCCTACTCGCTCTAGAATGTCGAATGGCCCGATATACCTAGGAATAAGCTTTTCCCGTACGCCAAAACGAATAGCGCTGCGGTTAGGCGAGATCCTAAGGAATACATGGTCGCCGACAGAAAATTCAAGGGGGCACCGAAGAGAATCGGCCCAATGGTGCTGGCGATCTTGTGCAACTTGAAGATGATCTCTGACTCTTCTGACCACCTCAACTGTCTGAGTAATCATTTCTGGACCGAGCATCTTTCTCTTTCCAATATCGTCCCATGCTAGCGGGGATCTGCACTTCCTACCATACAGTGCCTCGAATGGTGCCATCTGGATACTGGCTTGAAAACTGTTGTTGTACAAGAACTCCACCAGATACAGGTAATCCTCCCATGAACCACCAAAGTCGGTTGTACAAGATCTCAATATATTTTCCAAGGTTTGTATGGTACGTTCTGACTGACCATCTGTCTATGAATGAAAAGCTGAACTGAACTGGAGGTGAGTTCCCAAACTCTCTTACAGACTGCGCCAGAAGTGTGACGTAAATCTTGAATCTTTGTCCGAGGTGATACTGACTGGTATACCGTGAAATCTGACGATCTGCCTGAGGTGCATCTTTGCTAGCTGAGTCGTCGACTGACCAACTCTGAACGGGAGAAAGTGAGCCACCTTTGTGAGCCTGTCTATAATAACCCAAATAGCATCTCTACTGGCCGGGGACCTAGGTAATCCAGTTATGAAATCCATAGTTATATGCTCCCACTTCCATTCTAGAATCGGCAAGGGCTGAAGAAGTCCAGTCGGTCTCTGTTGTTCAGCTTTAACTTGTTGGCAAACCAAACACCAAGAGACAAACCGGGTATCTCCCTCTTCATGCTATTCCACCAAAAGTGCTGACGGATATCATGGTACATCTTCGTGCCACCGAGATTAATGGAATACTGAGAACTGTGAGCTTCTGCCATGACTTCCTGTCTGATATCACCTCTAGGTACACATAGACGCTTCTCATGTCGAAGTGTACCATCCTCATGGATACATAACTCTGGTCTTCGTCGAGCTACACATTCTGTCCTAAGCCGCTGAAGCTTAGAATCTGATGGTTGAGCTAACCTGATCCTCTCAACTATAATGGACTGAACTTGCATGCTGGCCATCAATGCCACACTGGTAGGAAGGACAACTTCTATATCCATCTTTTGAAGATCTGCCAATAACTCTGGCTGCGCTGTGAGGAAATAAACTCCGGCTCTCCTGCTCAATGCATCTGCTACTACATTGGCCTTCCCAGGGTGATACTGTAGGTTGACATCATAATCCAAAAGAAGCTCTAGCCACCTTCTCTGACGCATGTTGAGATGCTTCTAGTTGAATACATACTTCAGGCTCTTGTGGTCGATAAAAATCTCCATCCTATCTCCGTACAGATAGTGTCTCCAAAGCTTAAGTGCAAACACTACTGCTGCCAACTCCAAGTCATGGGTCGGATAATTTCTCACATGATCACGAAGTTGACGTGATGCATAAGCTATTACCTTCCTATGCAGCATCAAAACACATCCTAAACCTCTGCCCGAAGCATCACAATATACTAAAAATCCTCCGGTCCCATCTGGAAGCATAAGTATGGGAGCCGTCATCAAGTCCCGCTTCAACTTCTCGAAAGATTCTTGACACTCTGCAGTCCAAACAAACTGCACATCCTTGCGGGTCAACTGGGTCATAGGTGCTGAAATTCGAGCAAAATCTGAAACAAATCGTCGGTAGTAGCCGGCCAAGCCAAGAAAGCTACGAACTTCTGCCAATGTGCTGGGTACTGGCCATGTCTCAATGGCTACTATCTTCTAAAGATCCACTTCTACCCTACCTCTTGTAATAATATGACCCAAGTACGAAATGCGATCGAGCGAGAACTCGCATTTACTGAACTTGGCATATAACTGGTGCTCTCGGAGAATCTGGAGGACAATTCTGAGATACTACTTGTAGAGCCTAAAAATCAAGTTGCACCCTGAACATAATAATCAGTGATCAAGTTGTGCCCCAAAGATCAGGTTGCGCCACTGATATGAAGCTCAGAGAACAAGCTGCGCCACTGATCAGGTTGTGCCTGATATCAGACTGCGCCCAGTCTTATTGTGCCAAAATCTACGTGGCGTCTGACACTTATTGACCATTATTACCTGACAGTACTGACAATTGACACCACAGTGAACGAGGAAAATCTCTTTGAATCCCATGAATTGTGTCGCTCAAGAAGAGTTGGTAGACATCTGTTCTGTACACTTCGTAAGTTGCGCCTAAGCATAATCTAGACAAAATCTTTAGTTGCACCTGGGCGCAATCTAAATGACTTCGGCTCAAAACCTGCCACGTGTCTAGGCGTGGCTCAATCAGGCACAGTTGACCGAAGCTCGTACAACCTGATGAAGTAGAGACAACTTATATTCTAAAGCAGCTTGACATGGCGCACATGCCACTAATCTCTTAAGATACTATCATGTACACGACCACGCGCATCTCAATCACATGATGTCACGCGTCTAAATACAGTTAGTACATGACTTAACAACTGAATAAAATTTGGCGCAACGGAAGGTTTGCGTAACCTAATATGGCGCAATCCAGCCTCGCACACATCAGAATAACTACTAAAATAGTTATTTCTTGAACTCTATAAATAGAGTTTCCAATCATTATGAAATCATCAGATACATACGCACAGAGATCAAGAACTCTTGCAAAATTACTGCTGCATTCTCCAGAGGCTACAGTCTTCAAGTTCACATAGTCCACGGGATAAAGTGATCGTCTTCTGATCAGATTCCTACAGTTGTACTTTCCCAGAATTTATTATACTTTGTACTATTCTTTTTTTAAGTTTGGAATAAACTTTTTGTTTTTTGTAAACAAAATGGCAACTCTACTTGGGAAGACTTTCTCCTTCGACGAGAAGGTGACAACTCAATGTGACACTGCGTCGATTGGCAAGATGCAGAAGATGCTGGTTGTTCAAGTCAACCAGACAGCCTATGAGGATATGATTAGCACCAAGAGCAACAAGCGTACAGCGGCTATCACCAAGAACAGGACTGTGTGGGCTCATAAATCTACTATGGTCACTGTTGCCCAGGAGCAACCTGAGTGTTCGGTTGCCAAGACACAGTCTGTCTCGGCGGCTCAGGCACAGCTTGCTTCTGTTGCCCGTGTGCAACCTATTCATCCTGCTACCCACGTACAGTCTACTATTCTCTTTGCTGCCAAGTCACAGTCTGTTCAAGCCATTGTTGAGGGGCAGTCTACCCATGTTGCTTCCAAGGCACCATCAGTAGCCTGTAGGGCTATGGCACAACCAAGCAATCAGCACCTCAGGCACAGTCTGCTACTCTGGCACAACTCAAGGGAACTAGTCTTTTGGCTATTCCTTCTTCTAATTCTCAAGTTTTGAACTTGGAGAATCAATGTTCTAGTGCTAACACTAGACAGAACAAAAGGAAGAGTCTTTTGACACTTCCTCAATTGGCGCAATATGTGCCTAAAATGGTCTCACGACAGAACAAAGGGAAAGGCTTCTTATAGCTGACCCTTCACAAAATAAAGGAAAGTACCCTTTGGTCTTTTCCTAAACTTCCCTGGTCTATGACTCAGAGGAAGATCTATCAGATTCTATTCCTTTAAACAGAGGTCTTCGGATCTCTGATGTTGGAAAGAATACTGACCAAAGAGGTATCTTACCTACCCCTATGGGGTTTGGTCAAGACCTTCCCACCTTACAAATTTCAAGGTCCAAGCAAGGAAAATTGAGGGTATCACGAACATAGACACCTGGAGCATAATTTTCAGATTTACGCGCTTATCTCAATAGGCGCCAACCAGTATCAACTTTGGCAAAACGTAAGAACCCTATGCCAAAGGCCAATCTGTACCAAAAGCCAAAGTTTAAAAAGAAAGACCCAACCACCTATGCTAATGAGTTGAGTACATCTTTGTACACTCAGAGAACTAAACATTTGAAAAATAGGAGACATGTTCCTAACATCATTAAGGAATATGTTCCTTCGACTTCTGTCAACATGACTTCTCAAGGCACTGGGGGTGGAAAACGTCCAAAACGTAATGCATCCCATAATCCTAGTCAGCAGTACTTAGATCGGATCCATGCATCCAATAAAGGTGTCTTTCAATATACTAGATCGAGGAATCGACATTTGAACCAAGGTGTCTTTAATCAAGAAGATCTCCCTATAACTTATGTAGGAGAAGATTCTTTCTCAAAGTTTGATGCAGATAGTGAAAGTTCTGAACAAACTATCTCATCAATAGCAGCAAGAGAAGTAACGACATATACCGTTATGGAAGATCAAGATGCTTCTAGTTCAGCCAATCAAGAACAACGAATTGTTGTACTAGAGGAAAAATTGAAGACCATGGCAGAGATGGTCGCAAGCATGCATATTATAATCGTGGCTTAACATACAATGCCACCGGTTATAAACCCAGCTATAAATCTAGAGCTTATAGCATCTTCCGGTCCTGTTAGTCTGGGGATACCACCTCCTCAGGTTGCTTTAATACCAATCCAAGTTGATCCCAGTCATTTGATCATCAACACCTAATTTTAATTCGATTATTACGGATGTTCGGTTTTGATCCAATCCAGCTCCACCAAGTCCAGCCCAGCTTCGTGCTACCTCCATCGTGACACCCTCATATTTTCTTGCCCAAAAATATCAATTACTCCTTCTACCTATTTTTTTATATTTAATAGAAATTCTATTGATATTAAATCCCTATTGGAATGACCTATTTTAGCTATATTTGATCCTAGCCATTTGATTTTCCCTAATTAAATCCCAGCCATTCAAATCCCTATATTCAACTTTCATCCACATAGGACGGCCCTAACTTTGAGAGATCACACTTTTCTCTCTCTCTTTCTCTGTCTCCTCAATTAATTTCTTCCCTCTCTTTCTATGTTTTCTCCACACAAACAAAACCAACAACAACAACAGCAGCTACCTAGCCGAACACCCACCTGGCCGAGCTCTATCCTCCGGCGTGGCCTCGCCGTTGGCCACCACCACCATCGGCCACCCGAGCTTATCTCCTCCTCCTCCTTCTTCACTATCATCACCACCATCATATCATCTAATCCACCTTAGCCGCCACCACCCCCACGTTTGCCGTGGCCGCCCAGACCCTCGCCGTGGCCACGCTGGTCGCCAGCCACCGCCGTAGCTGCCGCGCCCGGCCAGCACGCCACCAGCGCGCCACCAGCGCGCCACCAGCGCGCAGCAGTAGCAGCTGCACACGTGCAGGCGTGCATGTGCACCCGCGCGCGGGCCGCCGTCGTACGCCGTCGTGCCGCTGCACGGCCATCGTGGCCCCCCTGGCCGTGCGCTCCACTCCGGCGAGCAGCCCCCTGGCGGCCACCGTCCTTCGAGATGCGCCGTCGAGACGATTCGTGCGTTTCGCACGAAGTTCCGTCGTGACGCGCACGGGATTGATACAGAATACGCGTTCCATCGCAGCGACTTCGTGCACGTTTTTCTGGAAATTCGACCATTAGATCGGCGATTTCTTTGCTCCGTCACAATCTCGGTATATCCACCTTCACTCTTGTCAATTTTTGTCCGTTAATTTTATCGTTTGATACATCAAAACGGGCCACCAAGTTGACCGTTTAAATTGTATTAAATTTGGACAGTTTTGCGGGGCCAACTTCGTCAGCTTGTATCTCCTCCACCGAAGCTTTATTTGGCATGCTACCAGTTCCTTGCGAAGCTGGTATAACCCTCTTACTACCCCTCCAGTTTCGTTCCATTGTGAGCTTGTTTGATTGGTTGAATTCGACGCCAAAGTTGGCCATCCGAATTCGTAATTTCCAACTTGTAAAATTCTATTTTTGAACACGGGACTCCATATTTTATTTCTGACACCACCAGTAGACTCGTGGCATCGTTCTGGCATGTTTTCAAATAAAATTTGTTAGATTTGGAGGACGTGGGCCCTGGCACATTTTTTGGTGCAAAGTGGGTCCCACAGTCCGGGTCAACGGGACTTTTTGAGATCGGCTCATCGGAATCCAATTTCGGATATACCGTTGAGTTCGTATCGTCATTCTGGACTCATTGACATCTAGTTTGCTGTGTTTTGAGAACATTGGCTCCGGCACGCATTTTCGTGTAAATCGGAATTCCAAGTTCTGGTCAACGGACCAAATTGAGATCGGGTCAACGGAATCCAATTCTGGAGATACCGTTGGGTTCGTATCGTCATTCTGGTTTCATAGACATATAATTTGTTATATTTTATAGACTTATTTTTTTACACGTTTTTCGGTGCAAAACGGTTCCGACACAGACACCGTTTTGACCCGAAATTATCTTTTTGCCCTTGTGTCCAAATTTGACCGATGGATAGGCTATCCTAGCTAATTTAACCATTCTGGACACGTTGGCGATGTTTATTTCATCATCCGACAATGTTTGTTGATAATTTTTCTGAGTTTAACCTTTTTATAATTTATTAATAATTAATTCTTATAATGTTCGTATTTCGGGATTAGTACAACGAAACTGAGCTCAGTCAATTCCAGTGATCTCACATCGCTGAAATTGATAAGATGGACACGTGCATCACTATAATAAGATTATCAACTTTACCGTTGATCATCTCATCTCGATTTGCGTGTCGTAAGTTTCGACGTACCAATAACGAAGTGCACTTTATATCTTTAATAATTAGACTAGAATTGACCCTGTTTGACCAGAGTTGACCAGTTGACCCAAAGTCAACTGTAAGTCAACGCTTGACCTAGTTTGACTAGATTATTGGCCGAAGTTGACATAGAGTTGTTTTGACTTAGAAGAACCTAGGATAATATAGATTGCTTGTAGAGATTCATTTATTACAACTTGAACACCTTGTAACCTGTGTTGATTTAAATAGGACTCTGTGGCTTCAGTTGGACCCCCCTATACTTATCAGTTGTTCAGGTTATCAGGCGAGTACATTCTCTGATCATTTCATATCCTGCTTAGAATTATTTCCTGCATTAAATTACTTTACTTGTTACTGTCACGTTGGTCACACGGATTGGTACTATATGGATCCCTTCTTGAGAAGTTATCCTTAGGGAGCATCGGGTACTACATGTTCTGTACGTTTCACTTACATGGCGTATCACTATGCTTCACTGGTTCTTTGATCACTTGTGACATATACTCTTATGATCACAGAGTCTCCTAGAATCTCTTATCCCATTTTCTGGGTATCCTAGAATCTCCTAGAATTCCCATTTATGGGACATCCATGTATCACCCTTCGGGGGCCTTTGTATGGAATCATAACATAACCTGGTTGGATCCTTGTGTATTGATTGGGGGTACGGGGGAGTAGAAGTAGACATGTGAATAATACCCAAGTAGTATCTTATCAGAATCTCTTCCATAGTGTCTTATCAGAATCTTCTATGCCATTTACATGTCTATATTGTACTCTGACTCACTAGCCACTGTTATTCTCTATTTATAGTAGATATTTCTATTACAGCTCTCTCTCTCTGTTTACATACAGCATTTCTTTCAGTACCTGTATCTTACTTTACTGCATGATTATATTATCTAACCTGCTATGAACTGTTAAGATGTAATGTGCTCGCTCCTGTCCTGACTGGACCTGTTGAAAAATTTTACAGATAGCATGGAGGTTGCCTGCTAGCCTAGAGGAGACACAGTATAGGTTGTATAGGTAGCTAGGATTTTGCTCAGTTTATTTTCAGTTGTCTTGAGTTGTATTTATGGATTTCTGTATTTGAGTTTTGAGATGTATTTCTGGGTTGTGTATCTTAGACACTTAGACTTCTATCTGCTGTATTTTTTTTGGATTTCATGTTTTATCTATCTTCCATTATGCTCTACCTTAGATGTGATTGAGTTTACTTTCTGCTATGTTACCCCCATTCGGGGAGTATAAACTGCTTAGCCTTATACTGTTAGATGCATGAGACCTAGGACAGCGTTCTATCGCCGACACTGCGGCGTAGGCTGGGCGTTGTTACGTTCTCGTGCCCTTACTCTAGGGTACGGGTCGTGACAGAAGGATGGCCTATAAAGATTGGACATAAAGCAACCATATCCTACAGAGTGAAAGGAGGTTCCATTTTCTCCTAAATATAAGCTCCCAACCATTATGCTGTTTGATGGCAGCACTTCTCCAAGTCAGTACATTAATCATTTTAAAGTGATGACTGATCAATTACAGCCAAATGATGCTCTCCTTACCAGAGTGGTCGTCGGTTGTTTAGCTGGCGCAGTATACGATTGGTATCGTAGCCTGCCTGATGGCTGCATCACTTCTTTTGCTGGTTTCAAGCAAATATTCTTGGAACGATTCTACGAAAGAGTCAATAATATGACGATGTCTGTCCTCATTAAGATTAAATAGAGGCATAATGAACCCACAGAGAGTTTCATTGAAAGATTCCGTCGAGAGGCACTCAAAATGCCTTTAGAAACTCCATCTGCAGTAATAATAAACACTTACAAATCAAACTTGTTGCCTATTATCAGTATGTGGACAGGATCTACACAATTCCAGGATTGGCCTTCTTTTATTGTCAATGCCAAAGCAGCCGAGGTCAGTGCCGAAATGTTCAAACAGTTAGGAGTCCAAATGACTCATCCTAACCAAGATGAACATTCTACACCCGGGGGTAGTAATCGTCAGAATAATCGCAAAAGTAAAGATACATTGGCCATTAATCTTAAAGGCAAGGAGTCTTTGGCTGTCAACGTCACTCAAACGGCATCCACTCCATCATCACCACCATAGAAGACAACTCGTCCAAAAGAAGAGTACACTTTTGATGAAGATGATACTTTAAGCATCTTCGATTGCTTGATCAAAAGCAATAAGCTTCAGCTTCCAGAAGCAAAACGACTAGAAGAAGTGGATAAAACTGATCACCCTAAATACTGTATTTGTCAAAGATTTATAGGGCATCCAACCAGAGCATATTATGTACTCAAAGGTAAAATCCAGGAGTTGGTCAACTCTGGAGCAATTACTCTGCAACAGGACAAAAAAATGGTGACTGCTAATGTAGTTTCTCTACAATTCGGTAATTTTCCACCTCAACTTGTGCAAGATGGTGTTGTTCCCATTCCAAGGACTACTCTTGAGATCGTGAATCTTCCACCTCCTCAAAATGAAGGTCTTGTTCTGCTGTCAACTGACAGAGGAGAGATTATGTGGATTCACCCAAATCTGGTAGCAGAATTTGAAACGCCTTCCTCTTTTAAGTAAAAGAAGCATTCTAGATCTAAACCCAAGAACTGCAATATGGCATCCTTTGAACCAGTAATAGAAGAAGAAATTCTAATGAGCACTAGATCAAGGAAACCGTATCTTCGGGAGTATTCCGAAAATCAAGAGAACCTGCTCCATCTCCTGATGTTCCTCCTTCATCATCTTCTCCTAGCGAGAATATACCATCCACATCCTTGTCGGTGGTCGAACCATCTCCTCCTAAACCAACAGCAGCAGACAAGGGAAAACAACCTGTCCGCTTTGATAAAGCATTGAAGAAGTCCTCATCTCTCGGACTTGAAAAGCCATATAATTTTGATATATTAGCTCAATTGGCCAATACTCCAGCAAGATTGTCAATCTTTGAACTCTTACGTCTCTCAAAAGAGAGTCGAGAGACGTTAAGTGAAGCCTTGATGCAGGCTGACGCTTGTCTTACTCTTCTCAAAAAGCATGAAAATGAGCCAGTAAGCTGTGCACATTGTCATAGTGTATTTGAATTAATGTCCAATATCACTTTTACACAAGATGACATGTTGTTAGAAGACAATCGTCATAATTGTCCTCTCTATTTCACGGGGTATGTGGACACCATAAAAGTAGATCGCATTCTGATTGACCCAGGGTCCGCACTTAGCATCATGCCGAAGTCTTTACTGGATGCTTTGAAGATCCCAGTGCATAATCTTTCTACGACTATCACTACCATCCTGGGGTTTAATCAAGGAAGAAGTGAACCTTTGGGGAAGATACGCCTAAAATTTCAAATTGGCAATCTTCGTACAAAGGTAACTTTCTATGTTATTGACAATCATGGCTCATACAATGCTTTGTTGGAAAGGCCATTCCTTCATGAACAATATTGTACCCTCTACGCTCCACCAATGTTTCAAATATGTGGATGGAAATGGAGAAGTCCAAAAAGAGGTTGCAGATCTGAATCCTTTCAAAAGGGTTGAAGCATACTGCAACGATTCTCGCATGTACAAGGAAGAATTCATGAAGGTAGTACTAGCAATGGACTCGGATGAAGAACAGAAGAGTGTGCCAAATGATACTCTGATGATTCCCGTCAAAGGACGCACCCCATGTCCTCAGTCTTCCTGACCACTGACTATCTATCTTCCTTCCCATGAGAAGCCGTCCAAGGGTAATAGTAGGGAACAAAGGGAGCTTACCTCTTCTGAGCCGCTTGTAATCGATCTTCGTCGCAAGAAGCTCCCTCCTTCTTCTCGTTCTTCTACTCTCCCTCTTGTCATCAATCTGACTAAGCCTGCTAAGGTTAAATTTCCTGTGGTAAATGATGGTATAAAAATCAATAAAGCATCTCCTTTGCAGTATACTGATGTCTTTTGCTATACTCAGTATTATTTGGATATGCTAGATAACTTTAAACCACTTACAATAGAAGTCGTATCATCTCTGCGAAATGTGGTATCATTGGATTCAATATAAGAGTCGTACTTCTTAGTACCGTCTCGAAAGAAAGATGAAAAGCCTATATTCTTCAACAAAAGAGAGGAACCAAAAATTATGCTCTATAATGATAATAGAGATAATACAGGAAGGCTACAATTACGCCGTTATAGTCCACAATCCAAAGCCATCATTCGTAAAATGGACTATGATTTCAGAACAGGCCTCAACAATGGTAAAGGAAGGCGGACTCCCCTTCTTATTGTTGTTCCAAAAGGAAAATCACAACAATACCACAGTAAATCGAAGCGAGGACTAGGTTATGCTTCACCACTTTCAACTCTAGAACCTTCTGAATCTGATGAAGAAGAACGATCTAACTCTTCTGATTCTATTTTATGGGATTCTGACACCAACATTGGTCTTGTTCATAGGGTGATGGTATCTTCTAACATGGTGTCTGCCGAATTCTCGAAAGACGACGAAGATGACATTGAAGAAGCTTCTGAAGTGGACCCTTGGGCACAAAAGATGGACAATCAGTGGGAACTTCATTTCGAACAACGAGAACCACCTACTGAGGATCAACTAGTCCAGATCGATATTGGAGAGGAGGGTGTATCATGACCAATCTTCATTAGCAAAAATCTTCTAGATGATGATAAACAAGAGTTAATTCATCTTATTTGTGAATATATTGATATCTTTGCCTGGAGTTACGAAGATATACCGAAATTAGATCCTCAAATTGTAACTCACAAACTTAACATTCTGCCGAATGCCAAGCCGGTCAAACAACAACAATGGCGATTCAAGCCTGAAATGATGGATACAATTGATGATGAAGTCAAAAAGCTTATAGCTTGTGGTTTTATCAGAGAAGAACAGTATCCTGACTGGGTAGCCAACGTTGTACCAGTTCTGAAGAAGACCGGAAAGGTTCGAGTTTGCATAGACTTTTGGGATCTCAATGATGCTTGCCCTAAATACGAGTTCCCTCTCCCAATTACTGATGTCATGATCGACAATACATGTGGATTCGAACGAATTTCTTTCATGGATGGGTTTTCTGGATATAATCAAATCCGGATGAATCCTGAAGATGAGAAACATACTTCATTTCGTACTCCTCGGTGTGTATACTGTTATACGGTCATGCCGTTTGGTCTTAAGAATACAGGTGCAACTTACCAACGGACTATGAGTACTATTTTTTGCAATCATCTGCGAAAGACTGTCGAATGCTATGTTGACGATATTGTTGTCAAAAGTCGTCTCAAGGAAGATCACATTCAAGATTTAAGAACTATCTTCAATTTAATGCGCCAGCATCAACTCAAAATGAACCCCACCAAGTCTTTCTTGGGTGTCTCTAGTGGTAAGTTTTTCGGCTTCATCATTGCCTCTAAGGGTATACACGTTGATCCCGAGAAGATCAAATCCATTCAAGAGATGCGTCCTCCATGCGACCTAAAAGAGCTACGAGGATTCCAAGGTCGACTTGCGTACATCAGGCGGTTCATTTCAAATTTATCTGGACGTTGTAGACTATTTACTCAATTAATAAAGGTTTATCTTTCGTTTGGACGGAAGAATGTCAACGAGCATTTGACGACATAAAGCGGTATTTAATGAGTCCACCGGTTCTTGTACCACCAATCTCAAGAATACCCTTCTTAATGTATGTCCGGGCAATGGATCATTCATTAGGAGCTTTGCTGGCTCAAAAGAACAAGGAAGGTCATGAACAAGCCATCTACTATCTTAGCCGAACGATGATTGGAGCTGAACATTGTTATAGTCCGGTAGAGAAGGAATGTTTAGCCTTAATGTTTGTTGTTTATAAGATAAGACATTATATCATAGGCCAAACTATTCATGTCATATCCTGAGTCAATCATCTTCGAGTCTTAATAAAGAAGCCAAGTACACTCAATTCTAGGCTTGCCACATGGGCCATATTACTTGCACAATATGATATGGTTTATGTTCCTCAAAAGTCTTTGAAAGGCCAAGCACTTGCTGACTTCTTAGCAGCTCATCCTGTCCCTGAGACATCTAAACTCTATGATGAGATTCCGGACGAAACATTAGAATCAAACATGAGCTCAGAAGAATTTCCTACCTGGAGGTTGTTTTTTGATGGAGCTTCTAGAATTGGACCTGGAGGTACCCTTATGGCTGGAGTAGGAATTGTTCTTGTTTCACCTGATGGATTAACTATTCAAAGGGCCTATTCTTTAGATGAATCATGCTCTAACAATATGGCAGAATACAATGCCTTGCTCATTAGACTTCAATTAGCCAAACAACTGGATATCGAATATCTCGAAGTATATGGCGACTCTAAACTGATTGTTAATCAGGTTAGAGGCATATATGAAGTCCGATATCAAGATCTAATACCATACCATGAAGCAGCAACTAAGATAGCTTCTTCATTCAAAAGGTTCTTCATCGAACATGTACGTCGGGCATGCAATACAGAAGCCGATGCTTAGCTAACCTAGATACGGTATTGGCAGTTCCAGTCAAAAGACAATAGATGGTTGTTATCTCTAATAGAAACTATTTTGTGTTGAAAATAACCACAACATTGAATTCAGCAACCTAACTGAATTCAACATCACTAACGAGGACTGGAGAGCACCTTTCGTTGATTTTGCAGTACATGACATCTTGCCAGAAGATCCTAAAGAAGCTACAAGTATCCGCCGTCGATCGCTTCGATTCTATTATAATCATACTACTAAAACACTCTATCGAAGAACTTTTGATGGATTACTCTTGAGGTGTCTCGCTGGTGATGAAGCAAAGCAGATATTACGTGAAGCTCATGATGGTGTTTGTGGAGCACATCAGCCTGGTCCTAAACTACAGGATCGTATTCGATGTATGGGCTACTACTGGCCCTCTATGGTATTAGATGCTATTGACTATGCAAGAAAATGTCGTGTATGTCAGATTCATACAGATTTCATTCACCAACCATTTGAATTTCTTCATCCGACTGCTGCCTCATGGCCTTTTGAAGCTTAGGACATGGATATAATTGGCCCTATCAATCCTCCTTCATCTAAAGGGCATCGGTTCATCTTAGCTATAACCGATTATTTCTCTAAGTGGGCAGAAGCTATACCATTGGCTGAAGTTAAAACGAGTAGTGTTGTAAACCCCCAATATTTCCCAAACTATTTTAGTACCTTAAAAACTATTTTTTATATTATTTGAAAATTTATTTGGTAGATGTACGTAAATATAAATGTATGTGTGTATATAATATATGTGTGCTGCTAATATTCGATTAAATAAGGTATATAGTAAATTCTAGAATTTTAGGAAATTTATTGGTATTTTTAGGAGTTTATTGCCTGCTTAATATATATATATATATATATATATATATATATATATATATATATATATATATATATATATATATATATAAAGTTACTGTGTGGTAAAAAAATATTAATATATGAGTTGTGGCCGAGCCCCCACAACAGCATCAGCTAGCTGCGTGGGGCCCGACCCCCTAATACCAAGCAAACCCTTTCGCAGCAGCAGCTGCAAGGGGGTGGGCCCAACCCCACACCCCAGCCTAACTCAGCAGCAAGAAGCTGCTATGAGAACCATTGCAACCCGAGCCCACAATTTTGAGTCCTATTCGAAATAGCATTTATCGGCTTTATATATTCAGCCGCTCATCTAACCGAACCCTAAAACCCCCTTCGTACGCAAAAACTTCTCGACCCCAAGGCCGCCACCCTTTTTCCACACCCCGCGCTCACCATCGGCCGCCCACTCGCCGTCGACGACGTCGTGATCGCTCGGAGTCGACAATTAACAGAGGATACTCTGTTTTCGAAAAACTCAGGTACCCCTCTTTTTCGGCTTCGATTACTTTTTGCACGTTTGATCGTTTTGTGATCCGAAAGATGCTACGTGTAGGCAATGTAACCCTCTCTGAGTCCCTTCAAAGGGAATCAGCTATAACCCTCTGGTTTGACTAGTAACTCAATGCAAAGTCGGGTAAAACTCTGTCGAAAACAGAGTTTAAAATCAGTTTCAAACCACAACTTAGAAGCTATATTCCGCTCTGTGTCGAGATTTTTCAGAAACTAATAGAACACATTTGAAGACAACCTAACCACGACTAAAACGTAACAGGTAGATCGGTATTTAGATTTCTGTGCAAGAATTTAATTCGTGTTAAACTTGGATGAAAAACTGTTTTCGAAATAGTAAAATTTTGAAATTTTCTCCGATACGACGTACGCCCCGAAAAATTAGGCGGCGTGGTCGCGTGCTATACGCATCGAAAGGTGCATATGGACGTTGCGGACGTGTGGAAACTGACGGAACTCAGTTTCGCCGCGTGTGCGCGACGAAATCAACGCGTATCCGTCAAGATACCCCCATATCGGCATTTTGCAAACTTGCCCATAACTTCGTGTACAGTCGTCGAATCGAGACGAAACTTGTGCCAACAAGTTCGGATCAAAATTTTGGTCCTGCATGTCAAGTTTGGTTCGATTCTGAGAAGATCGAATCGGAACCCAATTTTGGCGGGCCCGCGACCCACTCAAACGGGCAATTTTGTACACGGCTCCTCGGAATCCAAAACTGGACATACCGTTGAGTTCCTCTCCTCAAACTAAAACCATAGACATGTACTTTGACAACTTTAGAGACCGTAGACTTTGGCACGCATTTTGATGCAAAGCGGGTCCAACGGCGGACATCATTTTGACCCGAAATTACGATTTTGCCCCTGTTCCAGAATTTGACTTTTGGACAGGCGTTTCCTAGGTATATATTCTTCACCGAGATCATTTTTGATGGTTGTTTTAGCATTTGGAGTCATCTGTGATTTGTGAGTTTTGGTGCTGACACTTGCTACTTTTGGACTTGCCACTTTGCACCACCAGGCAAGATACCTTGCCACCTTACTCTGTGATTATTATATTCTTATTTTCAGTTGTTACTTTTAGCATTTTATTTTATGATATTTAAACTGTGCGTCCAAGTCACACTTGGGTGCAAGCGACTCTATCGGTCGTATTTCTTTTTTGCTTTATTTATTCTCTTGCATTGACTTAGTTTATTGACCACCCATTGATGATGAGGTATTGGTATATCTCATACGGCCTTGACACTTGTTGTATCAAGTGATGTGAGTCACATATAGGACACATTTCTGCATAGTTGGCTGGCCACCGATACGTATGGAGCGTGTGACGGATAGGAGTAACTGCCAATAGTATTGCATGTTAGAAGACTTGGCGGTTACTAGAGGTTTATATCAGTCATGGAGATGATGATACTATTCATTTGGGTGGGGAGAACAATACCTGACGTATGGGCTTCTTTACACTTCCATGATTACCTGTGCGCTCCTCCGGAGAAGCAGGCTCCAGGCGTCCTCTGACGTTTCCCAGAGCGTTATGGACGTAGCCCCTTGCACATGGTGCCCTCTGACGCTTCCCGAGCGTTATGGACGTAGGCCCCTGGTACCCTCTATGGGAACTATGCCGATCCTATTTTCAGCCAGGGTTCATGCGTCGAAGGATTGTATCTCAACTGCATATTCACAGTAGAATGGTCAGGAACCCGGTTTCATGCATACCTTTCTCTCTTATTATATTATCACAGTTTATATGGCATGGTGTTTTCTTGTATCTTGTTATATCCCCTGAGGACCTGGTTATCTCTCCAGGTTTAGACGGGTTTCCACAGGAGTACGGAGCGGCATTGGAGCTATCCTTCATTGATGACGAGACAGTCACTACTGATTTCTAGTTTATTCTATATTTGAGACAGTTGTAGACATTATTTTACATCTCTTTTCTTTCTATTTTGCGGAGGTCGGACTCCGATCTTGTGAGACTATTTTTCATAGCTGTTTGGAGTGAGTATGTTCATCCGGCTATCTTTTGATACTCTTATTTATTTATTTGGACTTCATTATCTTCGTTGTTGAGCTGTGATGAGATTAGATATGTTATTCTGGCCTGTGATTATTTATTTACAGCTTATGTGCATATATGAGGAATTTTATATATTGGAGTGTTCTTTGTATATGTGCAGCTGGCATGTTCACGTACTTGGTCCTACGTATTTTGGGACTGGGGCGTTACATATTTTTGTGGTGGCCCATGCAGGTCAGATTTAATATTGTTGGGTTGCATGACTGTGCCCAACAAGCCTGTTTATAGGAATAGGAATATCTCATCCAGAACTACTACTATCTCATGACTTCCAATCTTTTCGAAACTTTCTTGATTATTCGATTTACTTCATATCAAATCTTTCCTTATATAAACTTATCTTCCTCGTGCTAACAGTATGAATCTACGAAGCGGACGCACTTCTGCCTTGGCCCTCACATCTGGTGAGGAGATTACTTCGGAGGGACTGAATCCTCCCATGACTCCAGCAACACCATACCAGCCAGGACTGTCGCAGCCTACTACAATACCGACGACGAAGTACCCAGGGACTGCTGCACCTTCAGGCAGCCATGCTGGGCAGACCACTACCATACCACCGGAAGGAAATGTACCACTACCACCACCACCACCATTCCCTCAGCAGTTTCCTCCACAGTCGGGACCTCAAATGCCTCCACCATCGACTGATGGGAGCCCTACCATTCAGTTTATGTATGCCATGATGTAGACTCAGTGGCAGCAGAATGAGCTGATGAGGCAGACGATGATGAAAGCTATGGCTAGACCTCCACCACCACCTCCAGCACCAGTACCAGTACCGGCTCTGTATCCCTATGAAGGCTCTATCAAGAATTTCACAGATATGAACCCCAAGGCCTTTAGAGGGATGGAGAAGCCATTAGAGGTGTTACAGTGGCTTATTAGTACCGAGAAGCTACTGAAGGCATCCCAGTTGCCGGCTCGAGATTGGATGACAGCAGTGGACCTACTGTTAGAAGATAATGCTCACTACCGGTGGAAGGCGGAAGAGAGACGATTAGGCACTGGGATCACCTGGAAGCAGTTCTATGATGCATTTTATGAGAGATTCTTCCCTATTCATGTTTGAGATGGTCTCTACGACCAGTTCCTCCATCTGAAACAAGGGAATATGACAGTTGATGACTATGACTCAGAGTTCAATCGCCCGAGTCGATTTGGTGCGGGATTGATTCCGATAGAGTTAGAGAAGGCGAGAAGATTTCACCAGGGGCTTGCACCAGAGCTCAAGTCTTATACGACTACTTTGTCTCGAGTCTCCCATTCAGCTGTCTTGGAAGAAGCTCATGCTCGGGAGATTCTTCGCAAGGAACAGTAGCAGACATCGAGGCGTCATACACCAGCAGCTACACCCGCCCGAGCTACTCAGAGTGGACCTATCAGGAGGACCACAGGACAGTTCTAGCAGAGGCCCTCACCTTATCAGAAGCCTGTTTTCCATTACTGCAGAAAACAAGGACATATCCAGAACGACTGCAGGACTCGCCTTGGATTATGCTTGAGATGTGGATCCAATCAGCACATGCTCAAGGATTGTTCGGAGCAACATGCAATAGTACAAGCTCGGCAAAATCCGAGGCCCACAGCCCCAGCTCTCCCAGCACCACGGCCTATAGCAGGAGCACCTCGTCCACCATTGCCTCCCCAAGGCACACAGTACAACAAGGCCAGAGCTCAGGGCCCGGGACAAAATTATGCGCAGGCATTCTCAGTTGCTGTTGATGATATAGAGACAGAGGCGGAGGTTATAGCAGGTATGGTTCTAGTTGCATCTTTTCCTGCTATTACATTATTTGATACTGGAGCCACTCATTCATTCATAGCCACTAGTTTTTCCACTAGACACAGCATTCCCATCACACCCTTAGCTAAGAATATTAAAACCCTTACTGGAGGAGGAGTTGTACCTGTTAGTGGTGTTTGTAGACTTTGTCCTGTAATAATAAATGGCAGAGAGATGACGACCCGACTTCTTGTATTCCCTATGCCGACATTTGATGTGGTTCTTGGAATGGACTGGTTGAGCCAGCATTTCGCTTTCATAGACTGCTATAGGTGCAGTATTATCTTTAGACCACCGAATGCGGCAGAGTTTGAGTTCACCAAAGAAGACGGAGATAGTTGTGAGGCACCCACATCGGGAACTCATATGATGATGCATGACACCCCACAGCACCCTATTATCACCGAGTTCGAGGATGTATTCCTCGAGGAGTTGCCAGGACTACCACCTGACCAAGATATTGAGTTTTCTATTGAGCTTATTTCCGGAGCCGAGCCTATTTCATCTCGAGTATATCGTCTGGCACCCAAGGAGTTGGTAGAGATGAAGACGCAGATTGATGACTTATTGGAGAAGGGCTTTATTCGTGCCAGTGCGTCACCATGGGGAGCACCCGTTCTTTTTGTGCCTAAGAAAGATGGGACAGTGCGCATGTGTATTGATTACAGAGCATTGAATGCAGTGACAGTGAAGAACAAGTATCCCTTGCCGCATATAGACGATCTATTTGACCAATTGAGTGGAGCAAAAGTATTCTCCAAGATTGACTTACGATCGGGCTATCACCAATTGAAGGTTCGGAAGGAAGATATTGCCAAGACGGCTTTTCGATCGAGGTATGGACACTACGAGTTTTTGGTCATGCCTTTCGGTTTGACCAATGCACCCGCAGTTTTTATGAATTTAATGAACAAGATCTTTCATCAGTACTTGGACAAATTTGTAGTAGTCTTTATAGACAATATCTTGATTTACTCCAAGAGTCAAGAGGAGCACGAGCAGCATCTACGGATAGTTTTGGGAACATTGAGGAACGAGAGACTCTTTGTGAAGCTTAGCAAGTGTGATTTCTTTCTCAAGGAGGTATCATTCCTTGGTCATATTGTTAGGGGTGATGGTATATCAGTGGACCCAGAGAAGATCACAGCAGTCAAATCATAGCCCACTCCCACAACGGCTTCTGAAGTGAGAAGTTTCCTCGGACTTGCGGGTTACTACCGACGGTTCGTAGAAGATTTCTCTCGAATAGCGGGGCCAATGACTCGACTAACTTGCAAGGATCAGGAGTTTGTATGGACAGACGAGTGTCAAGCCGCTTTTGACGAGTTGAAGAAGCGATTGACCACAGCACCGATCTTGACACTACCATCGGGCCCAGGAGGATTTGTGATCTACAGCGACGCATCCGGAAAGGATTAGGATATGTATTGATGCAGCACGGTCGTGTAGTAGCATATGCATCGCGACAGTTGCGGGTGCATGAGAAGAATTATCCGACCCACGATCTAGAGCTCGCAGCGGTTATCTTTGCATTGAAGCTATGGAGACACTACTTGTACGGCAAGAAGGTTGATATCTACACTGATCATAAGAGCCTCAAGTACGTGTTCACACAAAAGGAGTTGAATATGCGACAGCGACGTTGGTTGGAGTTGATGAAGGATTATGAGATCAAGCTTCATTATCATCCGGACAAGGCTAATGTCGTGGCAGACGCATTGAGCCGTAAGCCCATGGCACACTTCTTGACTACATAGAAGGAATTGATTAGAGACTTGGAGCAGCTTGGTATTGAGGTAGTATTACCAGGAGCAGATGGCGTATTAGCCAACCTCCAGGTGCAATCATCATTAGTAGAGCGCATCAAGGCAGCATTGCCTAATGATGCTAGATTTCGACGGCTGAAAGAGAGGACTGAAGCAGGAGAGCAGACAGGATTAAGGATCCACACCGATGGGACATTGCGATGTGGTGATCGCATTTATGTTCCCAATGGAGAGCTACGGCAGGAGCTGATGGCAGAGGCTCATAGTTCGACTTACTCTATTCATCCCGGAGGGACCAAGATGTATCGTGATTTACGACAGTATTATTGGTGGCATCGAATGAAGCGAGAGATAGCTTGTTTCGTTGCCAAGTGCTTGGTATGTCAATAAGTTAAGGCAGAGCACCAGAGGACGGCCGAATTATTGCAGCCGCTACCCATTCCCAAGTGGAAGTGGGAGCATATTACTATGGATTTCGTCATGGGTTTTCCTCGGAGTCCTAGAGGACGTGACGTAGTATGGGTGGTTGTTGATAGACTTACGAAGTCAGCACATTTCTTGCCTTTTAGAGTGGGCCAGTCGACAGAGGTATTGGCAGAGATGTATATGGAGCAGATTGTGAGATTGCATGGTGTGCCTGTTAGTATTGTGTCTGACTGTGACTCGAGATTTACTTTGCAGTTTTGGAGGAGCATGCAAGAGAGTTTGGGTACCCGATTAAAGTTTAGCACATCATACCATCCACAGACAAATGGCCAGTCGGAGCGTACCATTCAGACGCTAGAGGATATGTTGAGAGCGTATATGCTTGATTTTGGCGGTTTATGGGAGGACCATCTTCATCTTGTTGAGTTTTCCTACAACAATAGCTATCAAGCGAGCATTCAGATGGCTCCGTTTGAAGCGTTGTATGGTAGAAAGTGTCGGTCTCCTGTTTATTGGAGCGACATTGGAGAGCAACAGCTATTGGGTCCCGAGTTGGTCTTGAGCACATTGGAGACAGTGAAGAAGATTCAGGACCACCTGCGAGCAGCGCAGGATCGTTAGAAGCAGTGGGCAGATAATCGTCGTCAACCCATGGAGTTCAAAGAGGGTGACCATGTATTCTTGAAGATTGTCACGCTCCGCTCCCGCAAGAGCGATCGTCCTAGCTAAGGCGTGATGCCGCACGGGCCTAGGTTGCGCCCGTGCAAGGCTAATTCCAGAAACGGCCGATTTGAGCTAGGCCACAGAGTCGCACAGAGTGTCCCCATTTACAGCGGAAAGTAATGAACACAAGTGGAAGTGAATTCAAACTGTTTATTGATTTTCAAGAAGTTTACAAGCGGCGCTAGGCCGATAGTACAAATCGCTCAAGCTCTCTCTTTCTCTCTCTCTCTCTGAAACATAAAAGGCGTGCCAAGTGGCTTATAAGATGGAATGATTCATGGCGATGTTCCGATACATTATGTCCTGTATATGGTGCTCCAGCTCCTTGCAATGCACCAAGGCTCCAGAGATAGCTCCGCACCTTAGCGCGTTCGAGGGAAGCTCCGCATCCGACGATGTCTCCTGCATCCTGCAAGCAGACTGTGCGGTTATCAGTACATTATTATGCACTGGTGGGGAGGCTAGCTCGCACACAATGCTATTATTACCAAACATGTTCTATTTACTTTTGTGCATCTCTATCATTCATTGTCTTTCTAATCTTGCCTTAGGATCAATTTCATGGCATATTTTATAGCCTATCTCGTGTTGCCAATTTCAAGTGTCGCATGAAAATACATGCATGACTTACCCATACTTACTGTCCGGCCTTTCCTGTCCAAAGTAAACCAAGTTAGTCAACAATTCATATGTAATAACTTAACGTGATTCTTGTAAACATTCAGTGTTCAAGGGCGTGACCCTGCCTCAGGTTCTAGCGCGTTCAGTAGGCGCTTTGTTCAGTTAACTTAGACTACTTTGATTTCAATGCAAGGACTTGCACGTGGATTGCCACCAGCAAAGCCTACTTAAATCTATATGCACCGGTCGCTGGCATGTCAGCCATTTTGGACATTTTCCCCTGTGGCATTCTCATCTATCAAGCGTGATGGCTGGCACACCTTGATAGACTATTGAATAACCGGCCCTACGTTTGGTTATGTGCCCAAGCCCGCACATTCTGTCCGCCCGAAGGCCATAATTCTGCCTAGGCCGGCCACGAAATCGTCGTTCGTTGCCCTTGGAATCCCTTTTTGCTCGTACACGAGCCGTCCATGACCATTTCGTATTTTATTATCATTTCAACTTAACGGCTGTCTTGAGCCATAGGCTAACCCTTAGCCATAATACGTTATCGACCAGGTTGGCGTCCGTGCAGCGCGGGTAGCGAGCCCCGTTGCACGTGCCCGTCACACCTGTCGCTAACCATTCTTTCCATCTTATCTTTCATTCTTTCTTTCTTTCTTTCTTTCTTTCTTTCACTTGTTCGTTCATTCGTTGATTCATTCACATATTCATTCATTCATTCATTGGTTCATTCATTCGTACATTTCGCAACTCCCTGTGCGGGAGTCGCCTTGGCGACCCATCGGTCCCATAATCTTTCAATGTTGCTATACTCTACTCGGAACGACTATGTTGATAGTCTTCCCATTTTATTGTTGTAATCCATTTATTGTTTCATTGTTGAACGCAAGCTTGTGCCTTAGCACGAGCGCGGAGCGCGGTGCGAGGGTTCTCACATTCTTCCATGTTCTTTTTCATATTCTATACAAGCATACAAGATGGGATTATTCCTTTAGCTAGGTGCGTTGAGTCATTTATTAACATGTGCGGTGTTATTGCCTAGCGATTCTCGTGACAGTGTCCGTATTGTTAAGTGTCTAGGCTAAGCAAAGACGGGTTCATCGGAGCCACCCACCTTAGCGATGTTCGCAATCGGCCGAGCGATACTCCGAGCACGCCTTTGAAAGTCTAAGTCTGGATTCATCTTGACGGGCCAATATAAGCCTTGCATCGATTCTTCTTCGGGTAGATGCCAACTCTTCGGGTCGACGGCTCGTTCGAGTCGTTGCACTTGCCGTTTGAATCGGCGTTCCGCTAGGGCGGAGCGGGTCATTACATAATACACCACTCAAAACAAGTCTCGTCCTCGAGACTTCCTGAGTGCAGGTCATCCTACCATTCCTTAACTCGTGTCGTCGTGTTTCTTAGATAATACTAACGAACGGCTCTATCATTCGATGGCATCGAACCACACTCGATACCTTTCTAAGTTCCGTGTCGTGTACGTCTGGTCGATTTTTATTGAATGACTTTTTATTCATCTTTAGAGTTGATGGCACTTATTCAATCGTCGTGTTTCTTCGACTTGGTTGCTATTTCGACATATCATGGGACTGAAACGGCCGCACGAGGTGCGTTGTGATTCTCAAACATGAGAGTCGTAGGCTGAGGCAAACTCACTCGTTCGTTTATGCACATCGCAACACCCACTTGCAGCTGCATTCGAGTTCATCATATCACTGAGTTTGGATCGTGCACGCATTCAAGACGTCCCCCGAACACGTACATTTCAACCAAGCTTAGCGACTAGCGAAGTCGGACAAGCTACTCGTGATAGTTTCGATTTGCCGATCGTTTTGCTAACTTCGATCTAAAACCGAACTCATGTGTGTATCACATATAATTTATCTCGGTCCTCGAGATGATTCGATTCGCTTCTCAAGCGTTATTGTCCACAAAATCAGTATGATTTCTTCTTAGCGGGGTCGACCAAGCCTAAGTAATTATCGTCCGATTCAAAACCAAGTATTGCACCATCATCAAGTATTTCTTCCTATCAATGATTCAATTCGTTATCCCAACTTTTACTTGCACATCATCCATCCCTATCATTCCCTTCGTTTGGGGCCAATCTCGTCGTCGTTCACGCATACGCCCAGTTCTCCGTCCTACTCTAAGTCTTGTTTTCCCAAGTCTATCATCCGTCCAGACGATACTGTAAATGCCATCGCACATGTTCAATCAGTCGACATAGGGTCGTCCGCCTATCCGCTAGGTCAGCTCACAAGGTCATAGTTACAAGTCAAATTCATGGCTCATCGTGCAATGTCGTTGCACGACGCTCGCCCCAAATCCTATGGTCAAACCATTTTGTTTGTTCGTACGGGTGTTTCTACCCAAGTTTGTTTCACTCAAATTTCTAAACATCAAGCAGTGTTCCTCCTATTCATATCAACACATTCTCCGCTCCATGTCTGAGCTTGTTTAGGAAAGTCATCCTACGATAGGTTATCCTCAATCAAATCCTTGACATGTCAATCTCGTGCGTCCGTACTAGAAATTACCATAGTCTATCTCTTCAAGTATGTTTGATATAATTCACCTATCCATCCTATCCAATTCACGTAGTCGATCACAAGGTCGTCTAGCCTTGCAATATGTCACGCCCCGATCTCACGCAAGTCTGATTATCCACGGCAGACATGAATCACCATATCAACGTTCCCGTGGAATAATCGTCCTCATCGGGACGTAACTCTTACGTTGAATCTAGACTTACTCATTTTTGATACGCGGATTGGGTCTACTCAATTCTCAAGTTTTCTTTGTTGTCCCTCATAAATCTGATCAATCCTCCGATTTTACCTTCAATTCAAACCACAAGTCGAAGCAATCAAAATTGCCATGTCGTGATATTTTGAGTTCGACCATTTCCGCTGGACATGAATTACCATGCCAACGCTCACGCGGAACGATCGTCCCATGTCACGACCCGCACCCTAGAATAAGGGTACGAGAAGTGGGTACGTCCAGCCTACGCCGCTGTGTCGACGGTAGAACGTTGTTCTAGGTCTCATGCATCTAACAGTATAAGGCTAAACAGTTTATACTCCCCGAATGGGGGTGACATAGCAGATACAGACTCAATCACATCTAAGGTAGAGCATGATAAGGATAGACAAAACATAAAATCCAAAAGAGGTACAACAGAGAGAAATCTAAGTGTCTAAGATACACAAATCCAGAAATACATCTTAAATCTCCAAACTCAGATACAGTAATCCATAAAGTAAATACAACTCCAGACAATTAAAATAACTACCTAAACAACCTCTAATGTGTCTCCTCTAGGCTAGCAGGCAACCTCCAAGCTATCTGTAAAATTTATTAACAGGTCCAGTCAGGACGGGAACGAGCACATATCTCTAAAATAGTTCATAGCAGGTTAGGAGTATAAATTATGCAATAGAGTAAAATACAGGAAGTGCTGAATAGGAAGTACGAGTAAACAGGAGATATTTTGTAACTGAAAGTAAATACATGATAGTAGAGATTGTAAGTGGCTACATGATTTAGAGCACAATGGTTCTGTAAACGGCTTGGGGGCACATGAATACAAATAAGGAGGCACATGAATACAGCTACTGGGGATAGTGATCACATAACCAATTCTACCCACCCTGCCCCAATCAATACACAAGGATCCGTTCAAGTTATGTTATAAGCACATGAATACAGCTAAGATACGTAAACTCATGTAATGAGTAGTACATGAGGCACATGATAAGCACATGAAAGCACATGGAAGCACATGAAGCACATAAGAACATGTAAAAACATGAACTAGTACGAGTATAAGGAGTACCTGATGCACATGATAAAGTACATGAACATGAAATACCCGATACACCCGTAGAGGAATAACATCTCAGAAAAGGATCTATATAGTACTAATCCGTGAAGATACGTGTCAGCATCAAGTAGAGTAATCTAGAGCAAGAAAATAATCCAGGTAAGTATGAAAAGATCAGAGAATGTACTCGTCTGCTATCTGAATGTCCAAGGAAAAGATACTGTCCGAGGAGAGGTGTCTGGCTCCTAATTAGAATAGCACAAGTCACAACAAGTCCAGAAGGATAATATAAAGCACTACAATGCATTCTACATGAATCTAGATCAAACTAGGCCAAAGTCAACCCTTGGTCAACTCTGGTCAACTGCACTAGTCAAACTAGGTCAAACTAGGTCATGTCCTAACCCAACAAGTCTTACTAGGCCTAACCAAGACTATCCCAGCAAGCACACATCAATACAAGGCTATACAAGCCAACATACACCCAACTCTATATAGCATGCAATTATTCAATACTCAAATAGGCAAGAATTCATATTGGATATACACTAGGTAATCTATTACTTTAAGCTATATATGTCTACACATATATACACATACATATATTGCTATTCAACATTAGGTCTATAATCATGGCATTTCAAATGGTTATATAAACTTATATATTACAACATAATATGCTAACATATATATAATATACATACATAGCTAAGTTAACTATATTCATAAATACTTATTTTAGAGGTTATGTGTGTGTATGTGAACATGGCAAAGGGGCAAGTGAGGGTTAAATGGGCATACATAGTGTATACATATCAAAGAGTGTCAAAGTGTAAGTGAACAAAGTGTCAAGTGTGATAGTGTCAACATAGTGTAAGGGGGTACATGAGGTAATATAGGATTTGTGTTAACATAGAACATTATATCTCATGAACTTGTATATTGCATACATTACATATATTATTACATTACATTCATGCTTGCATTCATTCATCATTCATTTATTCTCTTGCACTACTATATGCACCATACATTACATACTATGGAACCTACATATTCATTACAAGCTATACTTATACATGCTTATATTAGATAGGATACTTACACCTCCTATATCATTTATTTAACCATTTACTCATGCTTGCATTCTCTATTTAATTACATAATGTATATACATTAACATGGGTTAAAATCAAATAGAATATTAGATTACACACAAGGGTGCACAAAATGCACATGCCGAATAGTAACTCCTACTAATAATCAATACTGTACCATCTCAGCATGAATTAAATTCTAGGATTAAAATATATTATAGATCTATGTGTTAGCTTTCTGAAACTTCAAACGGATCGCGTTTTCGTTTTCGAAAACTCCCGAAATCGCGAAAACACGGAGAACGCGTTTGTCTTTCGTACAGCTGACACTCAAATAATTCACCAGAAAGTTACAGAAAGAATTAGGCCTATTAATACATATTTTTGGAAAGCTAACTTCAATACGCTTCTTTTAAAAAAAAGGGAGATTAAACCGAGCTTTGAGCTAGAAGTTATGACATTTCTAAGTTAGGGCTGAAATTAAAAACGTGGATAAAAATTATAACGGATTTAGATAATTTGAGCCAAAAGAATACACAATATATATCCTAATTATCCACAACAATAATGACAATAATAATATGAGGAACCACACTCACAAACTTGATTATATAATCATCATGAACCATTTATTACATATATAAATATAGATACACTCTCATTGCAATATATATACACAAATCTATATATGTAACATGAACACATCTATAAGAGATATATGAATGAAATGTAAAGTACTCAAGAACACATCTCTACATATTCAAATTTGAGATTTAATATGAATTAATTCATTTAATCAATATTTTAAATATAAAGTGTGTCCAAGTTTGGGGGTTTTCCCCATGAACACAAGACACAACAATAATACAATAGAAATCCCTAAAGGACACATAATGGACACAAGAGGACACAAAATAGGGACACAACAATGGGGATCATTCCTATGGTTAAAACTTTCCTAAATGCAAAATGGAGAAATAAAAGAGAAGGAAATATTACCTAAAGGAGAGAAAATCCAAGGAGAAAGGCTTCTTCCTTGGGAGAGCTTGAGAGCACTTGGGGAAGAAGACTTCTCAAAGAAAGGAAATAAGATGTGAGTCCTATTAGGGCCGGCCACAATGGTTATATCCCCTCTTCATTGAATATTACAAGTTTGCCCCTCCCTTAGTTACAAGTGTTTAAAATAATTTTGGTTAGGGTTTGGGGGTAAAAGGGTCAAAATAAAAACTCTAAATGGTTAACCTAATAATTAGGATTATGACTAATCTTTCTAACATGACTAATTGAAATGTGGGCCATGGCTAACTAATGCATGGGTCCAACTAGAGTCTAAGTTACCCCCGGTCCCCGTTACAAGTCGGATTGAGATGAAATTCGAACCCGACTCAAATAATCCCAAAACAATATCATAAATAATAAAATAATATCAAAATAATTCAAAGAGGTCAAATGCAAAATATCCTTAGGCCAGAAATGACATTAAAATATCATAATCATATGGTTAGGCTCTAGGTCAAACAGTCTCTAGGGTTTCACTAGCAAAACGTCAAAACCACAAGTCATTGATTTAAATAATTTTAAAATGATTTAAAATCACCAAAAATCATATCATGAATTAAATATCATTATTAAAATAATTATAAACACGAAATTTTAAAATTACCCTCATTTGGAAAACTGGGTGCTACAACTCTACCCACCTTAGAAAAATTTTGTCCTCGAAATTTAAGATCGATAGTACTCCTTCTAGAGCCTCTAACCTACCCAATATCTAAGGTAACACTTCCTAACACTGGAATAATAAACGGACATCTAAATAGTATCAATCTAGGAATACCTCTAATACTGCTCTACTGTACGGCGGTAATGGAACTTCAATAAAATATGGACTGGAACCTATATCCAAGGGACTGGACCTATTTTAAAGTGGTCTTAACTAAGGATGAAAATGAACTGATCATAGGCTATAGGTATGCTAAACTATTATCTTCCTATTAACCATCTATTAATACATTCTATTACCATAGGAACGATGCATTACTAAGACATATAGGCCCCTATCTCTCATAACACATTTATACTCACCAAAAGACTAGTACATCCTATCAAGGCTGATACTATAATCTCTCATAAATCTCATAAGCTACATGTTTATAGACACACATCCCCACATCAAGGACTAACCTATATATATCTACAACTGATACTAATGGGGTGACGTCCCTATTTCCCAACAATCAAGGTCTGAAATTTTTTTATCTAAATCATGCAATTTGAAGGAATAGTATACAAGGTCAGGGCATACCGTAGCAGTTGGAAGTCTCACCTAGGTACACTAATCATTCTAGGTCAAAACAGTACTATGGTATCAACACACAAACAATCTAGGGTGTCCTAATTGGGAAGGTAAGGGAACAACAATTATCAAGGTTGTAGGACTGTCTACCATCCTATAGAAAAATTGGTCATTAACAAGCAACTAAGAAATTATTAAAAGGTTATTATTCTATAAAATGGCAAAAATTGAAAATTTAGGCACAACAAATCACAAATAAATTTTTGTCTTGACACGATCTAAGTTGATCAATTTCAGGATAAAACAAGATTTGGGCAAGAAGGGAAATCAATGAAATCAAAGTATGAGCACGAGCATCCAATGATGGAGGTTCAGGTCATAATTAAATTTAATTCGACTGAGTACGAATACGAGGTTCATAGGCGATGAAAAGATTTCAAGGAGAATTGTCAAGGCTGTCGCGAATGAGACTCTAGGGTGAAGTATGTCTCCATTCTCGTAGATTGATACATGAAAAAGTGAACCAAAGTGCAATAGGTTGATCAGACCATCATGTACCGGTTCTAATTAGATAATATGTTAGTGGGTGGCCACCTAATAAAATATGTCATGACCAAGCTCGAAAATAGATAAGCTTGCAAAACTAAGGCTAATTTAGCAGCACAAGATATAAGGGTGGTAATGATGAAAGGAATTACATAGTCCAAGTTTCTTAACCAACGGGTCAAGTAATCAGATAAGGTACAAGGTTAAGCATCTAAGGAAACAAGCAGAACACCATCACATGTCGGGTCGAAAGAATTGAGTCAAGGCTGGATTTCTAATTGAAATAAGAAGAAATTTAGTATAATGGTAGAGGTTACAGTTTAGCCAGTTGACCAGAAAATCATATCAAGAAAATAAAGTACAAGAAGACGGGTTTTAGTGGGACATGATATACCTACACGAAGGTGAGCTCGTCTAGGTCTTGCATATAAGATTTGTTGGAGGGTAACAGGTAGTATTACATTCCGAATATCAAAGTCATGATAAGGAACGTCAAGGATCTCAATTAGAAAGTGGTAGTTCAAGAGGTGGTAATTAATGCACAAAAATAATGAAGATCGAGTTAGTCATCTGCTTCTGATACTCTTAAGTTCATATGGTCATAACTTGCCAATCATATCTTTACCTCACCAGTCTCCATATGAAAATTTAACCTTTACTTAAACCCTTACCATGACTACCTTAGGCAATTCCCAATTTCCAAACATCACTCTTGAAGCACAGCCCTCACATTTAGGAATCAACATTAACCATTTATTTAAATTTCCAAGTTCTTTCACCTTGTCTTAAATTTGACCCAAAACCTCTAAATCCCGTTTATGAATTCCTTAAACTTGTTCAAATTGTTCTCCTCGTATTATTTAATTTAAATCTCTAGGCCTTATAAAACTTATCTTCCATCATAAAATCAACTTTCGTATTTTCTTCGACATACACCCTTGAATATTATTCTCCTAAAAATATTTCACAACAATCTCTAAATTTCCATAACTTTGTGTTCTCTCTATTCCTAGTCATTTCCTCGCAATATCTTGTTTAATATCCATATTAAACACAATCAACTTCTCTTTTCCATTACTAACCTTCTACATAGCCTCAGAGTAAAAGTTTTCCCCAGAATCAATAACCAAGATTTTTTAAGTTCTCAAAACTAGGTTGACCTCTAATATCCTCATTAGTTTTGAATACACCTATAAACTATCTCATAACCCCAAAATTTCTCTAAATGTAATTGTTTTCAGATTGGCAGTATACATCTCTTTATTTTATTCGAGACCTTTACCACATTTCTATCTCAAGTTTTTATATGGAACACTCCACATTTGATTTTCTTTAGATCATCATAAAATAACCAGTTACGTCTTCTCTGAGCTACATAATTTACGTTACTTCCTTAGCCTTCCCCATGTAAAAGATACGAAGATTCAAGGGTTTCGAAGTACATCTGGTAGGGACGACAAGATATGTGTAATTAATGTATTGAGACAGAGTTTAAGATAAGAGGTAAATAAGAATGTAAGAGAATAATGGCGAGAAAGAATAATGAAGATATGTTCCTTCTCATCGGTTCAAACGAGAGGAACCCATCAAGCTTAAATTTAATAGCAAGGAATGAGGGTGAATCCAAACAAGAGGAAAAGGAATTCAAATTGAAGTTCAAAATGAGTTTCTCAGGGGTCGTCCCAGAAATCTCTCAAGGAATCCTAAGTGTGATTGAGTACCTTGGATTTGAAAATATTAATCTAAATACAAAATTAAATCAACAACTACAAAATGTTATCAAAATCATCAACTAATATCAGGATTCAAAGTTCTACAATGAATCCATAAAATCAAATTCAAATCAAGGAAAAAGGTGAATCAAAACAAGAAAAAGGAGTTTAAATCGGAATTCAAAATGAGATTCTCAAGGGTCATCCCAGGAATCTCTCAAGGAATCCTAACAGTGATTGAGTATCCTCTCATCCTAACATCTTAATTTATATATCCTATAGCAGGCTCGTAGTAGTACAACTAAGTCGTTGCGCTACTACGAAATTGCACTAATGCGAATTTCGACCTGCATGGGCCACCACTAAAAACGTGTCACGACCCACACCCTAGAATAAGGACACGAGAAGTGGGTACGTCCAGCCTACGCCGCAGTATCGGCGGTAGAACGCTGTCCTAGATCTCATGCATCTAACAGTATAAGGCTAAACAGTTTATACTCTCCGAATGGGGGTGACATAGCAGATACAGACTCAATCACATCTAAGGTAGAGCATGATAAGGATAGGTAAAACATAAAATCCAAAAGAGGTACAACAGAGAGAAATCTAAGTGTCTAAGATACACAAATCCAGAAATACATCTCAAATCTCCAAACTCAGATACAGTAATCCATAAAGTAAATACAACTCCAGACAATTAAAATAACTACCTAAACAACCTCTAATGTGTCTTCTCTAGGCTAGCAGGCAACCTCCAAGCTATCTGTAAAATTTATCAACAGGTCCAATCAGGACGAAAATGAGAACATATCTATAAAATAGTTCATAGCAGGTTAGGAGTATAAATCATGCAATAGAGTAAAATACAGGAAGTGCTGAATAGGAAGTACGAGTAAACAGGAGATATTTTGTAACTGAAAGTAAATACATGATACTAGAGACTGTAAGTGGCTACGTGATTTAGAGCACAATGGTTATGTAAACGGCTTGGGGGCACATGAATATAAATAAGGAGGCACATGAATACATCTACTGGGGATAGTGATCACATAACCAATTCTACTCACCCTGCCCCAATCAATACACAAGGATCCGTTCAAGTTATGTTATAAGCACATGAATACAGCTAAGATACGTGAACTCATGTAATTAGTAGTACATGAGGCACATGATAAGCACATGAAAGCACATAAAAGCACATGAAGCACATGAAGCACATGAGAACATGTAAAAACATGAACTAGTACGAGTATAAGGAGTACCTGATGCACATGATAAAGTACGTGAACATGAAATATCCGATGCACCCGTAGAGGGATAACATCTCAGGAAAGGATCCATATAGTACTAATTCGTAAAGATACGTGTCAGCATCAAGTAGAGTAATCTAGAGCAAGAAAATAATCCAGGTAAGTATGAAAAGATCAGAGAATGTACTCGCCTGCTATCTGAATGTCCAAGGTAAAGATACAATTCGAGGAGAGGTGTCTGGCTCCTAATTAGAACAGCACAAGTCACAACATGAACAGAAGGGTAATATAAAGCACTACAATACATTCTACATAAATCTAGGTTAAACTAGGCCAAATTCAACCCTTGGTCAACTCTGGTCAACTGTACTAGTCAAACTAGGTCAAACCAGGTCATGTCCTAACCCAGCAAGTCTTACTAGGCCTAACCAAGACTATCCTAGCAAGCACACATCAATACAAGGCTATACAAGCCAACATACACCCAACTCTATATAGCATACAATTATTTAATACTCAAATAGGTAAGAATTCACATTGGATATACACTAGGTAATCTATTACTTTAAGCTATATATGTCTACACATATATACACATGCATATATTGGTATTCAACATTAGGTCTATAATCATGGCATTTCAAATGGTTATATAAACTTATATATTACAACACAATATGCTAACATATATATAATATACATACATAGCTAAGTTAACTATATTCATAAATACTTATTTTAGAGGCTATATGTGTGTATGTGAACATGGCAAAGGGGCAAGTGTAACACCCTATTTTCTGAAATTAGGGATTTTTGAAAATTTATTATTTTTATTATTTATTAATGGTGTTTAGGGCATGATATGATTTTTGGTGATTATTAGTGTGATTAGAACCATTTCTAAGTCATGCTAAGTCATGACTTATGACTTTGTGACTTGTTAGTATAACTTAGTGTAAACCCTAGTTTTTCTTAACCTAGAAGTTGCCATGACCATGAAAGCTTAGCCATAGGCTTAGAACACCAAATTAGTGATTTTTAGCCTAAAGGGTATTTTGGTAATTTTCTAGAAATTATTTGGAATTATTTGTATTTATGTGTTTTTATTATTGGTTAGTGTCATGAGAGCCCCTAACCAAGTTTAGCCTAATCTAGAGATTAGTTACTAACCTAGAATGCTAAGGGGATAGATATTTCCAATGGTTAAAGTAGAGTAAATATCTTGATATTTACTTTATGGATATTTTCCATGAATTACTCAAAATATCCCAACCCCTTTACACAAAGTCTTGCCTTAGCCTAGAAGAAAGCCAAGGACACCTCCCCTACCCCCATGGCAGGCAAGGGCATCCCCCTAGCAGCCCACATTTCTATTTAATCCTATTTCTTTCATTCATGAAAATTTTACATGAATTTAAATCCTAGAAAATCCCATTTACTTCACAAGACCACAACTTGATCAATTTTGATCCAAATCACCTCTAGTTTCTTGCATTGGACTCCCCTACACTAGAGGGTACTAGTTAGGGCCTGCTATTGAGGATTTGGAAGCTTTTGGCATCACAAAGTTGAAGGATACACCCCCCCTCTTCTTTGATTTTCATTGGATTTGCACAAATAGGTAAATGCCCATAAACTTTGTTAATTTTGTGTTTTCTCTTCATATTTGCATGCATCTAGGTACTAGGGTACTGTAGGACAAATTTGGTGAAAGTTTGAGTTGGTTTGGTGTCCGTATCGGACACGTATCCTAAACTAGGAAACCATGTTTGATGAAATGCCACTGAGAAATGGATTTTGTTAAAATGTAAAACAAATTACATAACCTAGTAGCCCTAGACTTGCTGATCACAAAACACCTAGACTGAGCACATTTTCGTGCTGTGTTCGTGTCCAAATTGGACACAAACCCACTGTACGAGACCCTCGTGCATGCCCTGCTACCCCCCCTCGTGCGTACTGCACAGACCACTAGGACACACCAAATTTGGTGGACACGAGGGGGCAGTGTCTGCGCACATGCCCCCAAAATTTGGTGTCGCCTCGTGTCGTGTCGAGTGAGAAATCTCACTCGCACTGGACACGGGCTGTCAGCGCACACGCGCGCGGGGGCGACTTTGAGCGTGTCGTGTCGCATGGACACGACACTAGAGTGTCTCATAGTGACACGAACGTGTAGCCCTATTCGTGGCGTACACGAGGACACGAACACGAGACGTGTCGTATCCTGTGTCGCGAGCATGAGGTGTGTGACAGCGTGCACGATGCTGTCGAAACACGCGTGTATCAGTCGTGTTTTCACGACTGATACGGGGTTCGTTTTGTGTCCACGAGTGTCGTGGACACGTGTCAGGGTGTGCAACGTGTATCCCTATGTGTGGGCTACATATGTGCACGACCACGAGACGTGTCGTGTCTCGTGGTGTGTCTACGAACACGTGGAACGCGTGCACGACGCTGTGCACGCGTTGAGTGTTAGGAATTTACCCGTGTAGTGTTTTTGTGAGTTTGGACACGTGAAACCGTGTCATGGTGTCGTGTCAGGCACCTAGGACACTAGGGTATCTATGGGGTGTCAGTTACCAACCAATTGATTCGAGTCTTAGCTCATTTTAGAGTGTGTATTTCGAGTTACCCTGTTTCGAGATAAACAGTCCACAGTTCCGGTTTTTAGGATTTTCCCAGTTTTCAAAAGTGGATTTCAAAACCAAATTTGATATGTTTAATGCATTGTATGAGTGTATTTTAGTATGTATATACGTAGTATATATGTATATGTGAGTGTGGGTGAGATTTGGGAATAAATGGTAGTGTATAGGTGGAGTTATGTATATACATACATATGTATACCCATAACTCCACCTATACACTACCATTTATTCCCAAATCTCACCCACACTCACATATACATATATACTACGTATATACATACTAAAATACACTCATACAATGCATTAAACATATCAAATTTGGTTTTGAAATCCACTTTTGAAAACTGGGAAAATCCTAAAAACAGGAACTGTGGACTGTTTATCTCGAAACAGGGTAACTCGAAATACACACTCTAAAACGAGCTAAGACTCGAATCAATTGGTTGGTAACTGACACCCCATAAAAGGGTGCACATGATATCACATGGGGCCCATGAAAGGGTGCACATGATAGTATACATGAGGGCTCAGTTATCAGGCGAGTACATTCTCTGACCATTTCATACTTGTTCAGGCTTTACTTCTCGCTCTAGATTACTTTACTTGATGCTGTCACGTTGGTAACACGGATTGGTACTATATGGATCTTTACATGAGATGTTATCCCCCTCGGGAGCATCGGGTACTTTATGTTACGTGTGTTTCACTTTCATCATGTACTCCTATGCTTCCATTATGCATGTATACTCATGTGATCATATACTCTCATGTTTACTGAGCCCTCATGTATACTATCATGTGTACCCTTTCATGGGCCCCATGTGATATCATGTATAATAACGTAACTTGTATAGATCCTTGTGTATTGATTGGGGTAACGGGGGAGTAGAAGTGGACATGTGAATAATTCCAAAGTAGTGTAATTATGTGCAAACTCAGTAGTGTAATCATGTATAAAGTCTAGCCATTCATATGTCTATCTTGTGCTCTATATCACTAGTCACTTACAGTTCTCTATATACAGTAGATATTTCATTACAGCTATCTCTTTTACAGCGTATATTTTCTTTCAGTAGTTCACGTATCTTACTCTATTGCCTGTATCGTATTTCCTAACCTGATATGAACTGCGTGAGATGTATTGTGCTCGTTCCTGTCCTGACTGGACCTGTTGAAAATATTACAGAGGATAAGGATGAGGCCCTGGTGTCTACCTATTATGGAGCAGGACTAGATGATACTTATGTTGTGGACCCTCGGCAGGATCCACCTGCAGCTGAGGATGTTGCCCCAGTAGTCTAGGCTAGTTTAGCTAGACAGTCTTTTCTGTATTATCTTTTTGTCTCACATCTGAGTTGTATTTTGAGATGTTGAGATATATAGACTCTTAGACTTATTGTATTATGAGTTGACATTCTGGATGTTATGTATCCTAGACACTTAGACTTATTTCATCTATGCTATGGTTCTCTTTGAGTTACTATCTATCTGTTCTTCATTCTTCTACCTTAGATGTGACTGAGACAGCATGTTGTGATGTTACCTCCATTCGGAGAGTATAAACTGTACAGGTACCTTTATATTGTTAGATGATTGACCTAGGACAACGTTCTACCGCCGACACTGCGGCGTAGGCTGGGCGTTGTTACGTTCTTGTACCCTAACAGTGGCTGGGCGTAGGCTGGGCGTTGTTACGTTCATTGATATTAAATAATTTTAAAATAATTTAAAATCACCAAAAATCATATCATGAATTAAATATCATTATTAAAATAATTATAAACACGAAATTTCAAAATTACCCTCATTTGGAAAACTGGGTGCTACATCCCAAATCCGACGTGACGCATGTACGAGGCTGGAGTTGCGCTAGCACAAGACAAGAATCGTTGTCGTTGTGGTTATCATCGAACAATCAACTCACTTTCCTTCCTCATTCCAATATTCATTTCCAACATAGCATCCTTCAAAATAATAACTTCTAACACGATCATCATTCATCGAATCAGAGTACCCCCGAGTTATCGTACATCGATCTTTGATACGCCTCAATACCATCGATGATGTACATAACCTGACGATCTTCCTTTTGCAACAAATTCTAAGTCGTGCAACTTAATTTTCTCAATTCACATTGTCGCGTGCTAACTCTTCATCAAGCAACATCAATTCTAATTCCTTAGTCATTCTCGTATCTTCATATCAACGTTTCCTATGTACGCTATCTTTCGACCGTGCTATTCCCGATCTCATCTATGAGTAATTTACCTTAACTCAAGTTTCAATCCATTGAACTAAATTTCAAAATTGCATGCACAATCTTCTATGTTTCCTCGACCAAGACCTCTATTCGTTTCATGATTCGTACTACGCATTCTTAATTCGTCCGAACGACATCTCATTTGAGACTCTCGAAGTCGAAACCGACTAAGCGTTACTCATTCTAAGGCTTTGTGCGATATCATCGCTTGCTGACATGCTCGTTCTACCCGTAAATCCTTTAGTTTTGCTCGAACAATTTCCTATAATGTCCATACACCACTCAGGGTTCGAGCCACTCGATTGTCGTTGACACTCACTCTTATTCTTCTTCGAAGTTATCACATACACCACTCGGAGTCAAGTCATTCTATAAATCCTCGAAAGGTTATTCGACTCCCAATCGACATGTCCAATTGCGCGTTCGCTCATTCCTCAAAATCTAAGAACCATTTTCCCGTGTTCGCTTTCGCGCCGGTCAAGTAGCGTCTCTATCAACATACGTTCTAAGTCTCTCTTATTCTCATCCGAGCGATAGTCAATCTCGCTTGTAACTCGATTTTACCAAAAAGTCGAGGTGCGCGACACGCGGCACAACTTAGCCAAAAGGCCGTGTGCACAACCATCCCGTTCGAATTCTATTCGGTCTCGCATACACCTTTGCCATTATCAGCATAAGGTTATTCAAGCACGCCCTGTGTTTGCTAACTTTTAGCATTTTGGTTTCTTCCGACTCAAGTCCGTCGCCGTTTGGCACAAAGGCCTTCGCCTATCGATTCCGTCCAACCGAGTACTCGTACGAGCTTTTGAAAATATTAGACTTATTGTATGGAACATCCCAAGGCACAACGAGAGAGAGCGTACACTTCTTTTGTTTTCCAACCGAGCTTTCAAAACTGAGAAAATCAAAATGAAGTCCAAGGTCGTGAAGCCGTGCTCTGATACCAATCTGTCATGCCCCGCTCCCGCAAGAGCGATCGTCCTCGCTAAGACGTGATGCCGTACGGGCCTAGGTTGTGCTCGTGCAAGGCTAATTCCAGAAACGGCCGATTTGAGCTAGGCCACAGAGTCGCACAGAGTGTCCCCATTTGCAGCAGAAAGTAAATGAACACAAGTGGAAGCGAATTCAAACTCTTTATTAATTTTCAAGAAGTTTACAAGCGGCGCTAGGCCGATATTACAAATCGCTCAAGCTCTCTCTCTCTGAAACATAAAAGGCGTGCCAAGTGGTTACAAGATGGAATAATTCATGACGATGTTTCGATACATTATGTCATGTATATGGTGCTCCAGCTCCTTGCAACGCTCCAAGGCTCCAGAGATAGCTCCGCACCTTAGCACGTTCGAGGGAAGCTCTGCACCCGACGACGTCTCCTGCATCCTGCAAGCAGACTGTAGGGTTATCAGTACATTGTTATGCACTGGTGGAGGGGCTAGCTCGCCCACAATGCTATCATTACCAAACACGTTCTATTTACTTTTGTGCATCTCTATCATTCATTGTCTTTCTAATCTTGCCTTAGGATCAATTTCATGGCATATTTCATAGCCTATCTCGTGTTGCCAATTTTAAGTGTCGCATGAAAATACATGCATGACTTACCCATACTTACCGTCCGGCCTTCCCTGTCCAAAGTAAACCAAGTTAGTCAATAATTCATATGTAATAACTTAACGTGATTCTTGTAAACATTCAGTGTTCAAGGGCGTGACCCTGCCTCGGGTTCTAACGCGTCATAGGCGTGTCTTCTTTTAACTCATTGCATGAAGTGCTCTTTATCATTTGGTGTGATACATTTCAAGCCCGTTCAGTAGGCGCTTTGTTCAGTTAACTTAGACTACTTTGATTTCAATGCAAGGACTTGTACGTAGATTGCCACCAGCAAAGCCCACTTAAATCTATATGCACCGGTCGCTGGCATGTCAGCCATTTTAGACATTTTCCCCTGTGGCATTCTCATCTATCAAGCGTGATGGCTGGTACACCTTGATAGACTATTGAATAAACGGCCCTACGTTTGGTTATGTGCCCAAGCCCGCACATTCTGTCCGCCCGTAGGCCATGATTCCGCCTAGGCCGGCCACGAAATCATTGTTCGTTGCCCTTGGAATCCCTTTTCGCTCGTGCACGAGCCGTCCACGACCATTTCGTATTTTATTATCATTTCAACTTAACGGCTGTCTTGAGCTATAGGCTAACCCTTAGCCATAATGCGTTATCGACCAGGTTGGCGTCCGTACAGTGCGGGTAGCGAGCCCCGTTGCACGTGCCCATCACACCTGTCGCTAACCATTCTTTCCATCTTATTTTTCATTCTTTCTTTCTTTCACTTGTTCGTTCATTCGTTGATTCATTCACATATTCATTCATTCATTCATTGGTTCATTCATTCGTACATTACGCAACTCCCTGTGTGGGAGTTGCCTTGGCGACCCATCGGTCCCATAATCTTTCAATGTTGCTATATTCTACTCAGAACGACTATGTTGATAGTCTTCCCGTTTCATTGTTGTAATCCATTCATTGTTTCATTGTTGAACGCAAGCTTGTGCCTTAGCACGAGCGTGGAGCACGGTGCGAGGGTTCTCACATTCTTCCATATTCTTTTCCATATTCTATACAAGCATACAAGATAGGATTATTCCTTTAGCTAGGTGCGTTGAGTCATTTATTAACATGTGCGGTGTTATCGCCTAGCGATTCTCGTGACAGTGTCCGTATTGTTAAGTGTCTAGGCTAAGCAAAGATGGGTTCATCGGAGCCACCCACCTTAGCGATGTTCGCAATCGGCTGAGCGATACTCCGAGCGTGCCTTTGAAAGTCTAAGTCTGGATTCATCTTGACGGGCCAATATAAGCCTTGCATCGATTCTTCTTCGGTTCGATGCCAACTCTTCGGGTCGACGGCTCGTTCGAGTCGTTGCACTTGCCGTTTGAATCGGCGTTCTGCTAGGGTGGAGCGGGTCATTACAAAGATATCTCGCACTAGAGGCACGATTCGATTCGAAGGACGTGGCAAGTTGAGTCCAAGGTACATCGGGCCTTTCGATGTCTTGGAACGTATTGGGGAGATTGCCTACAGATTGGCCTTGCCACCGTCGCTAGAGGGAGTGTATGACGTATTCCATGTATCTCAGCTGAGGAGGTACGTGGCGGACAGCAATCATGTGCTTGATCACTCTGAGATCACAGTTGGACCGAGTTTGTCGTATGAAGAGCAACCAGTAGGTATCCTCGATCGCCGAGTGAAGGTGTTACGGAATCAATCTATTCCATTGGTTTGCGTGGCATGGAAGCATCACTCGCCAGGGGAGTCTACTTGGGAGCACGAGGACAACATTCGTAATCGCTACTTGCAGTTGTTCGAAGACGAAGGTAGGGGTGAGCATCGGTTTGGTTCGGTTCAAACCGAACCGAATATGTGAAAACCGAAATAACCGTAAACCGTATTTCTCAAAACCGAAAACTGAAGAGTTTTTATAAAAACCGAACAAAATCGAACCGAATTAATTCGGTTCGGTTTTCAGTCGGTTCGGTTTCATGGGCCAATGTGCATGGCCTTCAAGTTTTTAGCAAAATGAGCCTATTTAAATAACAAATTTTAAAAAATATATGACATTATTGTATTTATGAATTGTTATATTACATAGAGTGAAAGATATTAGTATATATAGATTGATGGTAGATAGAGAGAGTGCTCAAAGAAGCACCGACATAGAATAGGAGAAGAGAGTGCGCTCAGTTAGGGGTTAATAAACATTAGTATAAGTATATTGTGGATAGTTTGATAAATTACTAAATCTAAATCGATTTTCGGTTCGGTTCGGTTTTTCGGATGAAGAACCGAAAACCGAACCGTTATTTTAAATTTTCAAAATTTTAAACCATAAACCGAACCGATAATCAAAAAACCGAACCGTTTATCATATTTTGGTTCGGTTCGGTTCGGTTTCGGTTTTCAACCGTTATATGCTCACCCCTAGACGAAGGTATGTCTTGCTTTTTTAAGTGCTATTATATTCCTTGCATTGCATCGATCCCCCGACCTTAGTTTAATTTCGAGGATAAAATTTTCTTTAAGTTGGGTAGGATGTAAACCCCCAATATTTCCCAAACTATTTTAGTGCCTTAAAAACTATTTTTTATATTATTTGAAAATTTATTTGGTAGATGTACGTAAATATAAATGCATGTGTGTATATAATATATGTGTGCTGCTAATATTCGATTAAATAAGGTATATAGTAAATTCTAGAATTTTAGGAAATTTATTGGTAATTTTTAGGAGTTTATTGCTTGCTTAATATATATATATATATATATATTATATTGATATATATATATATATATATATATATATATATATATATATAAATTTACTGTGTGGTAAAAAAAATATTAATATATGAGTTGTGGCCGAGCCCCCACAACAGCAGCAGCTAGCTGCGTGGGGCCCGACCCCCAATACCAAGCAAACCCTTTCGCAGCAGCAGCTGCAAGGGGGTGGGCCCAACCCCATACCCCCGCCTAACTCAGCAGAAGAAGCTGCTATGAGAACCATTGCAACCCGAGCCCACAATTTCGAGTCCTATTCGAAATAGCATTTATCGGCTTTATATATTCAGCCGCTCATCTAACCGAACCCTAAAACCCCCTTCGTACACAAAAACTTCTCGACCCCAAGGCCGCCACCCTTCCCCCACACCCCGCGCTCACCATTGGCCGCCCACTCGCCATCGACGACGTCGGGATCGCTCGGAGTCGACAGTTAACAGAGGATACTCTGTTTTCGAAAAACTCAGGTACCCCTCTTTTTCGGCTTCGATTACTTTTCGCACGTTTGATCGTTTTACGATCCGAAAGATGCTACATATAGGCAATGTAACCCTCTCTGAGTCCCTTCAAAGGGAATCAGCTATAACCCTCTGGTTTGACTAGTAACTCGATGCAAAGTCGGGTAAAACTCTGTCGAAAACAGAGTTTGAAATCAGTTTCAAACCACAACTTAGAAGGCATATTCCGCTCTGTGTGTCGAGATTTTTCAGAAACTAATAGAACGTGTTTGAAGACAACCTAACCACAACTAAAACGTAACTGGTAGATCGGTATTTAGATTTCTGTGCAAGAATTTAATTCGTGTTAAACTTGGGTGAAAAAACTGTTTTTGAAATAGTAAAATTTTGAAATTTTCTCCGATACGACGTACGCCCCGACAAACCGGGCGACGTGTTCGTGTGCTATATGCATCGAAAGGCACGTATGGAAGTTGCGGACGTGTGGGAACTGACGGAACTCTGTTTCGTCGCGTGTGCGCGACGAAATCAACGCGTATCCGTCAAGATACCCCCGTATCGGCGTTTTGCAAACTTGTCCATAACTTCGTGTACAGTCGTCGAATCGAGAAGAAACTTGCGCCAACAGGTCCGGATCGAAATTTTGGTCCTGCATGCCAAGTTTGGTTCGATTCTGAGAAGGTCGAATCGGAACCCAATTTTGGCGGGCCCGCGACCCACTCAAACGGGCAATTTTGTACACGGCTCCTCGGAATCCAAAACTGGACATACCGTTGAGTTCCTCTCCTCAAACTAAAACCATAGACATGTAGTTTGATGACTTTAGAGACCATAGACTTTGGCACGCGTTTTGGTGCAAAGCGGGTCCAATGGCGGACATAGTTTTGACCCAAAATTACGATTTTGCCCCTGTTCCAGAATTTGACTTTTGGACAGGCGTTTCCTAGGTATATCTTCTTCACCGAGATCATTTTTGATGTTTGTTTCAGCATTTGGAGTCATCTGTGATTTGTGAGTTTTGGTGCTGACACTTGCAACTTTTGGACTTGCCACTTTGCACCACCAGGCAAGATACCTTGTCACCTTACTCTGTGATTATTATATTCTTATTTTTAGTTGTTATTTTTAGCATTTTATTTCGTGATATTTAAAATGTGCATCCAAGTCACACTTGGGTGCAAGAGACTCTATCGGTCGTTTTTTTTTGCTTTATTTATTCTCTTGCATTGACTTAGTTTATTGACCACCCATTGATGATGAAGTATTGGTATATCTCATACGGCCTTGACACTTGTTGTATCACGTGATGTGAGTCACATATAGGACATGTTTCTGTGTAGTTGGCTGGCCACCGATACGTATGGAGCGTGTGACGGATAGGAGTAACTGCCAATAGTATTGCATGTTAGAAGACTTGGCGGTTACTAGAGGTTCATATCAGTCATGGAGATGATGATACTAGGTATTTGGGTGGGGAGAACAATACCTGACGTATGGACTTCTTTACACTTCCATGATTACCTGTGCGCTCCTCCGGAGACGCAGGCTCCAGGCGCCCTCTGACGTTTTCCAGAGCGTTATGGACGTAGCCCCTTGCACATGGTGCCCTCTAACGCTTCCCAAGCGTTATGGACGTAGGCCCCTGGTACCCTCTATGGGAACTATGCCGATCCTATTTTCAGCCAGGGTTCATGCGTCGAAGGATTGTATCTCAACTGCATATTCACAGTAGAATGGTCAGGAACCCGGTTGCATGCATACCTTTCTCTCTTATTATATTATCACAGTTTATATGGCATAGTGTTTTCTTGTATCTTAATATGTCCCCTGAGGACCTGGTTATCTCTCCATGTTTAGACGAGTTTCCACAGGAGTACGGAGCGGCATTGGAGCTATCCTTCATTGATGACGAGGCAGTCACTACTGATTTCTAGTTTATTCTATATTTGAGATAGTCGTAGACATTATTTTATATCTCTTTTCTTTCTATTTTGCGGAGGTCGGACTCCGATCTTGTGAGACTATTTTTCATAGCTGTTTGGAGTGAGTATGTTCACCCGGCTATCTTTTGATACTCATATTTATTTATTTGGACTTCATTATCTTCGTTGTTGAGCTGTGATGAGATTAGATATGTTATTCTAGCCTATGATTATTTATTTTCAGCTTATGTGCATATATGAGGAATTTCATATATTGGAGTGTTCTTTGTATATGTGCAGCTGGCATGTTCACGTACTTGGTCCTACGTATTTTGGGACTGGGGCGTTACAAGTGTCATCAACTTCATCAAACATCATGTGATATACAGATTTGGTGTCCCTTGTCGAATCATCCATGATAATGGACCGTAATTCATCAGCCAAAAGTTTAATAGGTTCTGTGATGACGACAGAATCAATAATATTTCCTCGACGGCCTATAATCATGTGGCTAACGGGTTGGCTGAAGCATTCAACAAGACCATTATCAAACTCCTCAAAAAGTTTGTCTCTATCAACAAACGTAATTGGAGTGATAAACTTGGAGAATATTTATGGCGCACTACTATTCGTAATCCTACAGGTTGCACAAATTTTTCTCTAGTATATGGATGTGAAGCTGTCCTACCCCTGGAAATTCAAATTCCATCATTGAGGATCGCTATTGCTAACGAACTTAATATAGAAAACAATGATCGTCTTCGGCTTCAAGAGTTGGAGGCGCTCGACGAGAAAAGGTTACTGGCTCAACAACATATTGAACTTTATCAAGCCCAGATCTCAAAAGCTTTCAATCGCAAAGTCAGAGTACGGACATTTCAAGAAAGCGAGTTGGTTCTTACAGTCAGACGTCATATGACAATGACGCTTATGAGCAAAGGCAAGTTGGAGGCAAAATGGGAATGGCCATATGTGGTAAATAAAGTCTTCTCCAATGGAGCCTATCAATTAACATATATGGAGGGTAGAGTTGCTATGATGCCTATCAATGGCAAGTTTCTTAAGAAATATTATGTATAAAGACAAAATGTACTTTATTTCAGAAACATGATGTAAATAAAAGTTCAATTTTGGAATTACATAAATATTAAGGACGGAGAGGAGGCCCTGATCCTTCATGATTAAATACATAGTTTGCCAAAAGTTCAAACATCTCATTGTCTGAACTCACAAGAAACTTGCAGGCAGCCATCCTCAATGCCTCTTCTTCGGCAGTCTTCCCAAGTTCCACTAACTTGTTGATCAAATCCTGTCCTGGTGCAGGAGGAACAGTTGAGCCTTCGCCTCTTTCTTTTCGAGAAGGCACGGGAGGCTCAGTAGGGGCATCTCGGTTTCTTCTTCGATCTTCGGAGCAAGTAAATCTTTGAAAGACATTTTCGTGCAGAAGGAAAAGCGATTGACAATATCTATAAAAATTTTGTTCTATTTATAGGCAAAACAAATAGATAATCAGCCTCGAGAACTGATGCAACTTTTGAAAAGAAGCATAACTGTTCGTTCATTTATAACTGTTCATTCATTTATAACTGACCATTCATTGTCCCTTCTCAGAAACTGACATAACTATTCACTCATTTATTCTTTTCCTCGAGAGTTTGAACGACCATTCATTCATTCAATGTCTCTCCCTTAAAAATCGAAGTGACTGATTACTCATTCATTTGTCATAATGAGAATCCATGTCTCTGAATTCCAAATAGCCACGTCAAACAACTTGCTACATTCGCATTCTCTCCGCACTCTATTATCTATGTCAGCATATCAAAATTGAATTATAAAAAGGAGAATAATGAGACAATCATTTCTTTATTCCTTCTTTAAAAAGCATAGATACATCTTGATGAAAATCTATTACATCTCTGATTTTCATTCTAATGAAGGTCTATTACATCTTTGGATCTTCCCATTTGATAATGAAGGTCTATTACATCTTTGGATCTTCTTATTTGTTGGTGGCAATTCCTTGTCGTCTCGACCTGAAGCAACGAGTCAGACAATGGAATCAACTCTGGTCTTCTCTCTCAGAAAGACGAGAGGAGAACCACAGAGTGCAGCAGCCCAAAGATGAGCTGCTGTCAATACAACTGGTGGAGAGCAGACGGCCCGCCAGGGGAACTAAGAACGAAATCACCCTTGTGATACAATTCCTAGTTCTGCGTCTCCACCATCCAACTCTCAAGTATATAGGCTCTTCCTACCATCTGAGGAAGACCCTTCTTGAACATGAAGAGTCCTGAGCTGTTTGATTTGAGTTTCAGAACCACATGAGCTGTCTGATGTGAGTGTCAGAAGAATGCCCTCTGCAACATCCAAATCACCAATGCCAGTCCTGAAGAAGCTTGCTAGCCGAATCCTTGCAAATATTAACAAAATAGGAAAAGTTAGCATAATTTATCAAACAAATACGCGCTTATCAACAGGCGCAAACCAGCAGTGTGCACCTATCAACAGGCGCACATCAGCACCGCATACTGATCAAACAGGCGCATATCGAAAATGTGCGCCGATCAATAGATACATATCTTTACAGTGCAAGATGATCACACTGGCGTATGTCAACAATACGCACCTATGATTGAGACTAAGTACTGGATCACAGTGCGCGCCTATTCTCAGAAATAGTTAGCGTATATTAACAGTGTCTACAACATGCAGATCAATACCTATCTTCAAAAGTGGTGCGAAAGAATAATATTCATACCATTGATTCTTCTTCGAGACTTACCAATTTTTGAAGACACAACATACAAAAGAATAACATCAGAATGGAGTGGCGCAAGTGGGACCTTGTGAGAAGCCATTTGTTTTGAAAAAGAATGAATGGCTCTTTCGTTTTGGCTATCCTTTTTAAAGTACTGAAGAAGGAAAATGGGCGCGTCATTCTAGGAGCCGATTTTGGGAAAGAACTAAACAATAAGTGCTTAAGACCACGTGATGGCTGCCATGTGTCTCTCAATGAAATAGTAAACAAAGAATTAGCCAAAGGCACATGACCTCGTGTGCTATTCAAAATCACAGCTACACAACATATCAGTAATTTTAGATTTCATTTGCATAAAGATGGGTGGACCCCTACAGACAAGGACACAAAAAAAGAGAATAGAATTTTTGGCACGCCTAAACATTATTCTGTGTTCTTGCCTTCATCGATCTGACAAATGGCGGCGTCCAATTCCTGCAAGTTGCATATCCCGAGCGACACATCAGATTAAGGAATCCCTTCGAATCGCTGTGCTCTTCAGAGGATGGCGATTGAAGGCTGTCGGGTTTAAACCGAAACAGTCTAAAAAGTTCACTGCCCTCAATGCCTGGTCAGCCTCTAAATAAATAAGTCGACGGCGCAACATCATGTCCTGCTTCAGGGGACTTGATTGTAGTGTCAGCATTTGTCTCCATATCTTCCTTCTTGGAGGCCATTGAAGAACAGAAGTGAAGAATAAAGCATAAAGATCAACTACTACATATATATCAACAAAATGACTCTTCATATTCCTTATGGGAAACCGAAAGTCATCAATGAAACTCGAGAATACGAAGAGGAAGTTTCGTGTTTTCGAGAAAGAGATTTAATTGTGATGATCGGTTGTTGACTGGCGCAACTTGACTCAGTCAATTTTTTTTTATAAATTCAAAGTATTTCAAAACTTTGAAACGTTTTTAAGTTTTAAAAACTTTGAAGGGGGTCTTGTAGAGCCTAAAAATCAAGTTGCGCCCTGAACATACTAATCAGTGATCAAGTTGCGTCCCAAAGATCAGGTTGTGCCACTGATATGAAGCTCAGAGAACAAGCTGCGCCACTAATCAGGTTGCGCCTGATATCATACTGCGCCCAGTCTTATTGCGCTAAAATCTACATGGCGTCTAACACTTAATGGCCATCATTACCTGACAGCACTGACAACTGACACCACATTGAACGAGAAAAATCTCTTCGAATCCCGTAAATTGTGCCGCTCAAGGAGAGTTGGTAGACAGTTGTTCTATACACTTCGTAAGTTGCGCCTAGGCGCAATCCAGACAAAATCTTTAGTTGCGCCTAGGCACAATCTGAATGACTTTGGCTCAAAAGCTGCCACGTGTCTAGGCACGGCTCAATCAAGCCCAGTTGACCGAAGCTCGCGCAACCTGATAAAGTTGAGACAACTTACATTCTAAAGCAGGATGACGTAGCACACATGCCACTAATCTTTCAAGACGTGTCTACTATCCTGTACACGACCACGCGCATCACAATCACATAACGCCACACGTTTAAATACATTTAGTACATGACTTAACAACTGAATGAAAGTTGGCGCAGCGGGAGGTTGGCGCAACCTAATATGGCACAATCCAGCCTCGCGCACATCAGAATAACATCTAAAATAGTTATTTCTTGAACTCTTTAAATAGAGTTTCCAATCATTGTGAAATCATCAGATACATACGCACAGAGATCAAGAACTCTTGCAAAATTGTTGCTGCATTCTCTAGAGGCTACAGTCTTCAAGTTCACATAGTCCAAGGGATAAAGTGATCGTCTTCTGATCAGATTCCTACAGTTGTACTTCCCAAGAATTCATTGTACTTTATACTATTCTTTTTTTAAGTTTGGAATAAACTTTTTATTTTTTGCAAACACTACTCATGCTCTACTTCACTCTTGTTGTAGACTAAGATGTCATCTATAAACACAATCACGAACTGATCCAAGTATGGCATAAAAATACGATCCATGAGGTCCATGAATACAGCTGGCGCATTGGTTGCTCCAAATGGCATAACAAGGAACTCCTAATCCCTATATCTAGATCTAAAAGCTGTCTTCAGGATGTCCTGCTCTTTGACTCTGATCTGATGGTATCCTGACCGCAAGTCAATCTTCGAGAATACTGCCGCCCCTTTGAGTTGATCAAACAAGTTATCTATCCTCGGGAGAGGATATCTGTTCTTGATTGTCACTGAGTTCAAGGTACGATAATCTACGCATAATCTGGACTACCATCCTTCTTTTTCACAAGAAGCATCGGGGCTCCCCAAGGCGATCCACTTGCACGAATGAATCCCTTGGTCCTGAGTTCTTCAATCATCTTATATAATATCTCTAACTTTGACGGCGCCATCCTATAGACTCTTTCCGACACTGGGGCTGTTCCTGGGATCAAGTCGATAGTAAACTCGATCTCTCGCTCTGGCGGCATTCCTGGAAGCTCCTCTGGAAAAATGTCTGGAAACTCCTCGACTATCCAGGGTAACTGTATTGCTGCTACTGCCATCCGCAATACTGGAGAAGAATGTTCAACTTTACCTCGGGAAAAGGAAAACTCTGGCTCGCCTGGAATGCTAAAAACAACCCTACCAACATAGCAGTCTATCCTAGCATACTGGTTCCTTAACTAATCCATCCCTAAGACCACATCATAATTGGCCATCGGGAACTCTATCAACCTAGCGGAGAACTCTCTACTGCTAACTATGATCCGACACGAGAAAAACACTCTATCTACTCCCATAAGATCGTTACCAGTAAGTATATTGAGCCTTACTGATAATGACGCGGGCTCCAGTCCCATCCATGTTGCGAATCGTGCAGACATAAATGAATGCGATGCACCAGAATCAAATAACGTTGATGTTGGAAAGGAGTTGACGAGAATAGTACCTGCCACTACCTCACCTGGTGCCAATCCTTCTTCTACGGTCATCGCCATCGCCTGACCATATCCTCAGGGTGCGGGTCCCCTCTGCTGAAAACCTCTCTGTCTGCTCTGAATCAAGGCTTGAGCTTGGGCATACTGCTGGAAGTTTTGCTGCTGGAATGTTTGGGACTGAGGCGGCAAGGGCCTCGAAAACTGTTGCTGCTGCTGGACTGGTGCTGGTCCTCTCAACGAAGGACTAGTAAAGTTGGACGATGATGAACTACCCCTATTCGGGCAGGATCCTATCTTGTGATCCGCTGCCCCACAAGCCAGGCACAATCCTTGTGCCCTGTAACATTCTGCCACGACATGTCCTGGCTTTCCACAATGATTGTAACCCATTGCGGAAGACTACTTCTGCTGCTGAGGGTTCGTCGGGGTTGAATATTGAACCGACGTCACTGAAGCCGTCCGCCTCGGAGTTCCAATTGTCAAAGCCCTAGCTGCCGGGGCTAGTGCTGAAGACTGATTCATATGGCCATGAGATCGCTTCCGACCTCCAGTCCGATCCACGATCCTCTGGGAGGTATACTCGTGCCTCCTGGCTGCTCTCAATACCGCATCAAAAGTCTGATGCTCAAACTGCTCCACTGCCAATAAAATCTCTAGGTGGAGTCCTTGCTGGAACCGCTGGGCTCTGTTAAACTCGGTCGCTACCAAAGTGGGAGCAAACCGACTAAGTCTCAAAAACTTGGTCGCATATCCGTCGACCATCCTGTCCATCTGCTTCAGATTGGTGAACCTCGTCTGTAGGTCGTACCGGGCTACAGCATCGAAGTACTTGGTCTGGAATCTTTTACGAAACACTGTCCATGCAAGAGGTGCCACTAATCCAACGGCCTGCGCCGCCTACCAGCTGCGGGCAAGATCCAATAACTACAGGCATACTACCGCCACCTTCTTATTCTCGGGCATCTTCGCCGCTTCTAGAATTACTTCTGTATCCTGCAGCCAAGCATCTGCGGCAATCACATCCTCAATGTCGTCGAAGAAGGGAGGGTTCAAACGCTTGAAGCTGTTGGCTGCCTGGTTCCCTTGATGACCGCCTCTGTTCAGAGCATCTTGTACTGCCTGGTGCAGGGCATTGCCTCGACAATCTTGAGATGCTAGCAATATCGTGATGAGACCCACCAAGGTGCCATCATCGGGTTCTGTAAGCTGGACTGGCTGAACTAGTGGCTCTTGACCCCTAATAGGTATGACTCTGGAGGCTACTCCTGAATGCTGGGCTTGATCTCCAGGTTGTTGTTGGCCTACGGGAGGTGCTCCGCCTTGTCGATCGGTAGGACCAGGAACAATGCCGCTGAAGAAGACGACACAAGGAACAATAAGGAAGGACCAGGATAGATCAAAGATACAAGCATGTGATCAGGTCAAGAATTCAGGGATTCAGAGGATTCGAGCAGAGATCAAGGACGAGTGCTGATTGAGACATTTATTCGGTAAACCCTCACATATCTTGATTCACAAGACCTGCATGGGCCACCACTTAAACCATGTAACGCCCCAGAACCAGAATACTGGAAAGCGGGGGCGTACGTAGCTAGCTACGTATATTGAAATAGAATCCACCTCACTATACGGTCACGGCTGTCTAGATACATGAGGGTTTAACTATAAGCCATCAGTCTCTTATGGTCATGAACAAGCCTATTGTCTCAATCTCATACAAAGAATAGCAATTACAAGATGTCAAAGCACCAAATACACAATAGTAAGGCATCCCATACATTATATATTTGGATGATCATGAAGCTAGTCATACAAAATATGAAAACTAGCAAGAGTTTCAGTCATACATGATCAACCCTAGGATTTGTTAATCATGCTACAGTCCGTAGGCAGACAGTAAGTATAGTGCAATCGAGCTAACACGCGCTAAACGCCTCAAAGAATATATTTACAATAGAGTAGGAGAGCAAAATAAAATCCACTCATTGCCATGGTTACGCCTGGTGGTCACCATTTGGCTGGAAGGTAGGAAGATCCTCTGGAGCTGCTCCGGTATCTGGCAACGCAAAACCAGCTGGGTCAGATCCCAGAAAGAGCAAGTGCCACAAAGGAGGCTTCACTTAAGAACTAAAACCAGCAATTAGCATAAAACATAATAACATATTAAAACTGGAGATATAAAAAAAATCTTGAGGATATACGATGAGATAACCATGGGACTATTCAGATAGCCAGGTTACAACCCTTAAACCAAACAAGGACCGGGGTTGTAATCTTTCATCTGAACGAAACTTGGTTTTCCACCATTTATCGATAAAATGAAGCACAGGCAATCAGGTCATGTTACAATCTTGTACAGGATCAGGACAAGACTAGACCGAGTTAGAATCCATCCAATCAATCATGGCCAAGAAATAAGTACGGCTTGATACTTTAACTAACTAGGGTTATCACAGGCCTAGTTACGAGCAAGATGCAATGAGATATTCCAACAGCCACAAGCCCTGCAGACCATCCAGGTTATCAGGTCGAATATCCGTTCATGAAGGGTGCAACACATGATAGTGTGCTGGAAATGTGCCCTACTCGTCGGCAGGCTACAAGTCTGCTTGCGTGCCCAAATAACGGGATTGTCTGTAGCTGAGAAATCTCTTCATGACTACTGGGTTATTCTAGTTATTATTCTTAGTCAATTTCAGTAGGTACCCCTGACCGTGGTACTCAGGGGTTCCTGCCCTAGATATGATGCGAGACAGTGTTGGTTCATTTGTGCAAACACAATCGTCCACGGTGTCCAGGCCATTCATTCTTGTCATGTCATGCTAGCCATCGTAACAGCATTCAATAGTTCCCATCAGGCTTGCTTGTCATGTCTTATCATGTCATGTCATGTCAATTCACTTGTTATACCGTGCCATGTACATTTATCAGTCCAGTCATGCTATTCAATTTGTGATTACCAAGTTCATAAAAAGTGCAAGGACATAAAAGATAATCGGATACGCAAAAAAGGGGCTCAAGACTCTACGCTAGCGAACCTCTACGCTAGGCCAAGAGGCCCCAAGCGTAAAAGTGGCTTTACACGAGCAAGACCAAAGAAAGACCGCTTCTATGCGAGCGGGAGCCCTATGCGAGAGGGAACTCTACGCGGGCAAGGCTCTACGCGAGCAAGCACCCTATGCAAGCGGAACTTTACGCGCACGAGCACCCAAGTGAAACTCTATGCACGCAAGGCTCTACGCGAGCGAGGGAGAGTCTACGCGAGCAAGACTCTACGCGAGCAAGAGTGGCCTCCGCATAGAGTTCAAGAGAACTCGGCGTAGAAAGGATTACGCTGGCATGCAATACGTGTGTGTAAAGGGGATACTACGCTGGCACGTTTAAGACGTGTACGTAAAATGGGGAAACACTACGCCAGTACGTTAAAACTTGTGCGTAAAGGAGGAAATGCTACGCTGGCACGTTAAATGTGGGCGTAAAACTAAATACTACGCTAGCACGTAAGTGTTAGGGTTATATACTAAAAGCATCACTTTTGTAGTAACCTTATTTCCTTAAATTTTGAAAGAGAATCATATGGGCAAATGTTTGCATATTGTATTTGTTGCAAGTGTTAATGCAAATGTCTGATATTCTATATTGTAGATAATATGGTGTGTGGTGTCACACAGAAGATCATATTATCAGTTTTCTATGGAGTATATAAATAGTTCACAACCTAGATGGACTTGGACAATCTATTGGAAAGGTTGTAGTGTAATCTGGTATTAGTCTATCTTGACTATAGGTTTACACTAGTACACTTTGTGTGTATTGAACAGGACCACTTGAGGTTGTTCTCTTTGTACTGATTACATAAGAGAACAAACACCTCTGTTATTATGGATGCTTGTACTCTTAATCAGGATATAATAACGGACATGTATATGCAATGTGCATTACTTTGACTCATAAAAGTATGAGATTCATTATGGATCAACAACCTCTATGAATTGGGTAATAACATTGTATGTATGATGGGCTGTTGATTATAAATGGAATCCATGTCCCGATACATCGGGTTGATGATGTCCTCTTAAGGAGCTCATAAGGATTGTCATGTAAACCCTGCAGGTGGATTATATCCGACATGACAAATAAAGTTGAGCGGTACTACTTAAGGATAAAAGATGTCGAATCAATATAGTTGTCAGTAACTTAATTTGATCGACGGACATACAATATCTTAACATGGGGAGCCAAACGAGCATATAATAAAAGGAGCCCACAAACATAATTTGGGATTAGGGAGGTAGTGCAACAATAGCTCATTAGTGGACCGAGCTATTGTTAATGGGCCTGGATTGTGTGTTCGGGCTGAACACGGGATATCCAGATCCGTTAGGAGGCCTAACCCTAATTTCTCCTCATGGTCCCTGCCGTAGCCTATATATATTCTCTATTCTCTGGCCGCCAGATCAAGGATCAGAAAAATCTGAAATTTTCTCTAAATTCGTGATTCACGTAAGGAGAGAAAGTGAGTGCTGCCAAGAAGAAGAAAAGGTTGGGAGATCGTCGCCCACACGACGTCCAACTCAAGGAAGGAATACGTGCAGAAGATCTTGGGGTCGTCTGCTCGAGATTGCCAGGAATTACTTGTCTCCTTTCCGCCGCAGGTATAATTCGTGAACCCTAGTTTCCGCCTATGAAGGGTTAGAACACGTATTTGATCTGTTTAACTTTCTATCGATCAATACGCACACCAAAGGAAGGGTCCTGGGAATCCCCGTATAGATCTGCGCAGCGCCAGATTTTGGATTCGGATAGTTGAGGACGGAGCAGCAAAGATGACCATAATAGTTGGATATTTTCTCTTTTTTTTGTCATTTTGCTTTTTCTAATTATGCATGTTTATTGTTGTGTGGTTGTTTTTTTTTGAAAAACCAAGCCTACATTAATAATGGACAACATGGACATAATATCAACTAGTAGAAAAACCCTCATTGTTAAATAACTAAGTGGGAGAGGATTTTTATTTAGTATAAATCCTATGGTCTCCATTACTGGTTTGTAGGTGATGTAATTATACTTGCGTGTTGGCTTTAGTGCTTTCCTCCATATCGGATGAGTATAATTATGGATCACCAGTACAAACTTTCTTAGGGATAATTGTAGAAAGTTACCTAGTATGTGTTCACTTCTCCATCTAAAGGAACTCATTACAAGGTAATGGACTTAGTATTAAGTAATGGTATACACTTAGATACAAATAATGGTATCCTCCCCATCGGAGTCACTGCTATTATTTGTATGACCAGAGCAAGACCAGCATATTAATTTTATTTGTCATAAAGTTATATTGACATGATAGTAAAATTAATAAGAAGAATCTACTTGAACAAAGTTGAATTGTATACGTCCACACTATCGTGGCATGCTAAATTCATGGTGTTCAAGGTGTTGGTGAATTTCTTATTATTGTTTTGAGGGAATCAATATTTAGTTAATTCAAAAAGTTTTTTTTGTCCTACATAATTTTATTTATGTGATTCTCAGGATTTCAAAAATGGGTTCTTTCAGTCCACTAATGGTGATTCTTAAAGAAAACAAACTTACTGGACCTAATTATATTGACTGGAAACGTAATTTGGACATTGTTTTGACTGCTGAGGAGTACAAATATGTACTTGTTGAGGAATACCCACCTAAGCCTGATGCTAACTCTGATGAAGAGGTCAAAAAGGCTTATAAGAAGTGGAAAAAGGCAGATGAGATGGCGCGGTGTTACATTCTGGCATCTATGTCAAATGTACTGCAACATCAGCATCAGGCCATGGCCACAGCTTATGACATGATGTATAACCTCAAGGAACTCTTCGGACATCAGAGTAGAGCAGGTAGGCAGTTTGCTATGAAATGTTTGATGAATACAAAAATGGCTGAGGGCACACCAGTAAGGGATCATGTTCTCAAGATGATGGGTCATCTGAATGAGATGGAGATCCTTGGACCTGAAATCGATGGGGAAACCCAGGTCGATATCATTCTCGGGACTCTGCCTAAAAGTTTTGACAATTTCTGCCTTAATTACAACATGAATAAAAGGTTGTATAGTTTGGCAGAACTTGCAAAAGAGCTACAGGATGCTGAATCTCTCTTTAGGCAGAGTGATCATGTTTTTGTTTCTGAAAAGGCTTCTACTTCTAAGCCAAAAGGCGGTAAGAAGAAGAATAACATTCAGAAACAGGCAAACTTAGCAAAGAAGGGCATGGGACCTCAAGGCGCGGTGAAAAAGCCCAAAGACAAATGTTTCAAGTGCAAAGGGTCAGGACATTGGAAGACTGATTGTCCACTTCTTAAACAAGGGAACAAAGAAGGTATATCTCATTTACTAGTAGTTGAAACATGTTTAGCGGTGTTATCTACCGGCACCTGGTGTGTAGATACAGGAGCCACTAATCATGTCTGCAATACATTACAGGGGTTCCAGGAAACCAGACGGCTCAGTGATGGAGAGATATGCTTATTTATGGGTGATGCTACAAAAGTATCGGTCGTTGCACTAGGAGATGTTAATTTATCTTTTGGTAGAAATAAGTCTTTGACATTGAGAGATTGTCTTTATGCACCTTCACTTATAAGGAATTTAGTTTCTGTTTCTATATTAGTTAAGGATGGATATTCAGTTTATTTTAATAACAATATTGTTATTAGAAAGAATAAACATTTTATCTGTTCTGGTGCATTGGTAGATAATTTGTATGTCATTAATCCTATTTCGCCCACAATGCAACTTATAGAAATGAATAATATGTCATCTAACTTAAATAAGAGAAAATAAGCTTCTTGTATGAACCAAACATATCTTTGGCACTTACGATTGGGGCATATTAACCTAAGAAGGATTCAAAGACTGGTTGAAGATGGACCTTTGAGTTTATTGGAAGTGGAGGCACTACCAGTCTGTGAATCCTGCTTGGAAGGTAAAATGACCAAAAGGCCTTTTACGGCAAAGGAGTATAGGGCCAAAGATGTGTTGGAATTGGTTCATTCTGATTTGTGTGGACCCATGACTATCCAAGCCAGAGGTGGCTTTGAATATTTTGTCACATTTATTGACGATTATTCAAGGTATGGATACATTTATTTGATGCGCCGTAAGTCTGAGTGCTTTGAGAAATTCAAAGAGTACATGGCTGGAACGAAGAAACGTCATGGAAAATGTATCAAGTCATTACGATCAGATCGTGGTGGCGAGTACCTCTTTGGAGAGTTTAGGGATTATTTATCAGAGGCTGGGATTGCATCCCAATTGACTGCACCTGGAACGCCCCAACAGAATGGTGTAGCCGAAAGAAGGAATAGAACTCTTATGGAGATGGTTAGATCAATGATGAGTTATTCGAATTTGCCAGATTCGTTTTGGGGATATGCCTTAGAGACTGCAGCTTATATTTTGAACTTGGTTCCTTCTAAGTCAGTACCTCTTACTCCCACAGAGCTGTGGATTAGGCGTAAGCCTAGTCTGAAACATGTTCGCATTTGGGGTAGTCCAGCACATGTGCTGAATGGAAAAACAGATAAGTTGGAATCTCGTACAGAAGTACGCTTGTTTGTAGGCTATCCAAGAGGAACGAAAGGAGGTTTATTTTATAGTCCTAAGGATCAGAAGGTCATTGTTAGCACCAATGCCCGATTCTTAGAGGAAGACATAGTGAACCATAAACCCACAAGTAGAGTTGTTCTAGAAGAACTGAGACGTGAGACACCAAGTACTTCAGTACCAACAGTACAAGAGGATGAACCACAAATAACTGCACAACGTGTCACAAATGTTACACCACAACCGATAGTGCCTCGTCGTAGTGGGAGGGTTGTGATACAACCTGATAGATATATGTTCTTAGGAGAGTCGTCAGACTTCGTCCCTGAGGAACAAGATTATGATCCCTATACCTACAATGAAGCACTCCAAGATAAAGATGCAGAGTCTTGGCAAAAAACAATGATATCTGAAATAGAATCTATGGATTCTAATCAGGTCTGGGAGCTTGTAGAACCACCCGTTGGTGTAAAAGCCATTGGATGCAAGTAGGTCTATAAGAGAAAAAGAGGATCAGACGGTAAGGTTGAAACCTTTAAAGCTCGGCTTGTAGCAAAAGGTTTTACTCAAAGAGAGGGTATCGATTATGAGGAAACCTTTTCTCCTGTAGCCATGCTTAAGTCTATTCGGATTCTTTTATCTATTGCAGCTCATCTCGATTATGAGATTTGGCAAATGGATGTCAAGACAGCTTTCCTTAATGGAAGTCTTGAGGAAGACATCTATATGAAGCAACCAGACGGGTTCATTGAAAAGGGCCAGGAGCATCTTGTTTGTAAGCTCAAAAAGTCCATTTATGGACTTAAGCAAGCTTCCAGATCTTGGAACATCTGTTTTGATCAGGTGATAAAATCCTATGGATTTGATCAATGTCAGGATGAATCATGTGTATACAGAAAGTGTGACGGAAACGTGGTGGTGTTCCTAGTATTTTATGTGGATGACATCTTGCTCATTGGAAACAATGTGAAGGTATTATCTGATGTAAGGGTATGGTTATCCAAACAATTTGATATGAAGGACTTGGAAGAAGTAGGTCACATCCTTGGGATCAAAGTTCTACGAGATCGCAAGAAAAGGATGTTGGGCTTATCCTAAGCTTCCTATATCGATACTGTACTAACTCGTTTTAGTATGCAAAATTCTAAGAAAGGTTTCTTACCTTTTAGACATGGAATTGCTCTATCAAAGGAGCAGTGTCCGAGGACACCTAAAAAGATAGAGAACATAAAGGCAGTTCCTTATGCTTCAGCAGTAGGAAGCTTAATGTATGCAATGCTATATACGAGACCAGACATCTGCTTTGACGTAGGCATGGTTAGCAGATATCAGTCTAACCCAGGACAAGAGCACTGGACTGCGGTAAAGCATATTTTGAAGTACCTGAAAAGGACTAAAGAGTATATGCTAGTTTACCAGGCAGATAGTTTAGTTCCCTTGGGGTATACAGACTCAGATTTTCAGTCAGATGGGGATTCCAGGAAATCTACCTCAGGTTATGTGTTTACTTTGGGAGGTGGAGCCATTGTGTGGAGGAGTATCAAGCAAAAATGTATTGCTGATTCCACCATGGAAGCCGAGTATGTGGCAGCCTCTGAGGCAGCCAAAGAAGCGGTTTGGCTCAGAAACTTTCTATTGGACTTGGATGTGGTACCTAGTTTGCCTAAGTCTATTACACTTTATTGTGATAATAGTGGTGCAGTTGCAAACTCGATGGAACCACGAGCCCATAAGACAGGCAAACACATTGAGCGCAAGTACCACCTGATACGAGATTTCGTAAAGAAAGGAAAAGTTGTGATCAAGATAGCATCAGCCGACAACCTAGCTGATCCTTTTACAAAGAGCTTACCAGCTAAGGCTTTTGACAGTCATGCTGAGGGAATGGGAGTCAGATGTGTAGCAGCATGGCTTTAAGTATAAGTGGGAGATTTGTAACAGTATACTGAAAAGCAACGCTTTGAGTATAAGTGGGAGATTGTTAGGGTTATATACTAAAAGCATCACTTTTGTAGTAACCTTATTTCCTTAAATTTTGAAAGAGAATCATATGGGCAAATGTTTTCATATTGTATTTGTTGCAAGTGTTAATGCAAATGTCTGATATTCTATATTGTAGATAATATGGTGTGTGGTGTCACACAGAAGATCATATTATCAGTTTTCTATGGAGTATATAAATAGTTCACAACCTAGATGGACTTGGACAATCTATTGGAAAGGTTGTAGTGTAATCTGGTATTAGTCTATCTTGACTATAGGTTTACATTAGTACACTTTGTGTGTATTGAACAGGACCACTTGAGGTTGTTCTCTTTGTACTGACTACATAAGAGAACAAATACCTCTGTTATTATGGATGCTTGTACTCTTAATCCGGATATAATAACGGACATGTATATGCAATGTGCATTACTTTGACTCATAAAAGAGTGAGATTCATTATGGATCAACAACCTCTATGAATTGGGTAATAATATTGTATGTATGACGGGCTGTTGATTATAAATGGAATCCATGTCCCGATACATCGGGTTGATGATGTCCTCTTAAGGAGCTCATTAGGATTGTCATGTAAACCCTGCAGGTGGATTATATCCGACATGACAAATAAAGTTGAGCGGTACTACTTAAGGATAAAAGATGTCGAATCAAAATAGTTGTCAGTAACTTAATTTGATCAACGGACATACGATATCTTAACATGGGGAGCCAAACGAGCATATAATAAAAGGAGCCCACAAACATAATTTGGGATTAGGGAGGTAGTGCAACAATAGCTCATTAGTGGACCGAGCTATTGTTAATGGGCCTGGATTGTGTGTTCGGGCTGAACACAGGATATCCAGATCCGTTAGGAGGCCTAACCCTAATTTTTCCTCATGGTCCCTACCGTAGCCTATATATATCCTCTATTCTTTGGCCGCCAGATCAAGGATCAGAAAAATCTGAAATTTTCTCTAAATTCGTGATTCACATAAGGAGAGAAAGTGAGTGCTGCCAAGGAAAAGAAAAGGTTGGAAGATCGTCGCCCACACGACGTCCAACTCGAGGAAGGAATACGTACAGAAGATCTTGGGGTCGTCCGCTCGAGATTGCCAGGAATTACTTGTCTCCTTTCCGCCGCAGGTATAATTCGTGAACCCTAGTTTCCGCCTATGAAGGGTTAGAACACGTATTCGATCTGTTTAACTTTCTATCGATCAATACGCACACCAAAGGAAGGGTCCTGGGAATCCCCAGTTCCATCAGTAAGAACGTGTGCGTAAAACTTCATCTTCTCCCCAAGGCCAAGACAAGCAGGCGTAAAAGCTCAAGAGCTCAAGAAAGCCCCATCTCGGTCAAGACTCGATGAAATCCAACCATTCCAAAACCAAACTTGCGTAACATCAGAATGCCTTCTACATAGAACTCTTATTTTTCGAAAACAAGCCTGTTTAATAGATCAAAATCGAAAAATCTGAAAATAAAACAAACTTAGATCTATATGAAATTAACCATGGAAACTAAAAATGCTAAGTACTAAAGTGTCTTAGAATCTCGTGTGGAAGACAATGGAACAATAGAACTTGAGTTCCTTCATGAAGCAAGTTGTACTTGCCTAAGCTCTCTGGTAGGTGGAGAGAGTTAATGGAGGAAGAAGAAGAGTTATGGAGTTAATGGAAGAGAGAGAGAGAGGTTAGGCGGCTTATAAAGGAAAAGAGTGGGTGGTAGGTGGAGGTTTGCATATCAACCCAAACCGAGCCCAACCAAGCCGAACCCAACTGAACCCAATGCTGGCCAAGGCCAGGATAAACCACATGAACCAGGAAATGCTAACTAACCCATGCTAATGCAAAACCCAAGACTAGCCAGTCAAGATAAGTCGAACCAGGATGAACCCAAAATAAACTAAGGCAAGATTAAACTAGGATCAAGCTAAGCAAGACAAGTCTAATTACGGGTCGGGATTCCGTACACGTATACCAAAATACGTAATACGAACTACGGCCATTACAGTTGCTCCCCGCAATCAGCCTTTGGATGGATGAAGATCAGTTCAGGGATTGGACGACCTTCATCATAAGTGCCACTAATGCGGAGGCGAAGTTAAAGAAGGCTCGCCAGCTGGGGTTACACTTCCCAGACGGAGAAGTCAAAAGCAAACGTCCTGGTACCGCCTTCAATAACAACAACACTGACGGCACCTCCAATAACTGGGACAATAAGGGCAAACAGGCCCTGGTCGCCAGTACGACCAAGAAGCCTGAACAAAAGCAGACAGAAGCTCAGTGGCCCTAGGCAAATTACTCATTCAAAGATAGTCATGTCAAGCCTATCTTTGATATGCTCTTGCATGGGGACAGGATCCAACTCGCTCCATCAAGGCGCGAGCCCCGAGCGACAGAGATGGAGGACCCAAAATACTGCTATTTTTACCGCTATGTTTATCATGCCACTCAAGGCTGCTTTCAATTAAAGCGGTACATCCAGAATCTTATCGACTCCAAACCTCTGTCGCTAGATTTTGAAGAGGTTACCGTTGTGGCGAACATGGTGTCAATTTAGTTCGGCGACTTTCCTCCAACAAGCACTTAAGACAGGGTAATACCTATCTCCCGGACAACGATGGAGGTCACTAATCTTCTCCCCATCCGGGACCAGACGACTGGCTTGGTACCTCTTACCACGTCACGAGGGGAGATCATGTAGGTGCATCCCGACTTAGTACCCGAACTGACCCAGGCGGCATTATCTCCAGCCAATAAAAAGAAGGACCGGATGTCCAGATCCTGCCACACAATTTCAATCGAAGCTGAAGAAGCGGCGACCATTGTTACCCGTTCTGGGCACAAGTCCATCCCACTCCGGGTAGTTCAGTTGAAGACCCTCAACCAGCAACGTTGCCCGCCACTGATATTCCGGGGCCACTCAGCCTCTATCGGCAGACAGGGCCAAGTCGAAGGAATCCCGCTTTGACAGGCCGCTCCGTAAAGATACACCTCAAGGGCTGGAGAGACCTTACAACTTTGACATATTAGCACAACGGGCTAATACGCTGACAAAGTTGTCGTTATACGAGCTCCTAAGGCTCTCCAAGGATCTTCGTGTCGCACTGAGCGAAGCACTCCAGAATGCTGACGCTTACTTAGCCCAGGTCAAACCTACAGGGAAAGACTCATCGGCAGATCTCCAGGGCAGCAATGGTATGGATACAATGCCCAATATCGTATTCACCCCACAGGATATGTTGATCAAGACCAACATGCATGATCGCCCCCTTGTACTACACTGGGTATATAGGTGACATCAAGGTGGATCGGATGCACATCGATCCTGCCTCGTCGATAAGCATCATCCTAAAAAGCTTGCTTCAAGTCCTCGGCATCCCTATGCACCGGGTAGCAGCGACCAACACCGCCATTAGCAGTTTCAACTCAGGAAGGAGCTATCCCTCAGGAAAGTTCCGATTGAAATGTCAGATCGGCGACCTGAGGACAGAGGTTACCTTCTACGTCATAGATGCAGACACGTCCTATAACATCCTCCTGGGACGTCCGTGGATACATGACTATATGATCGTGTCATCCACCCTCTACCAGTGCTTCAAGTATGTCAGTAAGCACGGCTTCGTGAAGACTGAATACGTCGACATCGATCCATTCAAAGGGGTCGAGTCTTATTATTCTTCGGAGGCATGTCTTTATGACGAATCCAAGAAATACATAACTGACGAACTGGAGGCCGTCACAGGGCCAGAGGAACCCTTAAGAATTCATCTCCAGGCCCGTAAACCGGGCAAAGCCGTACCCCTTGTTGCAACTTTGCATAAAGAGGTACCTGGTTCCCTCACCCCAGCTGCATAGTCGAAACCGATGGTCATCCGACTCCCAAGGATCAGCCAAGAACCCGTCATAGGGCCGATGGTAATCCGATTGCCAAAATCCAATCAAAGGCGACCGGAAGATGCAAGGCCCTCTGGGGAGCCGATGGTGATCCGATTGCCAAGATCTAGTCAAAAGCATTCAGAAGACACGAAGTCTTCTGCCGAGCCGATGGTCATCCGTCTCCCCAAGACGAGCCGGCAACCAAGTGTCGATCCGACACCCTCAGGCAAGCCAATACCACAAGCTGAACACTTGACGGTCAAGTTGCCCAAGACGATATCCCAATCTCCGGTCACGCGGGGGGTAGCTAAAGAGGATGCAGAACTTGCAAAGTATCTGGTTGCAAAGGTGGATAGTCCCTCTCCCGATGATGTAATCCCTGTGGACAAAATTCCTTATTTCATCAATAAGAGGTTGCCATTGAACTATCCTGAGTGTAATAAACTCAATCTGATATATACTGCTGGACTCGGTTGGAACCCTAACCTGTACACATAGGTGACAACCGTCCATTCCGTAAATCAACTTGCTTCCATTAAAGATGCCTACTTCCTAGTCCTAGACAGAAGAGAAGGGGATCACATGATCATCTTTGGCCGAAAAGAAGGACCTCAACCCTTCATGCCTTAAGAGTTTGATCTTGAACCCGATACTGGGAGACTACCGCTCTACTTGTATAGTCTCAGGCAAGTACTTCATGCAAAAACAGGGGTACGACATGGAGGCTACCCCAAGTATAAATTACGACAGCGGTAGGCGATCGCCTCTACAGCTGTCAACTCGGTCTGGGAAATCTCGAGATTACTACGACAAGTCCAAATGCGGCCTTGATTATGTTACACCAGCAACAACGCCCGAGAGCTCCGATAAGGAATGCGAGTGGCATTCTCACACATCCGAATCACATATATACGATTCCGACGGCAGCATTGGAGATATGTTCAGGCAGACATTACCTGTCAACATGGCATCCTCTGACTTTGAAGAGGAAGACAAGGATCTACTCGATCCTCTTGAATTGGAGCCATGGGTCCAACAGCTGGATGCACAATGGGAGAAATGCTTTGAACTTCGTGACCCTTCCACTGAAGATGAGGTCATGCAAGTTAACATCGATGATGAATCTTCTCCAAAGCCAATCTTCGTCAGTAAAAGCCTAACAAACGGCGAGCGAGAGTTGTTGTTGCAACTCGTCAGAGAGTATATCGATGTCTTTGCCTGGAGCTATGAAGACATGACAGGGTTAAACCCCGAGATCGTACTTCATAAGCTCAATATTTATCCAGATGCGAAACCAGTCAAGTAACAGCAATGACGGTTCCGTCCAGACATCATAAACTCCATCGAAGCGGAAGTAAACAAGCTTATAGCTAGCGGTTTCATCCGCGAGGAGCAACACCCAGACTGGATAGCTAATATAGTACCAATCGTCAAGAAGAATGGGAAGATTCAAATCTGTATCGACTTTCATAATCTGAATGCGGCATGTCCTAAGGATGAATTTCCTCTTCCTATCACCGACATAATGATCGATAATACGTGTGCCTTCGAGCGTATGTCCTTTATGGATGGCTTTTCAGGGTACAATCAAATCAAAATATCTCCTAATGATGAGAAGCATACATCATTCCGAACACCGATCGACGTGTATTGTTACACAGTCATGCCCTTCAGCCTGAAAAATGCTGGTGCTACATATCAGCGAGCAATGAGCGTTATTTTGGATCACTTGTGCAAGACGGTGGAGTGCTACGTTGACGATATCGCCGTCAAAAGCCGCTCCAAAGATGACCACCTCCACGACTTGAGAACAGTGTTCGATCTTATGCGAGCACATAATTTAAAGATGAATCCCACCAAGTCTTTCCTGGGCGTGTCCAGCGGAAAGTTCTTGGGTTTTGTCATTACTTCCACGGGCATTCACATAGACCCCAATAAGACAAAGGCAATCCTGGAGATGAGTCCACCGAGGAACCTCCGTGAACTCCGCGGCCTTCAGGGAAGACTAGCTTACATCAGGAGGTTCATGTCTAACCTTTCAGGGCAATGTCAACCCTTCACACAACTGATGAAGAAAGGCGTCTCTTTCATATGGGATGAGGAATGTCAACGCGCCTTTGATGACATTAAGGAATACTTGACGAATCCGCCAGTTCTGGTTGCTCCGGTTGCCGGAAAGCCTTTCCTACTATATGTACGAGCAATGGAACACTCTTTCGGCGCCTTGCTACACAAAACAATGATGCAGGGCACGAATAAGCCATCTATTATCTCAGTCGAATGATGGTGGGGCCGGAGCATAGGTACACCGTCGTAGAGAAGGAATGCCTAGTAGGGGTGAGCGTCGGTATAATCAGTCGGTATTTGGTTAGATTTTTCGGTATTTTTTAAAATCGGTATTTAAAAAATCAATACCAATATCGTACCATTTAGAATCGGTTTTTTCGGTTTCGATTAAATCGGTATTCGGTCGATTTTTTTTGGTATCGGTATTTTATCATTTAACGTTTGATCAATCAACACACTTAATATGAACCTCTTAACCTAGAAAAATATTTTTTTTCTTTTTTTGGAAGCATTAAATTTCAAAGCCAAGCCTCTACCAAGCAAGCAATTAATCAAATTTATTAGAATAATATGCAACAAGTCGCAAACATCTAAAAAAGATCTTAAAAGATTAAACACGATCACTAAGTTTAATTCTTGGTATAAGTTTAACTACACTAAAATTTATTTCAAAATTATATGAAAACAAAAAAATATAAGCTCAAAAGACCAAAACTCAATTCTTAGCATTCTTAACATAACTTCAAGTCCACCAAAATCCATTCTATGTTCTAACAAACTAATTTCCAACTAAAACAAAGATAAAAATGAAAAAGAGTAATATAAAACTAGTCACGAACAACATTCTAACGTAAAAAAATGTATATATATATAATCGGTTCGGTTCGGTATTTTCGGTATGGTATTACATTCAAACCGTTACCACTACCATTATACCATATTTTAATCAGTTTGATAATTCGGTATCGTTACATAATTTTGGTTTGATTTTTCAGAATATTTTTAATCGGTATTCGGTCAATTTTTCGGTAGCGGTCGGTATTTGCTCACCCCTAGTGCCTTGCCTTGGTGTTCGCCATTCAAAAAATATGACACTATGTATCAGGACAGACCATCCACGTTATCTCGCGAGTCAATCCCCTCAGGGTTCTCATGACCAAGCCAGGCACACTCAATTCTCGTCTAGCCACGCGGAAGATACTGTTATCTCTCTACGACATGATCTTCGTTCCGTAAAAGGCTATCAAAGGTCAAGCCTTGGCCGACTTTCTGGCGGCCCATCCAGGCTCAGAAACAGCCAGAATCTATGAAGAAATCCTAGATGAAGTCACTGACTCAAACATGACTTCACATGAAGACGTTTGGCGAATGTTCTTCGACGGTGCCTCAAGAACGGGGCCCCAAGGTGATATCGTCGCTGGAGTTGTGACGCCCCAGATCCAGAATACTGAAGAGAGGGGGCGTATATAGCCAGCTACGTATATTGAAATGGAATCCACCTCGCTATACGGTCACGGCTGTCTAGATATGAGGGTTTACTACAAGCCAACGGTCTCTTAAGGTCAAGCCTATTGTCTCAATCTCAAGCAAGTAATATAGTTACAAGATGTTAGACCACCAAATATACAATAAAAGGCGTCCCAAATATTACATATTCAGCTGAACATTAAGCTAGTCATACAAAATGCGAGGATTAGCAAGAGTTAAGTCATACATGATCAACCCTAGGATTTGTTAATCATGTTTACAGCCCTTAGGCAGACAGTAAGTAAATATGCATCGAGCTAACAGGTGCTCGTTGGCTAAACGCCTCAAAAGAATAATTTTACAATGTAGTGAGTAAAACAAAAATGGAAAAACCCACTCGTAGCCCGGGTTCCATCTAGTCGCCACCATTGGACTGGAAGTTCGGTAGATCCTCGGGTGCTGCTCCGAAATCTGGTCACACAAAACCAGCTGGGTCAAACCCCAGAAAGAGCAAGTGCCACAAGGAGGCCACGAAATAAGAACAAAAGCTAGCATATCAGAACATAAGGAATAGAAGGAAAGTATGAGTAATAAAGAGTACAGCAGAACAATAAACGACTAGGGACATGGAACCATTCCGGAAGCCAGGTTATAACCCGTAAACCAAACAAGGACCGAGGTTGTAACCCTTCGCCTGAATAGCACTATGTCTCTACCCATTTATTTTTAAGGATAAGTAAAACAATCATGCACAGGAGTACCAGGTACAGGGACTAAATGAGACTTAGAAAAGGTTGGACACCATCCATTCACAAGCGGCCAAGCAAATACTACGGCTCACTACTTAACTAACTAGGGTTATCACAAGCCTAATTACTAACAAGATACAAACGAGAACTTCCCAGTCCCAAGCCCTACTGACTATCGAGTTATCCTTCCGCGGGTTGAGAGTATAGTTGGGTACATCGCCCAGGAGACGATATACCCTTAGGTGACTTAGAGAGTGCAACACATGACAGTGTGCTGGAAATGTGCCCTACTCGTCGGCAGGCTACAAGTCCATTTAAAGCGCCCAGATAACGAGATCGCCTGTGACTGGAAATTCTCCATGAACTATAGTTTGATCTAGTCATTAGCCTAATCCATATTCAGTGTGAATCCCTGACCGTGGTAACCAGGGAGTCACGTCCTAGACATGATGCAAGACAAGACAAGTGGATTGCACGAAGCAACAAGAATGAACACCCACGGATTCAGAGTTGATTATATGAGTCAAGTTAGCCATCGCAACAGCATTCAAGTCAAGTCAAGTTACAAGTTACAAGTTACAGGTTACAAGTTACAAGTCAGGAGTGCGCCGCCATGGGCCACTATCAAGTTATCCAGTTGCAAAGATTAATCATGGATCACAGGTCATAAATTAAGAGCGCACCCCATCGGGTCACTATCATGAAGATCAGAAAGCACTAGGATCATAAATCACAAAATTTACGAAAATTGTACTAGTCATAAGCAAAACACTGAAAACCGTGCCAGTTCGTATTGGGTCGAGACAGTCGTGTTGTGTGGAACAAGATCTCAAAACTCCAATCCACAAAAGAGTAGCCAAGTCTAAGGAAATAAAACAAAATCACCATGGGCAACAGGTTGTGCTGGGGATCAGATTGCGCTGGGGGAATGGACTGCGCAGGAGAATGAACTGCGCTAGGGTTGGGTTGCGCTAGAGTCGACTTGCGCTGGGTTAGGTCACGCTGGGAGCGAGCTGCGCAGGGTTGAGCTGCGATAGAATTGGGTTGCGCTGGAGCCAAGCCGCGCTGGGAGTGAGCTGCGCAGGATTGGGTTGCGCTGAGGTCAAGCGCGCTGGGGAGCGAGCTGCGCAGCGGTTAAGTGCACCAATGGAAGAAAGGCGCTGGAGCTAAAGAGTGCCAGCGCGGGTTAGCCCAGCGCAAAGCGCTGGCCGAGTAGTTAGCGCAGTTCGGCCATGCGCTAAAGAGTGCTGGCCGAGGATTATCTTCTCCACCAAGCTGAGAGGAAGACCCCAAGAACACCAACATTCCAATCTTCATAACTTAGCCAAAACAAAACCAAATTTGGATTTTCAAAGTTCTAACTTGTGTAAAATTGAATTCTCTTCCACGTGGAAGCCTCAAAATAAGGAAAAATCTAAGTTTAATAGATCAAAATCAAAAAAATCTGAAAATGGTTAAAACTTATATCTAGAAAAATGGAAGCTCCAAATCACAAAATACCAAGTTCTAATGTTGTTCACCATGGCCTAATCAAGCTAATAGACAAATAAAATAGGGTTCTTATGTGGTGGCAAGGTGCACTTGCCTATGGTGTTGGTGGAGGAAGGAAGAAGAAGATGAAAAAAATTAATGGAAGTTATGAGGAGAGAGAAAGTTAGGTGGGGTTTTAATGAGGGAGGGTATGTTGTGTTGAGGGTGGAGGTTAGCTAAGTGTGGCCTAATGCATACTAAACCAAACCAAACCAATTCCTTCTTCATAAAATAAAACCACGCCAGGTCCAGAAACCTATTTATGAGAAAACCAAAATCCGCAAGTTAAGTCAAAACACAATTACAGGCCAGAATCTGAGAAAATAAAATACAGGCCCGAAATATATATAGGCCTAATCAAAATACGTATCCCAAAATACGGACGTTACAACTCTACCCACCTTAAAAGAATTCTGTCCTCGAAATTTAAATCAAAATGCTTAGAGATGTAAAAGCCAGCTATACTATCCACAATTAAGCTACACTAAGCAAACAATCAAACAATCATACATGCAAGCAAGGGATGGCAAGCATAAGGCATAAGGAAGACATTATATCTTACGAGTCAAACAAGTCAGGATATCATGATCGGATGTCATCCTCACGCTCCCACGTTGACTCACCTAGAGAGTGATGACCCCAAGCAACACGGACTAAGCTAATAGTCTTGTTCTTGAGTATCTTTTCTCTCCGGTCCAATATAGACACGGGCCTCTCCTCATACGAAAGGTTGGTAGCAACAACCAGTTCCGAATGATCCAGAATATGGCTCGGGTCCGGAATGTACCATCATAATTGGGACATATGGAATACATCATGCACCTCTCTTAGCGACGGCGGAAGAGTGAGACGATAGGATACATCTCCTACTCGCTCCAGGATATCGAACGGCCCTATATACCTAGGACTAAGCTTACCCCGTATGCCAAAGCGAATGACGCCGCGGTTAGGCGAGATCCTAAGGAATACATAGTCGCCGATAGTAAACTCTAAGGGACGCCGATGAGCATCGGCCCAATGGCGCTGGCGATCTTGGGCCACTCAAAGACAATCTCTGATCCTTCTAACCACTTCAACTGTTTGGACAATCATCTCTTGGCCAAGCATCTGCCTCTCTCCGATGTCGTCCCATGCTAACGGGGATCTGCACTTCCTGCCATATAAGGCCACGAAAGGTGTCATCTGGATACTGGCCTGGTAACTATTGTTGTACGAGAATTCCACCAGATGTAGGTGATCCTCCCACGAACCACCGAAGTCAAGGGTACAAGATCTCAACATATCTTCAAGAGTCTGGATTGTACGCTCTGACTGACCATCTATCTGCGGGTGATAAGCTGAGCTAAACTGAAGGTGAGTTCCCAAACTCTCTTACAGGCTACGCCAAAAGTGTGATATGAATCTTAAATCCCTGTCCGAGGTGATACTGACGGGTACACCGTGAAGCCTGACAATCTGCCTGAGGTATATTTCTGCTAGCGGAGCCGTCGACTGACCAACTCTGAACAGAAGAAAGTGAGCCACTATCGTGAGCCTGTCAACTATAACCCAAATAGCATCTCTGCCAGCCGAGGATCTAGGTAATCCAGTCACGAAATCTATAGTTATGTGTTCCCATTTCCATTCTGGGATTGGCAAGGGCTGAAGAAGTCCAGCGGGCCTCCGATGTTCAGCCTTAACCTGCTGGCAAACCAAACACCGAGAGACAAACCGGGCTATCTCCCTCTTCATGCCATTCCACCAAAAATGCTGACGAATATCACGGTACATCTTCGTACCACCGGGAGGAATAGAATACTGTGAACTGTGAGCTTCTGCCATGACCTCCTGTCTGATATCTCCACTGGGTACACAAAGACGAGTGCCGTGTCGAAGTATACCATCTTCATGAATGCACAACTCTGGCCTTCTCCCTGCCTCACACTCTGCTCTGAGTCGCTGAATCTTGGAATCCATAGACTGCGCCATCCGGATCCTCTCAACTATGCTGGACTGAACCTGTAGACTGGCCATCAATGCCACGTTGGTAGGAAGAACCACTTTAATTCCCATCTTCTGAAGATCTGCCAATAACTCTGGCTGCGCTATTAGGAAGTAAACTCCGTCTCTCCTGCTCAATGCATCTGCTACAACGTTGGCCTTCCCTGGGTGATACTGCAAATCCACATCGTAGTCCACCAGTAGCTCGAGCCATCTTCTCTGCCGCATGTTAAGGTCCTTCTGGGTGAAAACATACTTTAGGCTTTTGTGGTCGGTAAAGATCTCCACCCTATCTCCGTACAAGTAGTGCCGCCAAAGCTTAAGCGCAAACACTACCGTCGCCAGTTCTAAGTCGTGGGTCGGGTAATTCTTCTCATGATCACGAAGTTGTCATGACGCATAAGCTATTACCTTTCCACGCTGCATCAAAACACATCCCAATCCTCTGTCGGAAGCGTCGCAATAAATTATGAATCCTCCGGTCCTATCTGGAAGCGTAAGAATAGGAGCCATTATCAAACCTCGCTTTAATTTCTCAAATGATTTCTGACACTATGCTGTCCAAGCAAACTGCACATCCTTGCGGGTCAACTGGGTCATCGGTGCCGAAATACTTGCAAAATCTGAAACGAATCACCGGTAGTAGCCGGCCAATCCAAGGAAGCTGCGAACCTCTGCCACTGAGCTAGGTACTGGCCACGGCTCGATAGCCATAATCTTCTAGGGATCCACTTCCACTCCTCCTCGGGTAATGATGTGACCTAAGTACGAAATGCGATCAAGCCAGAACTCGCATTTACTAAACTTGGCGTACAACTGATACTCTCTAAGCGTCTGAAGGACGATTCTGAGTTGCTGCTCATGCTCTGCTTCGCTCTTGCTGTAGACCAGGATATCATCTAGGAACACGATCACGAACTGATCCAAGTAAGGCATGAAAATACGATTCATGAGGTCCATGAATACGGCTGGCGCATTGGTTTCTCCGAATGGCATAACAAGAAACTCCCAATGCCCATATCTTGATCTGAACTCTGTCTTCGGGATGTCCTGCTCTCTGACTCTGATCTGTTGGTATCCTGACCGCAAGTCTATTTTCAAAAACACTGAAGCCCCTTTGAGTTGATCAAACAAGCCATCTATCATCGGGAGAGGGTATCTGTTCTTGATTGTCACCGAGTTCAAGGTACGATAATCTACACATAACCTGGACGTACCATCCTTCTTTTTCACAAGAAGCATCGGGGCTCCCCACGGCGATCCACTTGCACGAATGAATCCCTTGGTCCTTAATTCTTCAATCATCTTGTACAAAATCTCTAACTCTGAAGGCGCCATCCTGTAGACTCGCTCTGATACTGGTGCTGTCCCGGGGATCAAGTCTATAGTGAACTCGATCTCCCTCTCTGGCGGCATTCCTGGAAGTTCCTATAGGAAGACATCTGGAAACTCTTCAACTATCCGGGGGAACTGTACTGCTGCTACTGCCATCCGCAATACTGGGAGAGATGGCTCCATTGCGCCTCTGAAAAATGAAAACTCTGGCTCACCTGGAATACCAAAGATAAACCTGCCAAAATTACAGTCTATCCTAGCATACTGGTTCCTCAACCAATCCATGCATAAGACTACATCATAGTCTGACATAGGGAACTCTATAAATCTAGCGGGGAACTCTCTACCGCTAACTACAATCCGACACGAGAAAAACACTCGATCTACTCTCACAAGACCATTACCAGTAAGTATATTGAGCCTCATTGATAATGACTCGCGCTCCAATCCTATCCGTGTCGCGAATCGTGCAGACATGAATGAATGCGATGCACCAGAATCAAATAATACCGATGATGGAGAGGAGTTGACAAGAATAGTACCTGCCACTACCTCACCTGGTGCAACTTCTTCTTCCATAGTCATCATCATTGCCTGACCTTGTCCTCTGGTTGCGGGTCCCCTATGCTGGAAACCTCTCTGCCTGCTCTGTACTTGAGTCTGGATGTACTACTGCTGGTTCTACTGCTGAAACGCCTGGGCCTGAGGCAACAATGGCCTCGGGTACTGCTGCTGCTGCATAGGTGCTGGTCCCCTAACTGACGGACTAGTTAGGTTGGAAGAGGATGAACTACCCCTATTCGGGCAGGCCCCTATCTTGTGATCTGCTGCTCTACAAGCCAGGCACAATCCCTGCGCCCTGCGATAATCTGCCACCACGTGCCCTGGCTTCCCGCAATGAGAACATCCTATCGCAGAAGTCTGCTTCTGCTTCTGCTACTGCGGGTACGTCGGGGTTGAATGCTAAACCGACGTCACTGAGGTCGCCCACCTCAGAGTTCCAATGGTCAAACACCTAGCTGCCGGGGCTGGATCTGATGATTGGTGCATCTGATTGTGGGACTGCTTCCTACCTCCGGTCCTATCCACGATCCTCTGGGAGGTGTACTCGTGCCTCCTAGCTGCCCTTAATACTGCATCGAATGTCTGGTGCTCGAACTGCTCAACTGCCAACAAGATCTCCAAATGCAGCCCCTACTGGAATCGCTGGGCCCTATCAAACTCGGTTGCCACCAAGGTGGGGGCAAACCTACTGAGTCTAGAAAACTCAGATGCATAACCGTCGACCGTTCTGCCTCTTTGCTTCAAGTTGGTAAACCTCGTTTGCAGGTCGTACCGAGCTACAGCATCGAAATACTTTGTCTGAAATCTTTCTCTAAACACCGCCCAAGTAACCGGCGCCGCTAATCCCATGGCTTACGCCGCCCACAAACTGCGAGCTAAGTCTAGCAACTGTAGGCGTACCACCGCCACCTTCTCATTCTCAGGTGTCCTAGCTGCTTCCAGAACCACCTCGGTATCCTGAAGCCAAGCGTCCGCGGCAATCGTATCTTTGCTGCCGTCGAAGAAGGAGGGTTCAAGCGCTTGAAGCTGTTGGCCGCGCTGTTCCCTGGATGACCGCCTCTGTTCAAAGCATCTGCTACCGCCTGGTGCAAGGCATCTCCGTGACGATCCTGGGAAGCTAATAGGGACCTGATGAGACCCACCAAAGTGCCATCATCAGGCTCTACAGGCTGAACGGGCTGAATTAGTGGTTCTCCTCCGGTAGACACGACTCTGGAGGCCACTCCGGAATATTGGGCTTGATCTCCAGGTTGTGGCTGGTCCACGGAAGTTGCTCCGCCTTGCTGATTGGCAGGTCCATGAACAATGTCGCTGAAGAAGATGACATAGGAAATAATAAGAAAGGACCAGGACAGATCAATGATACAAGCATGTGATCAGGTCAAGATTCTCAGGGATTTGAAGATACGAGCAGAGATCAAGGGCGAATACTGATTGAGACATCTATTTGGTAAACCCTCACATTCTTGAATGCCAAGACCTGTATGGGCCACCACTTAAACCATGTGACGCCCCAGAACCAGAATACTGGAGAGCAGGGGCGTACATAGCCAGCTACGTATATTGAAATGAAATCCACCTCGCTATACGGTCACGGCTGTCTAGATATGAGGGTTTACTACAAGCCAACGATCTCCTAAGGTCAAGCCTATTGTCTTAATCTCAAGCAAGTAATATAGTTACAAGATGTTAGACCACCAAATATACAATAAAAGGCGTCCCAAATATTACATATTCAGCTGATCATGAAGCTAGTCATACAAAATGCGAGGACTAGCAAGAGTTAAGTCATACATGATCAACCCTAGGATTTGTTAATCATGTTTACAGCCCGTAGGCAGACAGTAAGTAAATATGCATCGAGCTAACAGGTGCTCGTTGGCTAAACGCCTCAAAAGAATAATTTTATAATGTAGTGAGTGAAACAAAAATGGAAAACCCACTCGTAGCCCGGGTTCCGTCTAGTCGCCACCATTGGGCTGGAAGTTCGGTAGATCCTCGGGTGCTGCTCCAAAATCTGGCCACACAAAACCAGCTGGATCAAACCCCAGAAAGAGCAAGTGCCACAAGGAGGCCACGAAATAAGAACAAAAGCCAGTATATCAGAACATAAGGGATAGAAGAAAAGTACGAGTAATAAAGAGTACAGCAGGACAATAAACGACTAGGGACGTAGAACCATTCCTGGAGCCAGGTTACAACTCGTAAACCAAACAAGGACCGGGGTTGTAACCCTTCGCCTGAATAGCACTATGTCTCTACCCATTTATTGTTAAGGATAAGTAAAATAATCATGCACAGGAGTACCAGGTACAGGGACTAGACGAGACTTAGACAAGGCTGGACACCATCCATTTACAAGCGGCCAAGCAAATACTACGGCTCACTACTTAACTAACTAGGGTTATCACAAGCCTAATTACTAACAAGATGCAAACGAGAACTTCCCAGTTCCAAGCCCTGCAAACTATCCAGTTATCCTTCCGCGGATTGAGAGTATGGTTGGGTACATCGCCCAGGAGACGACATACCCTTAGATGACTTAGAGAGTGCAACACATGACAGTGTGCTGGAAATATTCCCTACTCGTTGACAGGCTACAAGTCCATTTAAAGTGCCCAGATAACGAGATCGCCTGTGAGTAGAAATTCTCCATGAACTATAGTTTGATCTAGTCATTAGCCTAATCCATATTCAGTGTAAATCCCTGACCGTGGTAACCAGGGAGTCACATCCTATACATGATGCAAGACAAGACAAGTGGATTGCACGAAGCAACAAGAATGAACACCCACGGATTCAGAGTTGATTATATGAGTCAAGTAAGCCATCGCAATAGCATTCAAGTCAAGTCAACTTACAAGTTACAGGTTACAAGTTACAAGTTACAAGTTACAAGTTACAGGTTACAAGTTATAAGTCACGAGTGCGCCGCCACGGGCCACTATCAAGTTATCCAGTTGCGAAGATTAATCATGGATCACAGGTCACAAATTAAGAGCGCACCCCATCGGGTCACTATCAAGAAGATCAGAAAGCACTAGGATCATAAATCACAAAATTCACGAAAACCGTACTAGTCATAAGCAAAACACCAAAAACCGTGCCAGTTCGTGTTGGGTCGAGACAGTCGTGTTGTGTGGAACAAGATCTCAAAACTCCAATCCACAAAAGAGTAGCCAAGTCCAAGGAAATAAAACCAAATCACCATGGGCAATAGGTTGTGCTGGGGATCAGATTGCGCTGGGGGAATAGACTGCGCAGGGGAATGAACTGTGCTAGGGTTGGGATGCGCTAGAGTCGGCTTGCGCTGGATCGGGTTGCGCTGGGAGCGAGCTGCGTAGGGTTGAGCTGCGCTAGAATTGGGTTGCGCTGGAGCCAAGCCGCGCTGGGAGTGAGCTGCGCAGGATTGGGTTTCGCTGAGGTCAAGCACGCTGGGGAGCGAGCTGCGCAGCGGTCAAGTGCGCCAATGGAAGGAAGGCGCTGGAGCTAAAGAGCGCCAGCGCGGGTCAGCCCAGCGCAAAGCTCTGGCCAAGGAGTTAGCGCAGTTCGGCATGTGCTAAAGAGCGATGGCCGAGGATCATCTTCTCCACCAAGTCGAGAGAAAGACCCCAAGAACACCAACATTCTAATCTTCATAACTTAGCCAAAACAAAACCAAATTTAGATTTTCAAAGTTCTAACTTGTGTAAAATTGAATTCTCTTCCACATGGAAGCCTCAAAACAAGGAAAAATCTAAGTTTAATAGATCAAAACCAAGAAAATCCGAAAATAGTTAAAACTTAGATCTAGAAAAATGGAAGCTCCAAATCACAAAATACCAAGTTCTAATATCGTTCACCATGGCCTAATCTAGCTAATGGACAAATAAAATAGGATTCTTATGTAGTGGCAAGGTACACTTGCCTTTGGTGTTGGTAGAGGAAGGAAGAAGAATATGAAGAAAATTAATGGAAGTTATGAGGAGAGAGAAAGTTAGGTGGGGTTTTAATGAGGGAGGGTATGTTGTGTTGAGGGTGGAGGTTAGCTAAGTGTAGCCCAATGCATACTAAACCAAACCAAACCAATTCCTTCTCCACAAAATAAAACCACGCCAGGTCCAAAAACTCATTTACGAGAAAACCAAAATCCGCAAGTTAAGTCAAAACACAATTATAGGCCAGGATTTGAGAAAATAAAATACAGGCTCGAAATACATATAGGCCTAATCAAAATATATATCCCGAAATACGAACGTTACAGGAGTCGAAATAGTGTTAATTTCTTCCTCTGGATTGGTGGTCAACCGAGCATATTCTCTCATGGAATCCTGTTCAAACAATGTAGCCGAATATAATGCTTTGGTCATCGGGCTTTGACTTGCAAAAGAAGTAGGAGTTAAATACCTAGAAGCATACGGTGACTCGCAGTTGGTTGTCAATCAAATCCGAGGCTCGTACGAAGTTCGCAACGCAGACCTGATTCCTTATCATCAGACATCAATTGCTATCATAGCAACCTTGGAGGGGTTCTTTATAGAACATGTTCCTAGGCTCCAGAATATTGAAGTCGACGCCCTAGCAGGCCTCACCGCTTCTTTGGCGGTTCCAAATTATGCTAATCATCCAGTTGACGTCATAGGCCATGAGCTAGTCTGTCCCAAAATCAACGTTCAACCAGATACGAGTTACTCCGTCCAGATAACCAATGATGTGCAAGACTGGAGACTCCCGTTCATCGACTTTACTGTTTACGGAATCCTGCCTGGGAATGTGAAAGAAGCAACTTCAATCAGAAGGCGTTCTCTCAGATTCTTTTATGACACGGAAACAAAAATATTATACCGACGATCTTACGATGGACTAATATTAAGATGTCTGTCAAATTCAGAAGCCAAAGAAGCCTTATGCGAGGCTCACGATGGCATTTACGGGGCTCACCAACCAGGCACGAAGTTGTAGGACCGTCTCCGTCGGATAGGTTACTACTGGCCTACGATGGTAGCAGACGTAGTCGATTATGCAAAGAAGTGCAAGGCTTGTCAGATCCATGCAGATTTTATACATCTACCATTTGAGTTCTTGCATCCAACAGTGGCTTCTTAGCCATTTGAAGCATGGGAAATGGACATTGTTGGCCCAATTACCCCGTCGTCATCCAAAGGGCACCGGTTTATTCTTGCAATCACCGACTATTTCTCCAAATGGGCAGAAGCTGTTCCATTGGCAGAGGTAAAGACATCAAACATGATCAGTTTCATAAAACATCACGTCATTTACCATTTTGGACTGCCAAGAAGGATCATTCATGACAACGGTCCGCAGTTTGCAAGCCATGCCTTCTATCGATTCTGCGACAAGAACCAAATTCAGAATATGGCTGCAACAGCCTATAATCCGTCAGCTAATGGTCTGGCCGAAGCCTTTAACAAGACCATAATCAAGCTTCTCAAGAAGTTCATATCCTCGAACAAGCACGACTGGAATAAAAAGCTGGGCAAATGCTTATGGACATACCGTACTACGAGTCGGACGGCTACGGGAAATACACTATTCTCTCTGGTATACAGGAGCGAGGCAGTTCTCCCATTGGAAACTCAGATTCCCTCACTTCGTGTGGCCCTTTCTCTCCGGTTAACGTCGAACGATAACTACCGTCGACGGCTACAAAAATTGGAAGCATTAAACGAGAAGCGCTTGCAAGCTCAACAAAGCATCAAGCTCTATCAAGCACGCATCTCTCGAGCCTTTAATAAGAAAGTCAAATAGAGGACATTCTAAGTAGGCGATCTCGTCTTGGCCATTCGTAGACCGATGGTCATGACTCACAAAACGGCCGACAAATTCCAGCCCAAGTGGGAGGGTCCATACATCATCGAGACCGCATTCTCCAATGGCGCATATCGGCTCGCAAAACAGAATGGGGACTTACTCATGATTCCCATAAATGACAAATTCTTAAAGAAATACTATGTCTAAAGGACATGCTGATACTCCATCAAAACCATCAAATCTTTCAAACTATCGAGTTATGTACACTAAGTACCGCTGAACTCACACTCTATCTTCCTGAGTGGCGAGTCATGTACGATAGTATCGCTTAACTCACACTCTATCACATATTTCTGAGTGGAGAGTCAAGTACGATGATACCTCTGAACTCATACTTTATTGCATCTCCCTGAGTGGCGAGTCATGTACGATGATACCTCTGAACTCCCACTCTAATGCTTTACCTCATAGGAGTCTGCCCAGTTCATCATTATCCTAGAGCAAACTTCCTGGTCCTGATTATCGTGTGTTACGTCCATATTACCTTTGGTACCGATGATCTTCCGACTTAACATATGTACCCAACCCGGGATAAAAGACATGGTGTTAAGACCACAAAATCTATCACGTTTATATTACCTCTGTTAGGTTTTGTCTCAAAATCTATTCCACCAAAAGATTATGCCTGATTATCGGGTGTCACGTCCATATTACCTCTGATACTGATAGTCTTCCGACTTGACACCTGTACCCAACCCGGGATAAAAGACATGGTGCTAAGACCACAAAACCTATCACGTCCATATTACCTCTGATGGATTTTGTTTCAAATCTATTACCCGCACCGCCAGTGCAAAGAAGGGTAATAGGTCCATAAAAGTTATCCTAATCTATTATCCGTACTGCCAGTGCAAAGAAGGATAATAGGTGTACAAAAGTTATCATAATCTATTACCTGCACCACCAGGACGCAGAAGGGTAATAGGTCCATATAAGTTATCATAATCTATTTCTCTCACCATCGATGTACCAATGAGTAGTAGATCCACAAAATATCATTCAAATCTATTTGCTCGCATTTTCAGATGCACAAAAGGGCAATAGGTCCACGAAAAAGTCCTCCAGTAGGACGTCCTTTATCAAAACATAAAATGATGTATTAGGCCCTCTAGTACAAGCACCACAGATACTACAAATAAAGAATCGAGTGAATGTATTATGTTTATTCAAAATCAGTTACATTCATAGGAATACATCTCCAGTAAAGGATTACACAGATTTTGTTTCATATTCCTGAAAATAGCAATTATATGGCAACTCATGGATCCTTACAGTCGAGGATCATAGTTGTGTTGAGGCATATACCATTCTCTCAGCCATTTTGCATACGAAAGATCTATTTGATTAAGGTCTTCGGTGGGGGCAGGAGGGTCAGAACTTCCAATGCTACTACCCTCAGACTTGGTCTCCTCCTTTACAGCAGTCTCAATCTTGGAAGTAATTCCCTCCCTGATGGACGCCAGCTCTTCTTTTACCTTAATTTTTGGTATCACCTCCTCCTTAACAAACAGTGACTCTTGTTTGATGAAAGGATGCAGCATCTCCTCCTTTACAACGGTCTCAGCCTTCAATATGGATGCTGCAAGAATCAAAGAAAGAAGATAGTCATATAAAAATAAAGTGAATGGGCTACTTTTCAGTTATACGGCCTAGTCAGGCAGAGCCTATGCGGCTCAGTTATAAGGGGAATGTATGCGCTCAAATTAAGTAACACATACGGCCTAGCCAAAACAGGCCTTATGCGGCCCAGTTATGAGGAATGCACATGAAAACATGAGACGCAGGCGGCTCAATCTTAAAAAGCACTTATGCGGCTCTGTTATGCAATGTTCATGCGGCTAAGCCATGAAGCATTTATGTGAATCAGTTATGAGATATATGTACGGCTTCATCATGAGGCATCCATGAAGGATAGTGGCACTTATGCGACCCCATTGTACAGAACACATGCAGTCCCATGAGATGGGGGGTATATCAATCATGCCCAAAGTGCAGAGGCAATTTATAACAAGCCCGCGCATAAAATATGCGATATGGCCGTTCAAATTTAAGTCACCACTTTTCCACCATCCTTACCCATAACAGGGGGTTGTACGTCAGGATGAACGGGAGGAGAGTCCGCAGTACTCGACGGAGAGGCGAGCCCTTTTTCTTTGGCCGTGGCATCAGTCAACTTGGAAGCTTTCGGATCCATGGCTAGCCGGGACAGAAAAGAGGACGAAGATGATGAAGACGAGGAAGAAAAAGTTGAAGGAAAAATCTCTCCATATGGCCCATATTTATAGCTCTTCAAAATAAAAACAGATGAATGCTGCTTCGATTCTCGTATCCATTAAAGATAATGATAACGTTTGGAGATTTTTATCCTTAATAACCATCATCACCGCTTTGATTCCCGTATTCATTAAGGATGATGATGACGTTTGGGGATATTTATCCTTAGTAACTGTCAGCTTTATCTCAAAAAAAGAGCCCAAATTAAAAAATCAAATCAAGGCATTAAATGCAGCAGTAACAGCTGGCACAAGATCTTCCTGCGGCACAAGATCTACCTGCGGCCCGAAAGCGTCCATGCGGCCCAAAATGTCCCTGCGACATGACGTCTCTCCTGACTCAAAGATTTTTTTCTGCGGTTTGATATACGTACATGCTTCTTATTCAAAGTTTTCTAAATTTGTAATTTGAAAACATTGAAGGAGATCTTGTAGAAGCATGGAAAATATGGGGTTCATACGGATCACAACTGACTGCATGAGTACCCTGGAATAGATTGACCCGCATAAAGAAGAGCCGCATGACAGACTCAGTACGCCCCCTGTGGCCCATCTTCACTAGACTGACTTTTGAGCCGCAGAGAGAATAGTTACTTATGCGGCCAAGCTGATTAATCCTTCTGATAAAGCTGACTCTGGTCTGATAAAGCTGACAAACTCTGGCAAAGACTGACAGCTCTGACAACTCTGACACTCTGAAAAGAAGATAAGACATGATTAGACTGAACATGCGACCCGAGCCGCATGAACCTTATGTAACTCAATCTATGTATTTTATACGGCCAAGGGTAACTGCAATCCGAGCCGCATGAGCTTTATGCGGCCCAGAATATAAGAACCTATACGGCTCAGAAGTCCCGAAGTTGTATGCGGACTAAGGAAGACTGTCGTATGAGTCTTATGCGGCCCAGCATGGCCGAACTCTGAAGGGCTTATGTGGCTCAAAATGACTCAAGCAGACTGGTCATGTCTTGCGATGAGAAATGTGGCAGGCTGACCAAGTCTCAACTATCCAGATTCGCTACAACAAAATCTTAACAACCCCCACCAGCTGGCAGCCCGAGATCGAGTCTTTGTGCGCTGTGAGAGACACGTGTCCACGTGGCCCTTTATGCGTTCCAAAAAGCTGCTACTACAGAAAACACTATAAAATAGCAGGGTATTACACCCAGGCAAATTGTTGGCAATCCAAGGCTGGTAACCTACGAAAGGCAATTTCTTCGAGAGCAAGAAGAGCGTCAGATAGTCCAAGAAGTAAGGCAGAGTTGCTACACTTTCCCGAGCCTCTATCATCCCCTTTCATAATCAAAACTAAACAATTGTACTTAGATTGTCTCCTAGACTTTCTTTCTAGGCTTTTCCTTGTACAAGCGAGTTTGCAATCAAGTTCAATTCATCTGTAATTTGTCGTGCTTGATATTTAATGGCAAACAATATCGACCTATAATATTTTAGCGTAAACGTATAGCCTGCACGAAACCAACTAAAATCAATACTTATTTGAATCGGTCAATTACCTTGCGTCGATTCGATTTCTTAGAATCTTCGAACCGACTCACTGCTTTCCCTCGGGCCAACTTAACACTCGCATCGATTTTACTCGATGCGTTCCTCGGGTCAATGTAACTATCCAAATCAATGCATCTTCTCGGGATAACGTAACTCTTTGTATCGATTCACATCGATACGTAATCGGGTCAACGCAACTCTTCGAGTCAACGACCCAGCATAATATACCGTGCGGAGCGGGGCATTACATAGATTGTGGGGGAGCTTCTTTCTTTACAATTATTTTTGCTAAGTGACAACAGAGAAAAAATGGATCTAACATCTTTTGGTGGATACATGAATTTTTTTTCTTGAGGAAACAGTACATACAAGTACAAAATAGTACCTTACAAATTTTGACTATTTTCAAATCAAAGATTGAGATGTTATATCGGTTAAGATTTGTCAATTATCAAAATGGGAGAGATTATTGGCCCATTGGTCATGATCAAATCTGATTTTAATAATTGATCTAACCATGTCTCGATATAAGGGCTACTTGGACAATTGCTGACAACTACTGTAAGCCCTAGATTTTAAAAATAATATTAAATAGCATTTATGTATTTAAAATGAATTAATATGATTATTAAGAATTTTTCTAGAATTTTTAAATATTTTTAAATATTTTTTAAGTCAAAATATATTATTTTATAATTATTTGAATTATTTTAATATCACTTTGTAATAGTTTTAATTGTTATTATATAAGTATGCAATATAATAATTTGTTTTAATTACAGTTTGTAAATAATATTTGTAAACTGATAGGTTTAGGGCATTTATACAAAACCGTAAATTTGGGGGACCTTGCTGCAAAACCACCGTCACCCACCCCCAAGTTCTCTGGCCAGCTGCCCCCGACGACCGACGACCCCCTTGACCACCGCCCCGAAAATTCGGCCAGCCCCAGCCCTAAAACCGACCTCCTCCTCCCTATAAATACCCCTTCCCCAGACTAAACCCTAACCCTAGTCTAATTTCCGACCACAACAGCCCCTTCTTCCCCAACGAGACCCAACCGACGACCCCCTAGCGCCGCCTCCACAGCCACCTTCACCGCCTACAACCACCGCCATCCAGTTCGCCAAGTCAAGGCGAGTGCAGCGCCACCCCAGCGCCGCGATGCCGACGCTTCCTCCGCCCTGTCGCAGCATCAACAGCCCGCTCGACTTGGACACGTACGTGTCTTTTAGCCTCTCGTGTCATGTTGTGTCTCGTACTCACCTATGTGACTCGCCGAGTCTCGACGAACCGCGTGTTAAGTCTGGACACGTCAAACTCGAGTCGTGCGTGTCGTGCATGACCCGGACACTGGGACTCGGCCGTTCTTCATGTCCCTAACTGTCCGGACACGAAGTTTGGGCTATCGGGTTAAAACCCATTAACTTGAATTCTCACATAAAACTAACCCGAACCCTTTTCCTAACAAATGACTTGGGCTGACCCCCTGGCCAGCCCGAGCGCGATAAAACCCTACCCCTTGCCCTGCCCGAGTTCGAGCCCCCCCTTTCTTGTTCTTTTCTTTTGTTTTGTTTATTTTATTTTATTATATATATGTATGTATGTATATATATATATTTATATATATATATATATATATATATATATATATATATATATATATATATATATGTATATATATGTATATATGTATATATGTATATGTATTTATGTATATATATATTATTATATATATACTGTTATATATATATACAGTATTTGTGTGTATATATATATATATATATATATATATATATATATATATATATATATATATATATATATATATATATATATATATATATATATATATATATATATATATATATATATATATTCTTGTTATATATTTATATATGTATTTCAAGTTCTACTTTGTACAAAATATTATTATGTAAAATTTCACGAGTTATTTTATTGTGTAATTTTGTGACTTGTATATTTTACCACTTTAAAATATATTATTTATATTTAAATTCATGTATTTTATTAATTATGGCCAATTGATGTCCAAGCCTAGCATGGTTTTTGGACCAAATTGTGTCTAATACATTCAGAGTCTGTACAAGTCATATTGGACTTGATTCATGGCTCTGGGTCCTGTATCTGGACTTCGGTTTAATTTTAAATACATGGACAAAATAGTAAATAATTAATTAATTATTTTCCAGAAAGTGTTACTTGTTATTTTTGAATTTTTATATATATTTTAATTATTGTAAAAATCTGAGAAAAATTGTATTTAAATATTCTGTTAATTTAGCTAATTTACTATAATTTTTCTAGCATTTAATAAGTACTTTTGGTATTTTATAAAAATAGGAAAACAGAACTCATTTTCAGTATATATATGTTTGCTGATTTTTAATAAATATCTATGAAGGTTTATAAATTCTAAAAAAATTAGTATAAATTTCTATAATTAACAAGGATCATTTTGGTACTTTATTTTATGTAAAATTGAGCTTTTTGTCTATCTCAAAAAAAGTTGGAACACAGTGTACAGTTTGATTTATTTATTGAATAGTTACGACTTGCAATATTTTGTGTTGTTTTGAGTTATAGTCGTATTGAACCTCACCCCGCACTAGTGTAAAGACCCTAGAAAGTTAGTTTGGGTATCGTGTCATCCCACATTGGTCTCCTATGCTAAAGTCATCATTTGGCTAGGTGTCCAGTCAGAAAGTCGTATCACACAACTAGTGTCTTAGTGTTTAACTTAGTATAAAAACTAAGTTTATGTGTTATTTCTACAGTGATGAGTCACCAGGCATCTATAGCATTTTTATCGCTGCTTTGCTTTGCTAAAGGCAAGTACTTCTACAAACTTTACATACTGCTATAACCATAAACTGTGAATTCCAACCATGTTAAATGCTGATCCTTGGGGTAGCAAGTTAAAACTTCACATGTTGTATTAGTTTCAGTCTCTACCATGCTTAGGACAGTTTTTATATCTCTCACATGTTTAAACAACGGGTTAAAGGGAAACTGTTAGTAGTGTACGTGATCATGCCCCCCTTCTCCGTATGTATTTACCGAGCACTGTTACATTCTATATGTAACTTTGTCGTTTATCTGATCCCGTATTTGTGTATGGACATACACTGATGCCGTTAAGGGTACATATGTACACTTCAGAAAATTGATATGTACCACTGTACATCCTGATTACCTATTGACTGATCACTCACCTACTACAGTTTTAAACTTTAAAACAAATAATTATTGCCATGATAAAATGTATCAAAAACTGGATAAACATGATATGTCATTTCTTTCCATCACATGATCAGTATTATATGTTTGTTAGAATCAGTACTTGCTTCCGTCCTGACAGGATAATGTTGTAGGTATACTTACTGAGGAGGAGTTGCTCTGTGATTCATATTATGGAGTTACTACCGAGGACCAGGCTTTATCTTACGAGGATGTACCTGCGGGAAAACTCGTCTAGTTGTCTATTTACTTTAGACTTTTGAGAGTAGTCATGTATTAGACTATGTATTTTGTGACTGAACCTGTATCCGACTTTATATTTCGGACTTGTACTTAGGACATACTTATATATGAGATGACTTTTGTGTTTGAAACATTTATGACTCTTTATTACATATAGAACTGTTAGCACATTTTAGTCTTACCTTGTTATCTTTAGAACAGCTTACTACGCTTTATCTCAAGCGTAGGATGGACATGACTCGACCCAGCCCAACAATTTGGGTAGCGGATCGTGACATATTTTTAGTGGTGGCCCATGCAGGTCCTGACTAAATTGTTTGGTTACGTTATGGTACCAAGCTTGCCTGTAATTAGGAACTTAAGGTAACTAGACAACTTTAGGAATGACGCTTAGAACACCTAGATGATTACTAGGATTGCAACATAGGAAACACATCACATGCTCGCTATTACAATTAGATTTTCTGTTCATGATTGTTTACTTTAAAGAGTCCTTATAAGTCCTTTTTATTTTAGATGGTGCTCACCCGCTCATCCCAGTATGTCACACCTGAGAATGGCACACTCCCTATCCAGTCGGTTGACCAGTTGACCGATACACTTCCACCTCCACCTACCATACTCTCCCACTCCACAAATCTACTAACCCAAATGCCTCCACCACCTTCCATATCACAGTCCCAGCAGGACCCGATACTTCCACCACCACCTATTACTATACCTACCCAGGCTTCCGTCACTCTCGACGGGAACCAACTACTCACTCTGATCCAGGAGTTCCTAACAACCCATCAGGAGCAGACCACCTTACTCCGCCAGAGCATGGAGCATTATGAGGAGCGTACCGTGGTCCTACCACCTGTAGAGCCACGGCAGAGAGCGGGGACAATCAAGGACTTTATGGGTCTGAACCCCAAGGAGTTCTTAGGGACTGAGGGCATCGTAGTAGCAGATGACTGGCTAGACTCGGTAGAGAGGAAGCTCCTTGGAGCTAGGTTGCCAGGTGACCTCCAGGTCGAGGCAGCGAGATTTCTGTTGATAGACTTGGCAGGAGTTTGGTTCAAGAATGAGCCGCTATTCACGAGATGGAAGGCCACTTGGGATCAGTTCAAGACCCAGTTAAGAAGAAATTCTTCTTGACCACCGCTAGGGTAGCCATGGGGCTACGATTCCAGAACATCCAGCAGGGGAATCGTTCTGTTGACGAGTATGCAGCAGAGTTTAGTCGCCTGAGCCGTTTCGCTGCTAGTCTAGTTGTAGACCCTGAGGAGATGACGTGTAGATTTTGCCATGGTCTAGTTCCAGACATTGGCATTCTTATAGTGGCGAACGGTACGACTGACTACTACCAGAGCCTAGAGTTGGCCCGGAGTATAGAGAAGCGTCTTCAGTCTTGCAAGAGGCCGACTTCTGTACACCTCGAGGGACCGTCCAAGCATCAGACTTTTCATCCGAGAGCACCGATGCCGCACCAGCAGACATACCGTCCTCCCGTACCACATCATCCGACCCCGCCAGTTAGAGCCCCGGGACCCCGGCAGCAGCAGAAGGGAGCTTTATGTGTATTCTGTAGAAGGCCAGGCCATGACGCTATCGTCTGTAGGAAGAGATTAGGGCAGTGTTTAGCTTGTGGGTCTACCACCCATCAGCTTCGGGACTGTCCAGTAGCGAGAGTACTAGGTGCCGGACCACCGTCTAGAGGACTGCCGCTTCTGACTCAACAGCAGAGATTTGGGCAACATCTGCAGCAGCAGAAGGGACCCCAGGGAAAGGCTTATAGCCTAGCTCTTGAGCCGGAGCCGGAGCCGGAGAAGGTTTTGGAGCCTGATTATTTGGCTGACGTCATCACAGGTCATGTTTATTTGCATACTTTTCTAGCTCTATGCTTGTTTGATTTCGGTACATCTCATAGCTTCCTGTCATTAGAGTTTTTGCATAAATACCACTTAGCAGCTACACCTACCGAGAAGATGAGTAGAGTAATTATGGAAGGCGGACCAGTGTCCACTAGAGCTATCTATAGATGCTCTATTACTATAGCTGGGAGAGAGTTTAGGGGACGATTCTTTGTGATGCCACTCCCCGGGTATGATATCATATTGGGGATGGACTTGCTTAGCTATGTCCATACAGCTATAGACTGTCATGAGGGTAGTATTCTGTTCAGTCCCCCAGGCACGGCACCATTCAGTATCAGGAGGTCAGGACCAGAGATCAGCCTAGAGCCGAACTATTGTGCGACAGTTGGGGAGATAGCACCGCCAGACCCTATCTTTAGGAAGTTTATGGATGTATTCCCAGAGGATCTTCCAGGACTTCTGCCTGACAAAGATGTGGAATTACTATAGATTTAGTACCGGGTTCATCACCAATATCCAGGCTTGCTATAGAGTGAACCCCAAGGAGGCCGTAGAGATGAAGGAGCAGATTGATGACCTATTGAAAAAGGGTTTCATTCGATCTAGTACTTCTCCATGGGGAGCGCCAGTGCTCTTTGTGCCTAAGAAGGATGGTACAGTTCGGTTGTGCATTGACTACCGGGCGTTGAATACCATCACCATTAAGAACAAATATCCTCTGCCCAGGATAGATGATTTGTTCGACCAGTTGAGTGGGGCGAAGGTGTTTTCCAGGATAGATTTGAGATCCGGTTACCACCAGGTGAAAGTTAGGGCTGCAGACATCCAGAAGACAGCGTTCAACACGAAGTATAGGCAGTACGAGTTTCTGGTGATGCTATTTGGTCTCACAAATGCATCAGATGTCTTTATAAACTTGATGAATAAGACATTTCACCAGTATCTGGATAAGTTCGTCGTAGTATTCATCGACGACATCCTGATATACTCAAAGATGCCGGAGGAGCACGCAGAGCACTCGGACAGTTTTGGGGATTCTGAGGCAGGAGAGGTTGTTTGCCAAATTGTCGAAGTGCGAGTTTTTTTTGGACCAAGTGGAGTTTCTCGGTCATGTAGTTACTGGAGAGGGATCTCGGTGGATCCCAGGAAGATTGATGTCATTGAGACATGGAAAGATCCGACGTCAGTTTCAGAGATCAGGAGCTTTCTGGGTTTAGCCGGCTATTATAGGAAGTTCGTCCAGGACTTTGCTAGGATAGCTGAACCCATGACGAAGCTGACGCAGAAGGACGCAGAGTACATCTGGTCAGAGGACTGCCAGGCAGCATTTGAGGAGCTGAAGAGGAGGCTGACGACTGCTCCAGTTCTGACATTACCTTTAGGGTCTAGAGGTTTCACCATATACAGCGATGCTTCAGGAAAGGGGCTAGGATGTGTCCTACAGCAGCATGGGAAAGTGATTGCTTATGCATCTAGGCAATTACGGACTCATGAGAAAAAATATCCTACCCATGACCTAGAGTTAGCTGCGGTGATCTTTGCACTCAAGTTATAGAAACATTACTTATACGGAGAGCATGTGGAAATCTTTACTGACCACAAGAGCTTGAAGTATGTGTTCACGCAGAAAGAGCTGAACATGAGGCAAAGACGATGGTTGGAGTTGATAAAGGACTTCGACATCGATTTACAGTATCACCCTGGGAAGGCAAATATGGTGGCGGATGCGCTGAGCAGGCATCCAATGGCATGGTATCTGATGATAGATCAGTATTTGCGGAAAGATCTGGAGAAGCTCGATATCGAGATAGTTCGGCCAGGATCAGTGATACAGATGATGGCGCTTAACATTCAGTCAGGTTTGATGGAGCGGATCAGGGAGGCACAGTCTACAGATGAGAGCCTTCGCAGACTTCGAGCCCAGGCTTTAGCTGGATTGCTGGATGACTTCACCGTAGCAGAGGATGGATCCTTGAGGTATGGCAGCTGATTATGCGTGCCGAAGGGAGAGTTGATAGAGGCAGTCTTGCAGGAGATGCACCGATTGAGATATTCTATTCACCCTAGTGCCAACAAGATGTACCGTGACTTGCAGGAACATCTTTGGTGGTATGGGATGAAGAGAGATGTATCATATTTTATTTCGAGATACCTAGTTTGCCAGCAGGTCAAGGCGGAGCGCCAGAGGCCAGCTGGTCTATTACAGCCGTTACCCATTCCCGAGTGGAAGTGGGAACACATTACGATGGACTTCGTCTCAGGGCTTCCTTGTTTCCAATGAGGGAAGGATGCCATTTGGGTCATCGTGGATAGGCTGACGAAGTGTGCATACTTTATACCCTTCAAGGTGGGGCTTTCCACCAAGAAGTTGGCAGAGCTATACATGCAGCAGATAGTTCGCTTGCACGGAGTACCAGTGAGCATCGTGTCGGACCGAGACAGCAGATTCACGTCCCAATACTGGAGAAGCTTACAGGAGGAATTGGGCAGTCGGCTCAAGTTCAGTACGGCGTACCATCCGCAGACAGATGGGCAGTCCGAGAGGACGATACAGACGCTAGAGGACATGCTGAGAACTTGTGTACTGGACTTTGGCGGATCATGGGAGAGCCATCTGCACTTGGTAGAGTTTTCATACAACAACAGCTACCAAGCCAGCATCGGTATGTCTCCTTTCGAGGCACTATATGGACGACGATACCGTACACCACTCTTTTGGGATGATGTTGGGGACAGATTTATGCTTGGGCCAGAGATGATCACGGATGTAGTAGAGAAGGTCGAGATGATCAGAGACAGGCTCAGAGTCGCTCAGGACAGGCAGAAACACTGGGCCGATGCTAGTCACAGACCGATGGAGTTCGCTGAAGGAGATATGGTGCTAGTGAAGATATCACCTACTAGAGGGACGATCCGATTCGGACGAGGAGGCAAGTTGAGCCCCAGATATATCGGGCCGTTCGAGATACTTGGCAGGATCGGAGAGGTAGCTTACAGGGTTGCACTTCCACCCAATCTAGCAGAAGTTCACAATGTCTTTCATGTGTCTCAGCTGAGGAGATATGTTCCGGACCCCAGCCATGTGCTAGATCATTCAGAGTTAGAGATCGGACCGAGCCTTGCAGTTACTGAGCAGCCAGTGGAGATATTGGACCGGAGGGAGAAGAGGCTGAGGAACAAAGTCATACCCTTAGTACGAGTAGCTTGGAGCCGTCGCTCCCCGGGTGAATCTACTTGGGAGAGGGAGTCGGACATGAGGGAGAGATATCCTTACTTGTTCGACCCAACAGCTGCGAGGGAACCACCCGTTCCCGCTTGATACCCTAGAGGTTAGTCTTAATAATAGCCTTAGTCATTTGTTTGCATTGCTTACTATGTTAGAATGTTTGTAGAGTCTTTTATTCTTGTAAATTTCGAGGACGAAATTTTTCAAGGAGAAAAGATTTATAAGCCCTAGATTTCAAAAATAATATTTTAATAATATTAAATAGCATTTATGTATTTAAAATGAATTAATATGATTATTAGAAATTTTTTTAGAATTTTTAAATAATTTTTAAATATTTTTTAAGTCAAAATATATTATTTTGTAATTATTTGAACTGTTTTAATATCACTTTGTAATAGTTTTAATTGTTATTATATCAGTATGTAATTTAATAATTTGTTTTAATTACAGTTTGCAAATGATATTTGCAAACTGATAGGTTTAGGGCATTTATGCAAAACCCCAAATTTGGGGGACCTTGCTGCAAAACCACCGTCACCCCCCCCCCCCACCCCGCGTTCTCTAGCCAGCTGCCCCCGACGACCGACGACCCCCTTGACCACCGCCCCGACAATCCGGCCAGCCCCAGCCCTAAAACCGACCTCCTCTTCCCTATAAATACCCCCCCAGACTAAACCCTAACCCTAGTCTAATTTTCGACCACAACAGCCCCTTCTTTCCCGACGAGACCCACCGAAACCCTAACTCCGACGACCCCCTAGCGCCGCCTCCACAGCCACCTTCACCGCCTACAACCACCGCCATCCAGTTCTCCACGTCAAGGCGAGTGTAGCGCCACCCCAGCGCCACGACGACGACGCTTCCTCCGCCCTGTCGCAGCATCAACAGCCCGCTCGACTTGGACACGTACGTGTCTTTTAGCCTCTCGTGTCCTGTTGTGTCTCGTACTCACCTATGTGACTCGCCGTGTCTCGGCGAACCTCGTGGTAAGTCTGGACATGTCCAACTGAGTCGTGCGTGTCGTGCACGACCCGGACACTGGGACTCGGCCGTTCTTCGTGTCCCTAACTGTCAGGACACGAAGTTTGGGCTATCGGGTTAAAACCCATTAACCTGAATTCTAACATAAAACTAACCCGAACCCTTTTCCTAACAAATGACTCGGGCTGACCCCCTGGCCAGCCCGAGCGCGCTAAAACCCTACCCCTTGCCCTGGCCGAGTTCGAGCTCCCCCTTTTCCTCTTGTTTTCTTTTTGTTTGTTTTGTTTATTTTATTTTATTATATATATGTATATATGTATATATGTAATTATATATATATATATATGTATATATGTATATGTATTTATGTATATATATATTATTATATATATGATGTTATATATATATATATATATATATATATATATATATATACAGTATTTGTATATATATATATATATATATATATATATATATATATATATAAGCAATGGCTAAAGCCTTCATTAAAAAGAAAATAAAGGGGTTGGAACCGGGAGATAGCCCAAGTCCCTACAAAATGGTGGGGGAACCCTGAACAAGGATACAAACGAAAATCTAGATAAAGAAGGTTTTTTTTTTCTGAGAACTAAACCGCACCGAAAAATTCGAAATTTGAGTAATCGAAATTCAAACCACAAAGCGGGAGCGGTTACGCTTCCCGAGAAAAGAGGGTATGAGCACGTGGCCCTAGGGCTCTCTGCCCGAAGAGCGGGGTGTACAGCCCGATGAGGGCACACGGCTCGAGATTCTTGCCCCCCTCCCCCGAGCAGGGACGCCGGCGGTGGAGGCCGGAGAGCGACGGGGGCTCCGGCGGAAGGGCCAGCCCGGAGGGGGGAGGGCTGATCCGTAGGTGCGCGGCTCGAAGCTAGGGGTGCGCTCTGGCGGAGGCCGTCGGGAGAGATGGATGAGAGGGGGGAAAGAGGGCCGGAGAGGGGGCTCCGGAATGAGTCTGCGAACGCGGCGGGAGGGGGAGGAGCCACCCGCGAGAAGGGAAAAAGATGGAGGCGGGGGGGGGGGCGGAGGAGCCGCTAGGGGAAGGGGAAGAGAGGGGGGCGGAGGGGGAGCGGGGGCTCGGGAAGGTTGGAAGACGAGGCGCCAGCTGCGGCGAGCGCGGGAGGGATAGGGGGAAGAGAGGGAGGCGGAGGGGGGGGCGCCTTGGGGCGGGGAGTCGGGGGACCGCCAAGGGGAGCTGGGGAGACCCGGCGGTGACTCGCCCCACGAGCTAGGGAGGAGGGAGCAGGCACTCAACCTCCAGGCGGAGCCTACCAATAGCGAGGGGGAGGACCCTCCTACATGCGCCGGAGAGAGCGCCGGAGGCCGCCGAGGGGGGCACAACTCGCGGGGGAGGGGGTGAGCGCCAACGACTTGAGGGAATCCGGAGGGGGAACCGCCGCAGGAGTAGGGGGAGGAGACCCTGGGGCGGAGGAGAGGAGGACTGGGGCCACGGCTGGGCTGCCGGGGCAGTGGCGGGGGCCGGCGAGCTGGAGGAGGACGATGCCGAAGTGGCCGGAGGCCAGGTCAGGGAGAAGAAGGCCGATGCAGCCGCGGAGGTGGGAGGCACCGCGGAGAGGGGGGTCGCTACGGAAGAGGAGAGAGCGACGGGAGAGCGGGGCCGGGCCAGAGGGGGGCTCGGCTCGCGGAGCTGAAGGCAGCCCTGGCATAGGGCCGAGGAGGGACGGGTCGGGGGAGGCCCTAGGGGGCGTCCTGCGCCGAGCGCGGCGGGGCCGGTGACGTCGGGGCTGACGACGTCTCCGAGAGAGGTGGGGGGGAGGGATTGATGGGGAGGGGCCGCTCGGCGAGGAGAAGCCGACATGGCAGGGGTGAACCCCCCACAAGGGGAGGGGCCAGGCGGAAGCCGGCCAACCAATGAAGCCGGGGGAGAAAGACGCGGCCGGGCTGAGGAAGACGAACCATCCGCCCCCGAGGAGGAGAGGGGGGGAGGGGCGGCGAGGAGCGGAGCTCCCGCCGGAGGAAACCGGAGTCCCCTCGAATTCCTCTGCACCATCATATATATATATATATATATATATATATATATATATATATATATATATATATATATATATATATATATATATACATATATATATATATATATATATATTTTATATATATATATATAATATATATATCTATATATTTATATGTATATATAAATATTGTTGTTATATATTTATATATGTATTTCAAGTTCTACTTTGTACAAAATATTATTATGTAAAATTTCACGAGTTATTTTATTGTGTAATTTTGTGACTTGTATATTTTACCACTTTAAAATATATTATTTATATTTTAATTCCTGTATTTTATTAATTATGGCCAATTGATGTCCAAGTCTAGCATGGATTTTTGGGCCCAATTGTGTCTAATACATTCAGAGTTTGTACAAGTCATATTGGACTTGATTCATGGCTCTGGGTCCTGTATCTGGACTTCGGTTCAATTTTGAATACATGGACAAAATAGTAAATAAATAATTAATTATTTTCCAGAAAGTGTTACTTGCTGTTTTTGAATTTTTATATATATTTTAAGTGCTGTAAAAATCTGAGAAAAATTGTATTTAAATACTATGTTAATTTAGCTAATTTAATATAGTTTTTTCAGCATTTAATAAGTAACTTTGGTATTTTATAAAAATAGGAAAACAGAACTCATTTTCAGTATATATATGTTTGCTGATTTTTAATAAATATCTATGAAGGTTTATAAATTCCAAAAAAATTAGTATAATTTTCTATAATTAAGAAGGATCATTTTGTTACTTTATTTTATGTAAAATTGAGCTTTTTGTCTATCGCAAAAATTGTTGGAACACAGTGTACAGTTTGATTTATTTATTGAATAGTTACGACTTGCAATATTTTGTGTTATTTTGAGTTATAGTCGTATTAAACCTCACCCCGCACTAGTGTAAAGACCCTAGAAAGTTAGTTTGGGTATTGTGTCACCCCATATTTGTCTCCTATGCTAAAGTCATCATTTGGCTAGGTGTCCAGTCAGAAAGTCGTATCACACAACTAGTGTCTTAGTGTTTAACTTAGTATAAAAACTAAATTTATGTGTTATTTCTACAGTGACGAGTCACCAGGCATCTATAGCATTTTTATCGCTACTTTGCTTTGCTAAAGGCAAGTACTTCTACAAACTTTACATACTGCTATAACCATAAACTGTGAATTCCAACCATGTTAAATGCTGATCCTTGGGGGTAGCAAGTTAAAACTTCACATGTTGTATTACTTTCAGTTTCTACCATACTTAGGACAGTTTTCATATCTCTCACATGTTTAAACAATGGGTTAAGGGGAAACTGTTAGTAGTGTACGTGATCATGCTCCCTTCTCTGTATGTATTTACCGAGCACTGTTACATTCTATATGTAACTTTGTCGTTTGTCTGATCCCGCATTGTGTATGGACATACACCGATGCCATTAAGGGTACGTATGCACACTTCAAAAAATTGATATGTACCACTGTACATCCTGATTACCTATTGACTGATCACTCACCTACTACAGTTTTAAACTTTAAAACAAATAATTATTGCCATGATAAAATGTATCTAAAACTGGATAAACATGATATGTCATTTCTTTCCATCACATGATCAGTATTATATGTTTGTTAGAATCAGTACTTGCTTCCGTCCTGACAGGATAACGTTGTAGGTATACTTACTGAGGAAGAGTTGCTCTATGATTCATATTATGGAGTTACTGTCGAGGACCAGGCTTTATCTTACGAGGATGTACTTGCGGGGAAACTCGTCTAGTTGTCTATTTACTTTGAACTTTTGAGAGTAGTCATGTATTAGACTATGTATTTTGTGACTGGACCTGTATCCAGCTTTATATTTCGGACTTGTACTTGGGACATACTTATATATGAGATGACTTTTGTGTTTGGAACATTTATGACTCTTTATTACATATAGAACTGTTAGCACATTTTAGTCTTATCTTGTTATCTTTAGAACAGCTTACTACGCTTTATCTCAAGCGTAGGCTGGACATGACTCGGCCCGGTCCAACAATTTGGGTAGCGAATCGTGACAACTACCGTTCAACACATGAAGCCAGTTTGCCAATCCCTTATCAATATAACTTTTATTAATTATTGAGTCTAGGAATATGATGTACATTGAGTCATACTAGTAAATAAGCTACCCCAAAATATTTTCAAAAAAATTTTGTTTTGAAAATAGCCCATTTACAAAAAGCTCCTAAACTGCTTAACTTTTCAAAAAGTCCAAAATTCGATTTGCAAAAATCCTAAAAATAAAACTCTGGACACCAAGAGAATTCGGCCCGAGTTCGGACCGAATTTGCCCCGAGTTCGGTTGGTGCTCGTTGGATTTTGAACTTGGTCATTATAGTTTTCCGCTCCACAAAGGTACTAGATAGATAGAAAGATCGGATTGCTGGCTCTGCAACAGAAGATGATTGATCTGGGTGAGTGGACGAAGTCTCATTTGCTGATTCGCTTACACCTAATAAGAATATGAGTTTTTGATTGAATACTATTGTTAATAACAAGATGGTAAATCATTGAGTATGCTTTAAGAGAATTTACATGTTGCCTTGCTAAGAAATAAATGTTGCCTTCATCAAAAGAACCTTGTCATGCTAATAACAAGACGGTAATCAGTATGTATGCTTATAAGAAAATCCACATGTTGCTATGCTACAAACAAGAAAAGAGATAACCTGTATGCTAAGAAGAATTGTTGCCTGCTAATAAGAAATGATGTGATGCTTGTCATGCTTGATAAGATAAGAGAAGACAAATAAATTGAATTGAATGCTTGATCATATGCTTGTTGCTAAGTTGCTAAGAAAGGTACGAAATGAACGTGTCGTACATCTACAAAGGCATGAAAAGAACATGTCGTACATTTGATCACAAATCTGTCTCATCTGATAGAACTGCTAGAGCATGCATATGGTCTCGGACAACTCGTGCACGAGTAAAATTTGTCTCTCGGGTGGAATCTGGGGGTGCTTGGACCACTCGGCCTAGGAAAGATTAATAGCACCCTGGGGTAAAAGAGACCCTATGTTAAAAGGGTAGCCGATATCTGAGTCCTTAGCGATGAGCTGAACCAAAGAGTCACAGCGACTAATCATGGGATTTTCCATGGACCATCATATAGATAGGTGTTGGTTGGTGCAGAGCTGAACCGGAGAGTCACAGCTGCCAATCGAGTTTGCATGTGACAAGAATGTTTTGCTAAAAGCTAACGATGCAGAGACGAATATGGAATAATAATGTTGGTTATATTATGTTTATGCTAATCCTTGTCTTGTGCAGGGATGAACGGTCGGCTATGGTAAGAATCACTGAAAAAGTGATACATATGTATTACTTGAGTTTGCTATATGAATTGCTTGCAGAGATTAATCCGTTACAAAGAAATGCTTGCCTGTAATCTGACCCTAAGAATCTCTTGAACAAGAGAATGCTAATAATGTTGTACTAAATAAAATAATTATGCTCATAAAACACGTTGCGCACGACACATGAAATGAATAGTCATCATGCTTGAATTGAATAGTCCCTTGTATGCTTGATATGAAATAAAATAAAATAAATTATGGCTTTTCAAAGATGTTTTCAAAGAATATAAACTGACTCTGTATGCATGAAATGTACATAGGTAAAAAGTAGTAAGATCACATCACAAGAAATATTTTCTCACTAAATGAACAGTGATCGTTTTAGACAAATGTAGCTTTTTGTTCACAATCACCAGTATGCTGATATACTGACCCATCATCAGTCTGCATGCAGGTGCAATATGCATCGAGAAGGATAGTCCGAAGCGATAGCCCGAGCCTTATCCTCAGGAGCCAGAAATCAAAAAAAATGCCAAGAGATGACATCTGTTGCAAGAGTTAGTTTTGTATAAAAAGGAATGTAATGTATGGGAACGGGATCATTGTAATCTGTAAAGTTTTGAGAGAATGTAACATTGTATCAAAGAGAATCGAGAGCTTGTAACCTGTTCAAATGAAATCAATAAAAGAGAATTATTTTTTGTTACTATTGTGTTCAATGCATGTATTCTGAAATATGTCCGCTGCTGCTTCAAATATCTGTAATATGTTCCGCTGCGTATTGTCAATCTTGTCTATTTTGTCTTGCTTTAGGTCTTGGCCTTGTGCAAGTGCAACTTAGGCTTGCACGGTATCACGCCTTAGCAAGGACGATCGGTTTCAAAGAGTCCAAAGCGAGGACGAAAGGACTGCGGGATCGAGGCGTGACAGTCATCCTGTAGTTATGGATGCAACGATTATTTATCGAGATTCTCTCAAAGAATTCTGCCCGAATTCTGCTCGAATTCTGTCCGAATTCTCCCTTTGGAAAACCTATATATAGAGAAAAAAAATTTCATTTCAACACACCTCTCTCTTCTCTTCTCTCTAAGCTTAATACGTTCTTCCAAAGTTTTTTAAGCTATTCATTTTCAAATCTCAAGTCAATTACAATCCTCTAGTCGATTTGCTAGTGTGGTACGGTCTAGAATTTTCAGAGTGATTGTAATCAGAGACTTGACTGAGGAAAGACACTTCATAATTGAAGTTGGTCGAGTACTTCGGATCAAAGCTCGCGTTGTAGAGCTGCAAGGACTTCGGATGAAAAGTTGCAGTATTTTTCTATAGTAGATTTCAACTGGAAGCTAGAGTTCTTCCGACTAGACTAGTCATCACAAGAGAAAAACTAGTATAGATCCTTGTGTTTGTGTTTGCTCTCTGCTTTCTACTTTTCATTTACATATCTGTGATATAGATTCTGTGATCTTGTTGCTAACAATTTTTAATAGCTAATTTTTTGCTGCCTACTCTGTTCACCCCCCTCTAGAGTATAGCGCTTTACATTTCGTTCCTACAATTAGGATAAGAAGTAGATTAGTTAATTAGGTATTAGCTTAATAATTATCCCTAAACAAAATAAATAATTTCTCCTTTAAATAAACCAAATATTGAAAAATGATAAATACTTAACAAACATTGATAACAAAACTAATAACTCACATAATAAATAAAACTAAATAAATCTTTATATAATGTTACTGATATTTAGATAATTGTAATTTAGATGCCAAAATTACAAGAGAGATGGAATACAAATTCAGGGGGTTTACAATCGGTGTTCTCGACAGTTCTTGGAAGCGTACTATCCGCTCAACTCACTTGATGCGTAGGTTCAATCCCACAAAGAGGTTCTGATACGACAAATCGCTACAAAATAACCTTCATTCTCTTGTCCTTTGTTAGAAAATGTTGGTTACCCTTACCGTTTTAGGTTTCATACATGTCTTTCGACACGATGCGAGCTCTTATACTACCTAACACAACTCTAAAATGTCGATCGCTAAATCCAACGACTCATAAAAGTGCTGACACCTAAATCCCCACGACACAGAAATAAAAGAGAGAGTTCCAATTGAGCAACTCAAAATCAATCATCGGTCAACATAAATTGTTTATTATTTTCTACATAGCCCTATGTACAATAAATAATTTACTCAAATTCTAAGAAATTATATAAATAATCTATTCAAATCTTAAAAAAGCAAATTCTAATCAGATTTGGAAGTAACTAAAAGTTGAAACAAAATATAACAAAAGATTATGAAGGATTTAACCATAATCCATCAAAGATACTACCGAAGTGATCTGAACCCGAATTCTGATTTATCTGGAGATAACGTTTCTAACCAGTGTTTTAAAAATCGGACCATAGATCGACCCAGACAAGATATTGGGTCGAGTCAAATTGGTTCAACTAGTTGGTTCAATCGGTGGTTCAACCAATGGATTAATATAAGTAGTCCAAATTTAATTCCTTTCGTACAATATATATATATATATATATATATATATATATATATATATATATATATATATATATATATATATATATAATTTTTGAAAAAGAATAAGTGGTTTAATACCGATCCGGTCAAGAAAAACTTTATGTTTATGAGTCAACCGGTTAAACCGCCAGCCGTCCCGGTTTTTAAAACACTAAGGCCTCGTTTGGTTCACGGATTCAAGGAAGTAGGAAAGGAAAGTTGTTCCTTTCCTTTGTTGGTAACCACAAATTTGGGAATCAATTTTCTCACAAGGAAAAAAATTGGAGGGAATATGGTTTCACTCATGACCCATGGGATTGATTTTCCCTCCTCCTTTCCCAACATTTATTACAAAAGCTATGACAAAAGTAACCATGTGTTATTGCTTATTTTATCATTAATGTTATTTTTTATAATATTATTTTTATTTTATATGTAAGGATATTATTGAAATATTGTTATATTTTTGCTTTCTTTTTCTACACCAACCAAATAATAGAAAAAAATGTGACAAAAATTTTATTTTTCTATTTCCGTGAAAAATAGAAAGGAATGTATTTCCTTTCCGTGAACCAAACGAGGCCTAACAGGAATATGGGATATGGGATGTCGTGTTGACATTGCATCATCAGTTAGCATAACCGACTTCAGCATTTGGGTCGGATCTGAATCAGGTTAAAATTCGTTTGGACTCGAGCTGGGATCCTAACCTACAACGTTCTGGACCTCCCTATTGTAGGACCTTGGTTACTTAAATTTGTGCAAAGTCACTAGTCAGGCTATGTCCGGTTCAAAATGAGCTTAGGCATCTAGCCTAGTGAGGACACGACGACAAAGTTGGCAGACAGCCGAGATAAGAATATACAAAGCTTGTCAAATAAGTTTTGAATTTGGTTGGAGCCATGCTGTTCAGATTCCCGTAGTTACGGGCCGTGTGCTCCCGGACCCACCCACGCTGCCAGATTTGTTACGGGATATAAATTTGCTTTGATTCAGTTCTTGACTTGATTTGGTGAAGTTGGTGAAGGACTGTCGAGAACAGAATTTTTAATTTGACACGTATCCATTGATTTGTCATTGTTAATTGATAATCATAAACCCCTAAAACCTCGTTTGAAGACGGAAAAATTGCCCTTATTTAATTAGGCCTTGGCCCTTTCTAGTCGGCTTATATATAGGCCCAGAATTGGAATTAGTTAACCATCCAAAGATAGAGTAATTATTAAAGGTCTAATTATCACGCGGCGGAGGGATTCGATCTAATACAATTGAGTTTGTCTGAACCAAAATTCTTTCCGAGGTCTCTCCCCTGTTTCTACTAATAATGGCAAACCAACCCAAGGAAGAAAAAGGCGCTTTAAGTTGGAAAAGGAAAGTAAAATTCGGATCCTTTTGTAAAAGGAAGGGAATAAATCATCGAAAATAAATAAAATAAATCTCTCTCTTCTTCTTATTCTTGCCATGGATTCCTTCAAGAAATCTTTCAAATCCCACGGCTCCTATAAGTACCGTCGCCCCTCCGTCGAGGAGCAGCCGATCCTCTCCTCCTCCTCCGGCAACCACAACCACAACAATGACCACGAAGACGACTCCTCCGACCGCAGAGGAGAAGTGGTCGTCAAGATCGACGGGAACAGCAGAGAACTACTCTCCACCGCATCATCCACCACCAATGTCGGTGGCGGAGGAGTCTGGAGAGAATCTTCTTACGATTTCGTAAGGGAAGGCCACGTCCGCAGAGACAGCGAGGGCCAGGAGTTCAGTTTCCCAAGCCAGCAGCATTATCCTCCCCCATCGACACCCGCCGTGCAGCAGCAGCAGCAGAATCCCCCCCTGCCGATGGCGGAGATCGTCGAGGACCCTCCGTCGCGGCTCATCAGCTCCTTCCTCCACAAGCAGAAGGCCGCCGGCGTCGAGATGGCCCTCGACATGGACCTCGAGATGGACGAGCTCAAGAACCTCAAGTCCTCCTCCGCCTCCAAGGAGCTCCGCGTATCCTTCGTCGACCAATCCTCCTCCCCGTCCTTCTCCTCCTCGCAGGACGATGACGACGAGGATCCCTCCAAGGGGGGCCGCCTCCGCCGGCGGAAGGGCATTGGCAGGCACCGGGCCAGCCCCCGGGCGGGGGACCAGCAGGACGGGAGCGACGTCGTCCGCTGCACCTCTAACGCCTCCTACCAACAGCAGATGTCCGGCCTCCTCGGCCGCAACAAGACGCGATCCAGGCTCATGGACCCGCCGCCCATGGCCTCCCCCGCTCCCACCGCCGGCGGCGTAGAAGCCAACGACGATAGGAAGTCCGGGAGGTTACCGATCAAGTCCGGCCCCGTCGGCAAATCCTCCTCGCACTACGATGAGGACGACGAGGACCCCTTTATCGACGAGGACATTCCCGAAGACTTCAAGAAGGAAAACTTCAACATTCTGACGATCGTCCAGTTGGTGAGCCTGGTCTTGATTCTCGCCGCATTGGGGTGTAGCCTCTGGATTCCGTTCCTACAGCAGCGCGAGGTATGGGACCTGCATTTGTGGAAATGGGAGCTTATGGTGCTCGTCCTCATCTGCGGCCGTCTACTCTCCGGCTGGTTGATGCGCTTAGCTGTCTATTTCATCGAGCGCAACTTCCTCCTTCGGAAGCGCCTGCTCTATTTTGTGTACGGAGTCCGGAAGGCGGTACAGAATTGTCTCTGGCTCGGTCTCGTCTTGCTGGTATGGCACTTAATATTCGACAAAAAAGTCGAGCGGGTAACCAAGAGCAACACTTTGCCGTATGTCACCAAGGTCCTACTTTGCCTTCTCATTGCGGCTCTCCTCCGGCTGGTCAAAACATTGCTTGTCAAGGTCTTGGCGTCCTCTTTTCATGTCAGTACTTACTTTGACCGCATACAAGAGTCCCTTTTCAACCAGTATATCATAGAGACTCTCTCGGGCCCGCCTCTTGTTGAAATCCGGCACAATATGGAAGAAGATGAGCGGATTATGGCCGAGGTCCAGAAGCTGCAGAATGCTGGCGCAAATATTCCTAGCGATCTCAGGGCAGCCGCCCTGGGCAAGAGCGGGAGGGTAATTGGCAACAACGGGACTGTCAACATCAATGGACCAAGAAGGAGTGCCCAGTTGGGGCCAACGAAGAGTTTTAAGTTCTCTGGACTAATGTCGAAGAAGGACATTAGCAAGGAGCAGGATGGAATCACTATTGAGCAGCTCCATAAGCTTAATCAGAAGAATGTATCGGCTTGGAACATGAAGCGACTGGTGAGGGTTGTAAGATACGGGACATTGACGACTCTTGATGAGCAGCTAGGGCACATGGATGGGGAGGATGAGTCTACCGTGCAAATTAGGAGTGAACACGAAGCGATGATTGCTGCTAAGAAGATATTTAATAATGTTGCTAAACCTGGTTCTAAGTAAGTTTCCATGCCTCTCTTGCTTATTATAATAGCAACTGGTATTTGTCCTAGTAGTTGTTGTCTATTGTTTATGCTGATAATTGATTTCTAAGGTCTATAAAGAATTATATAACAAATGAGAGACTTAAAACAGAAATAAAGATGAACACAAACCTGCTAAAATAAGAGAACAAAAGATTTAACATATGTTAGCTAATCAGAAGCGAAGAGTAGATAGGATAAGACGAAATTAAAGATGCTTTAAAGAAGAACAAGATGAACTAAAGGACATCACAACATCCGCTGGAAAGAAATGAATCACGAGATTGTTAGCTAATTCAGTAAAGTTCTAAAAATCGAGAAGAAGCCTGACCAATGGAGAAATATATCCTAGTACCTTTATGTCTATAAATGTAAAGATGATTTGTAGAATAGTACACATTATTGTGGAATTAAGCTTATGAATCATACTTGACACACTGACAAATCATACATGACACACTGAGAGATACTAGTTGAGCCAACTTAAGACATGAAACAGTCATTTTGGGTTTTATGCCAAAGACGCCAACCATGAACCGTACTTGTTTATTCATGGAAGTTGATGGGTGCCTGATGTGGAAACTTTAAAGAAAAAAGAGAGAGATGCATGTAACCTTTGTCAACTTCGACATGAATATGATAGGGTACTTTGGGACATGATATGCTGGTTTTAGTAAGATAAATAAGCACATGTTAGTCTTATGACATGATTAAGGACATGTATCGAGCGTATTACTAGCATAAGGATAATAAGAGGAGAGATGACTCATTCTCAATTGCTCCAGGCTTGAATCATAGTTCACAATTTTGTTCATATCTCTTCACTTAAGATGAACTTATTAGGTACTTTCAATGTGACTTACCTTGGTATAAGCTCTTTGTCTATACTGTTGTTTTAATTGATAAAACTAGTAATACTGCTTTAGAGACAGAATGATTTTGTAATCCACAACAAATAAATAATAAATGAAATGTAGTTCTAGTAAGCCTATGAGAATGCTGAGGGACCATTAAGTTTTGATGTTCAAAAGATATCTAAGAAATTATCTTTTTTGGTAGTTAGGATTCATTATTCATTATAAAGTTGAAATTGTGGAGGATAGTTTAGAAGCAGAGTATTATGTCATCATAAGATGCCTATGACGCTAAAGAAGAAATTAAATAAAATCTTTGTAAGATAAACTATGTTTAACATCTAAGTTGGACAAGAAAGAAATATGTTCAAAGATTGTGCATAGCTGAGATGAATGATAGCCTATTAGAAATATAGATTGAGAAATGATTCCATTTGTAGGTAGCCTATTGAGGATGCTGGAAAGGTCTTTTGAGATGGTTTATACATATCCGAGTAGATCAGCATAAGTGACAACTAACAGTCCTAACTCCTAACATTTTCTTTCAATGTTTAACTGAGATAATTAAACATTAAATGAGGTTTGTTAGTGTAACTAAGGAGATGACCCTTCGTATAGGTGAATGATGGATTTATGTACCGGACCAAAAAAAAAAAGGGTTAAATATTGCTATGCCAATTAAGATAGGATAAGATGCATGGAAAGTATTTGAGATGGTATGAACATGCAAGATGAATATTGGCTATGCCAGTTAAGATTCCTAAAACATTGTTTAAATGTGCCAATTTGGAGACTTTTTAGAAAGGAGTGACGAAAGAAAAGACATTCGATAGTACAAGGTAGGAGATAACCTTAATATAGTTGAATGAAGAAGACAATTCTTGTAGCTTATGTAAAGATTTGGAATACAGGCTTTTGTGTTGTAGCTATATTGTATTTTTAAGTAAATTGATATTTGTTGTCTTTTTTAATTAAATTGAGATGTGATTTAGCTAAATTGTTGTATTTTTAAGTAAATTGATATTTGTTGTCTTTTTTAATTAAATTGAGATGTGATTTAGCTAAATTGTTGCTTGTTTAGTAGTTGGAAAGTAAGGTAGGACTCGTCACCAAAGTTCATAGGAGGTCAATAAATCAAGCGTGATCCACTTTTCTTATTATTATTTACTTATAAAAAACAAACACCCACTTTTAAAAACTCCCATGTTAATTATTTTTTATTACTACCATGTCATCTTTAACTACATGTTTCTATATTTTAGTTGTTTGCAAACAAATATTATTTTCAATTGGAAACTTACCGTTTGGGACTCAGTTTTGATGCCTCAAAATCGAGTTTTCGAGCTGAAACTTGGTTTTTATGTGTGTGAGTGTTGTATGGGATTTAGTTTTGGTTTGGTTTTGACAATAATAAACCAAGATTTTCTTGGTTTTTGAAACGGAACAAAAAACTCCGTTCACCAAAACTGAACTACAAAATAATAAAATTGGACTATTTTATGTGCTCTTTCTTTTTTCTCCTTAGGTAAGTTATATATTATTTTCTTTATTCTCCTTCAGGTGTTTAAGAGACTAATAGTATATCACAAAATATGGATATAGAATAATCCTACAAGAAAAAATACATTCATAATTTAAACGTACAAGAATTTTTTGGTAAATTTCACATACAAAACAATGTTTTTGTTATACATGTCTAAACACTTTTCGGTTCACAAAATAAAATCCAAACACCAAAATTTTGTTGATCACTTCTTTGTTTAACAAAACTTTGTTTCTTAAACTTGGTTTCAAAGTTGAGTCATAAACGAATACTTAGTTTCCGTAGGTTTATAGAATAGAAAGTTTCTAAAAGTTTATATCTGCCAAACAAATATGCCCTTAGTATTGATACTCTATATTGGTGTATTTTGTGGAGCATAAAAAAGCTACATGCAAGAATTAAGAGTCTTTATAATAGACTGGATCTGATGGGTGCTAAATTCCTAGCGAAGGTGGATTTGACCATGAGAGAGTCATGCCATAAAATGTAGATGGTTTGTTGACGAGTAATTAAACCAACATTTTCG